>UESW01002247.1:73872-256750 GCA_900491605.1 Calamus simplicifolius
ATGCTAAAAGGGTCTATGCATAATAAAAAATGTGCAGGAATAAAATAATATCCTAATAGGGCTTGAACTAGGCTGCATTGGGTCAAACCACATCCTAACTTTAGCCAGTTTAAAGTTTTTGTTAAGGATTCATATCAAGTTTAAGCTTGAATATTTGTTTTTTGAACTAGAAAACCTGCTGTAATCTATTTGAATTAATAATTAGTTTAACAAGATTAATTTTTAGTTTTTAAATGCTTGTATAAAAATAAGTAACATTTAAAATAACTATATCTAATCATATAAAATGCTATAATACAGAGAATTATTCTTCTATACAATATAATATAATATAACAAATCTAAGAAGGTGTACCATTCTATTATCATATGTCCAATATATGTCTGGGAGGTGAAGAAACGGCTAGGATTCGAAAGTATGCCAGAGGTGATCATCATTGAGAGGAAAAAAAAAGTAATTATTTTATTCATGAATTTTTTCTTTCTTTGTTTTCTTTATTTGGGTTTTTTTCGTAGTCTCAAACTCAATTTTTTGTTTTCTTCATCCGTGAGCCCTGTTTTTTTTTTTCTTTCTTTCTTTCTTTCTTTCTAACATCTTTTCTTAGTTATTGCTGGACTTTGTATCGGATTAGCTTGGCCAAAAACCGAAGGTCTTGATCATTGACCTCACGTAATGATGTGGGATGGATAAATTTTAGAAGTGATGTGGCTGATCCAACATCGTCAAAGTAAACGGTGAAGGCAACTGATAGAGTTTTGCCTCGGTCTTGGGGGATGGCCTCGGCCTCCGAGGCCCTCTTAGCCTCCGAGACCCCTTCGGCTCCCGAGGCCCCTTCGGTTTCCAAGGCCCCCTCGGCCTCGAGCTTCAGCCTCGATCTCAGCCTCGAGCTTCAGCCTGGCCTCGGCCTTGAGCTCCCGTCCTAGTGTGGCCCCCAGGACCAATAACCCGCTGTCTCGAGCGCCTGACATGCCCACGTGGCCCACCAACCGTCTGCAGCAACCACATGGTCCACCACTCGCCTGCAACAGCGCGTGACCATACCCCGTAATGGCGCACGCCTAACGCAACTAGGTCCGCCTGCCACCCGCAGCGCCACGCTTGGCAGGTGGCAGGCGAGGCAGGACACCTCTGATATGCCCAGTGTCGGTTGCGACCCGTCACTGTCAGCCTTGCCTTCCATACAAAGGCACCTCGAAATCAGCAGCCTTCTGGAAACAGGAAAAAGAGACCTTCGAACAGGTATAAAGGTCCACACTCACGACGAGGGAAGGATTCTGAACTCAAGTTCTCTAGCTCTTTTTTGCTAGCTAACTCTTGTCAGTTCCCGGGTCACTGACTTGAGTGTCGGAGGGTCCCTAACGGAGGAACCGGTCTCCAAGGACTTTCTTGCAGGAGTTTGCCGCGAGGAAGATCTCCGTTCCCCAGCATTGGAGAAGGCGACTTGGCATCAACAGATTGGTGCACCAGGAAGGGGGGTAAAGAGAGAAAGCTTTGAACCTGTCAGCGGCAACTTCTTTTTCTCCGAGCTCTCAAGCAATGGTGATGACCCATGTGCAAGAGGTCTCCACCAGTCATGCTGGGGGGTAGCGTCAGGGGGCTGACCCGCTGGTGGTCGGCCCCTCCGCTCCCCTAGCCGACGTCCCTGCACCACCACCGCAGCAGCTTTAAGAAGACCGGCTTGCTGCCCTCACCATGCAAATTCAGTCTTTGGTGGCGGCGGTCCAAGTCCTGCAGTAGCAACCGGCGGCCGTGCAGCAGTCGGAGCCGCTCCCGTCAGTTCTAGGAGTGGCCCAACCTAGCTAGCATTCTTCTTGGGGGAGGTCTCCCGTCCGAGAAGCTCGCCACCGCCGTACTTCGCCCAGGCCACACCACCGGGAGGCCTCCAAGAGGCTCCGGTCACCCTCTCGCCATGCCAGTGCTTCTCCTAGGCGGCGGCACAAGAGGGAGGCGGAGCGCCCCCGTTAGCATCGCTGCCATTCTTCCCCCTCCTCAGAATCCTCGAGGGAGGGGTCCTTCAACGACCGAATAGCCCGCCGGGCTGAACGCCGGCTCGACGAGTACAACCAGCGGCTGGAGGAGCTCAGCCACTGGATCACCAACCCACCAGAAGTGAACTATGACGGCGGCCGCTACTGTCTCGCATCATAGAGGAATCAACCCGGTTCCGTCTTCCTCAGCTGGACCCGTATGACGGGACCACTGATCCCTGGACCATTTGGAAAGCTATAAGGTTCTCATGCAGGTCCAGGGGGCAACCGATTCACTTCTCTGCATCGCCTTCCCTACCACCTTGAGGAAGGCTTCCCGAGCCTGGTACTCCCGTTGCCGCTGCGGAGTATCAACTCCTTTTGCCAGCTGGAGAGGGCCTTTTTGGCCCGTTTTGATGTCTGCCGAAGATACCCAGGGTGGCGGACAGTCTCTTCTCGTCCAGCAGAAGGGTGGTGAGTCCCTGCGGGACTACGTCGCCCGGTTCAAAGAAGCAGCCCTAGAGGTCTACAACCTCAAGGACTGCGTGGCCACCTTGGCCTTGAAGTCCAACGTCGTCTAGGTGATAGACTTCGAGGGCGGTGGTCTTGAATCGGGCAATGAAGTCCCGAAGTGACTCTCCTTCCTTCTGGTACTGAGAAGAGATGTCGGCGACTCTCGGGATCCTTCGGCAGGCGTTGAAATGCACCAAAAAGGTTCTTTCCAGCTCTCGGAAGGAATCGCTGTGAGGGGGCAGGCGTGTGTGCCAGGCATGGGCGGCCTTCCGTAGAGTGACGGGGAAAGCATTGCACAAAGGGCGTCCATAGCCCCTTGGACCTACATCATGGCTTTGTAACTCTCGAGGTGGTCGAGAGGATCCATCGTACGTGAGAAAAATGGAATTTAAAGGGTACTAGCTCCTCCAATATTCGTCGGGTGTAGGGAGGATGAGTGTCATACTCCTCCTCTGACTGATTGTTGATCTTTCTGGCGAGTTTGTCCAGCCGCCAGTGGTACTCGTCCAGGCGTTCCTCCGCCTGATGGCTGATCACTGGGGCCCTCCTGGACGATTCGGAGGATGAAGAAGAAGAAGATGGAGAAGGGCGCGGAGGTGAGACCTCCACTTTGGCTCCTCTCGCACCATGGCTCCGGGGGGAACTTGCTCGGGCCACAGTTGGGGGATCGTGGCCTTTGAGAGGCTCACGTCGGGGCTTCCTAGGGGAAGCTTGGCAATGACCGGCCTCTTGCTGGGGAGTGCCTCCCCTCGCCGACTGCTGGCTAGCAAGCGAGGGAGCAGTTTGATGCTGGGTGTCCACAGACTATTGCTCTTGGAGTCCGTGGACCTTGGCAGTAAGGGCTTGGACTTGTTGGGTAAGGGCCGCCAGCTGATCGCCTGGGGCAGCTGCATCCGGTGGTGGACAGGCGACGGGCGGATTAGCAGTAGTAACTGGTAGAAGCGTTTTGAGCCCGTGTCACCACCATTGCTTAAAAGGAGGGAATGCGAGCGAATGCTGTAGGGTTCACGTCTTTCTTCTCTCCCACCTTCCCGGTGCGCCAATCTGTTGACGTCCGATCACTGATCTTGAGTAGGGAAGAGTAATCCGCTTGCTGGTGGGATCCTCGTCTAGCTGGACAACCTGCAAGAAGTCCCAAGACCAGAGGGGTGCTCCGGTGGGGACCCTTCGATGCCCAAGTCAGCAACTGAGGTCACAGCTGAGGAAGAGCTCGAGAGAGCTCTTTAGGACAGATAAGGCTATGAGAGGTGGAGTTTTTCTAAGGTGAGAGAATAAATGGATGCTTAAGTTCGCATACTTGAATCTCCAGTGGACTCATCCTTTTATAAGCGGTTGAAACTTGCATGGGGATTAGCCACGAGAAATTCCACGATGAAGAAATGTCTGCAGGACACGTGGGGGTTACGTGAATTTGGGCTGATCGGTAGGTGCTGTCCCATCGGAGAGGGGGAAACTGGCGGTTGGTAGGCCAGGTCCCATCGGTCGTGGAATCAGTTGGTAGGTGGGCCTAGTCCCATCGATAGCATGGTCAGGGGTAGGTGGGCCTGGCTGTGTCAGGCTGCATGAGTCAGAAGGTTGATGGTCTTGGCAGGCATGGACCGACCTGAAGAAGTCAGGGGCGCCTCGGCTTGCCTGGAGATGCGGAGCCGACGGGGCCGACTTGGAGAAGTCGGGCCGCCTCGGCTAGCTTGGAGATGACGGGGCCGACTTGAAGAGGTCGGGGCCGCCTCGGCTCGATTGGAGACGCCGGGGCCGACGGGGCTGACTTGAAGAAGTCGGGGCCGCCTCGGCTCTTTTGGAGACGTCGGGGCCGACTTGAAAAGGTTGGGGCCGCCTCGGCTCACTTGGAGATGCCAGGACCGATGGGGCCGACTTGAGAAAGTCGGGGCCGCCTCGGTTCTCTTGGAGATGTCGAGGCCGATGGGGCTGACCTGAAGAGGTCGGGGCCACCTCGGCTCGATTGGAGATGCCGGGGCCGACGGGGCTAAGTTGAAGAAGTCGGGGCCACCTCGGCTCGCTTAGAGATGCTGGGGCCAACGGGGCCGACGTGAAAAGGTCGGGAAAGCCTCGGGTAGCCTAGAGATGCCGGGCCGATGGGGCCGACTTGAGAAAGCCGGGGCCGCCTCGGCTAGCCTGGAGATGCCGGGGCCGCCTCGGCTAGCCTGGAGATGCGGGACCGACGGGGCCGACTTGAGAAAGTCGGGGCCGCCTCGGCTCGCTTGGAGATATCGGGGTCAACGGGGCCGACTTGAAGAAGTCGGGGCTGCCTTGGCTAGCTTGGAGATGCCAGGGCCGACGGGGCCAACCTGAAAAGGCCGGGGCCGCCTCGGCTCGCTTGGAGATACCGGGGCCGACGGGGCGACTTGAAGAAGTTGGGGCCACCTCGGCTTGCTTGGAGACGCCGCAGCCTACGGGGCCGACCTGAAAAGGTCGGAGCCACCTCGGTTAGCCTGGAGATACCGGGGCCAACGTGTCCATGCCACGTAGTTGATTTTCCATGATTGCCCACGTGGCTTCATCAGCCATATCAATTACTGTTATTCGCTAGCTTTGACAGGACTTTGGCGATCATCTACCTACCATCTTTTTGATCCGCGACATTCGGGTTATACTTCATTAGGCTTATAGCGCTCAGATTCAGCATATTTTTGAGAAACTAATTCAGCGGTTGAATAGATAGCTGTTCGAATGGCTTATCACTTCGAACTATGAAGCTGAACGCCGGATGACCGTGCCCTCTGATTCTCATTCAAATTTATATTCTGATATATCAAATTTAACTCATCTTAAAATGATGTGATCGTTTATCTCTATCAAAAATAAATAAATAAATATTATCGACTTCACGTTCCCAATAAAAAAAAAAGAAAAGTAACCCATTAGTCACATGACAACCACCCCACGAATTTGTCAGGTTCGGTGCATTGCTTGGGAACCAGGGAGGGTCCAGCCACTAGCAGTAGATCATTTCAATTTTCGTCGACTGTGACATGTAAAACGCGCATGCATGAAAACATGAGAGAAAGAGAAAGGGAGAGAGAGAGAGAGAGAGAGAGGGAAGGGTCCTAAGTGTAATCTAGAAAATTAGAGAGAGAAGAGAGAAGAAAGGTTCCATCTATAATATTATTTATTTTATATTAAATGATAGAAAGTTTCACTTACCTTCAAACTATTTATACATTAAAGATTCTATAATTAAAATATTTTAATTATAAATTAAGCCATCAATATATATATATATACATATTATTCTATGCTGCTTGAATTATTTAATTTTTTGATCATATAATATAAAGGTTGAAAAGGTAATAGAAATCAAACTATTACTATCTCCATCATGAAAATCATCTACATTTCTATAACCTTTGCTCTACCCCTTCACCTTTTTTTTTTTCCCTTCTTCTTGAAGAATAAAATGACCTCCAATGAAGCCTGCCTATCCTTGCCTTTTATTTTGAGGTAAAGGTGGGAGAACGAAAAATGTCCTCCTAAATATATTAATTAATAGGAAAAGGGATTTGCAAGAAAATGTTAGCTAATTAGAAGTTAGCGTGATGGAAATGGAGAGGAAAAGTACTGTAATGAATGAATAACAGTGAGTAGGAAAAAAAGTAGTCGTAAGAGAAAGAAATACTTAACTTAAGTTGATATACTTCTATTTTGCTATGCGAAATAAAATTTCAAAAGTTAAAACAATACAAAATCTTTATGAAGGTCATTTTTGTTGGAAATTAGATCCGAACCTTTTGGTGAAGACCATCACCATGAAGCTCAAGAATCATTCATGTTAATCATTAAGAATTAATAAACATAAATGGAAGTGTACCTGAATCCATATTGCTTGATTGTTCTCTAGAGTCATGCGGTTGGCCTTCCAGATCAACACGTACTCCCAGAGAGCCCTTTAGAATTTTCTCTAGGCTATTTTTTCTGATGATGGGATTCAGAGAAGAAGGTCGTGCGTGCGATCCAGGGACCATAACCGCTATATATAGATAATTTCATCATTATCTTTTGATATTTCTATTTTTGCCCATCATAAAAATAGAAATAACTCCTTAGGTCTCTACACATTAAAGGACCACACCTAATCAGATACATTAAAGCTCAAATCACTGAAACCTTAGCTGATCACTTTTAATTGGGCTTAACCTTATTTAACAGTCTGCAACACATAATTATTTCACATATAAGCCCAATGTTGAATTAAAAATTTAACAATTTTAATCAAGAATAATCCCATTTAAGTCTACTATTCAAAGGAAAACATTTTTTTCTCCAAAAGGTCCCTAAGTCCTATAGGTTTTCTAGGGAACTAAGGTGTATTTGAAATAGGGGATAAGGGTCTTCAAAAGCTATAGCTACAAAGGATAAATCTAAAAAAGGTTAACCATAGGGGATAACCTATGGTTAATGGGTTATCCCTTGAACTTATTCTCTAAAAAACCCATGAATAACTAGAGCTATCTCTTGATGACAAAGTTGTTATTTAAAAAAGATGGTTATTTCCTCAGCTATTCTCTGGATAAAGTTTATCCTGTACACTTATTCAGGAATAGCATTTTGGGAATCAAACACTACCTAAAAGTGGTTCATCACCCTATCACACACATCTCTAAAGTAATGATATCTAAGAAAAAGGTAGTGAGAGGCTGATTCAAACTACTCATATCAAAGGGGGCATCATAAGGTAACATATTATCTTTTTTTGACTAACACCTTCCTATATATAATTTCTTCTTAAGATCAAGCTAGACAAGCACCTTTACTTTTTTTTAGAATTTTTGATTTTCATACGGTTTTATATTCTAGCCAAAATCTATAAAAGAAGGTGAGAAGGCATCATTGTAGTTTAGCTTTCAACAAAAATATTTGCTATCCTATTAGGTCTAATAGCTGAACTAGAATCTAAAAGTTATAACTTATTATAGTCCAAGAAATAAAAAGACCCCATAAACTTTAGTTTCCGACTTCAACATTTTCTCATAGTGGCGTTAGGTTTAAAGGCCCTCAAATAGAGGTTCGAAAAAAGAAAGTAGAGAAGAATGAGCCCCAATTAGGTATCATTCTAAAATTTGATTTCTTCACTATTCCTAAATTTAAAGGATATGCAGTTTCAAAATCTTTGAAGACTTTGATTCACTCCTTTATATGCTAATAAAAAGGCATAAAATACTTTTCTGACTCTAATCCCTAGCTTTTTCCTATAATAATAATAAGTCTAGTTGATAAGACTCTTCCAAATAAAAGGGGACCCACTAATAAGATTCCAAGCTCATTTTGGTAGTAGGGCTTTGCTTGTTACTTCTAGGTTCTTTATGTCAAGCCCATCCTTTTTAGATTTTTGCATCACATCACTAGAATATCTGATAAGATCATTCTCAAAATATTTGATGAAAATTTTAAAAGAATATTTGATATAACTTTTTAAGATATTTTTAGAATATTTTGTACATATGTTTGATCCTTAAGATTCCTCAAATATCTATAATTATCTAATTAATAATCCTGATTATATAAAGGGTTGGCACACAAAAAGATATAACACTATAGTATAACTTCATTTCAGTTTTTTTATTTTCAATAATTCTCATAAAATTCCTCAAATATGGTTGTGTTTATTTTGGCCCCGAACATCTCCTGGTTTCATGAGTGCTTCAGAGAATTAAACATTAAAATTCTCATAAAATTGGTCCAGTTCACACTCACATAGGTGATTCTTATTAAGAGTATCCTGCTATACCCCATATGAATGTTCATGTCATAAGAATCATTAAAACAATGCTTATCCTAGAACTTTAGCAGGTAGCACCAATTATCATAGGAATGAGTAGGATTGCTCATTCTTAGTGCTATGCAAGTCTCTTTATAATTTAGTTGTCCCTTTTGAACCTAGATCTTGGGATCTCCAGTCAGCTAGGTTGGGTATCCACTATGAAGATTTTTCAGTTATAGGTTTTAAACCCATTCCCCTCAAAAAATAGTTTACTTGATCTCTTGGTAACCCCTTTGTCAATGGATCCGCTAGGTTTTTCTTTGACTGAATATAGTCAATAGAAATTACATCAATTTTAAGTAACTGCTTGATGGTATTATGTTTGCGATGTATATGTCTAGACTTACAATTATACATCTTATTCTATGCTTTGCAAATTGTCGATTGACTATCATAATGTTTACATATTGCAAACATAGGCTTTGGCCAACATGAAATATCTTCTAAAAGGTTTCGAAGCCATTCTGCTTCTTCAGCAACTTTTTCTAAAGCAATAAACTCAGATTCCATAGTGGATCAAGCTATATATGTTTGCTTAGAAGATTTCTATGACATAACACCTCCTCCTAAGGTGAATACATTTTCACTTGTAGATTTTGTATCTTCTATGTTAGATATCCAATTTGCATCACTGTATCCTTCTAGTACAGCTAGATATCTTGAATAATGTAATTCATAACTTATGGTATATCGCAGATATCTTAATACCCTTATTAGAGCTGTTCAATGATTTGGACCTGGATTACTTGTGAATCTGCTCAACTGATTGACATTATATGCTATGTCAGGACGAGTGCAATTCATGATATACATTAAACTGACAATTATATGTGAATATTCCAACTAAGATATGGGTTCTCCAGTATACTTAGCCAAATGTAGATTAACATCTACAGGTATTTTCACCGGGCTAGTATCATACTTTTTAAACTTATTTAATATTTTTTCAATATAATGAGATTGAGATAATATTATTTCTTCAGATGTTCTAGTGATTCGAATCCCTAGTATAACATCTGCAACACCCATATTTTTTATATCAAAATGTTTGATCAACATTTTCTTTATCTGTTTAATCATTTCAGTATTGCTACCAATGATTAACAGGTCATCTATATATAAGTAAATTATCACATACCCTTCAGGCAGGGTTTTGGCATATATACATTTGTCACATTCATTTATTTTGAATCTATTTGATAGCATTACATTATCAAATTTTATATGCTATTGTTTAGGTGCTTGTTTTAATCCATATAAGGATTTAACAAGTCTACACACCTTCTTTTCTTGTCTAGGAACAATAAATCCCTCAGGTTGTTCCATATATATTTCTTTATCTAATTCACCATTTAGAAAAGCAGTTTTAACATCCATTTAATAAATTTCAAGATTATTAATGGTGGCAAAAGCGATTAACATTCTTATAGATATTATTCTACTTACTGGTGAATAAGTATCAAAGAAGTCTATACCTTCTTTTTGTTTGAAGCCCTTAGCCACTAATTTGGCTTTATACTTGTCAATTGATCCATCAGCCTTTAGCTTTTTCTTAAAAATTCGCTTGCACCCTAGAGGTTTCATACCAGATGGTAAGTCTACCAACTCGCAGGTATGATTGTGCAAGATGGACTCAATTTCACTATTAACAGCTTTTTTCCAAAAGGGTGCTTCTGGATTAGACATCTCCTTGAATGTTTGAGGTTCATCTTGTAACATATAAGTTACATAATCAGGACCAAAATACTTTGCAACTTTTGGTCTCTTACTGCATCTGGGTTCATCTTTATGATATTCTTTCTGATGACTACTACTAGTAGTATTATCATAAGTTCTTTTATTTGAACTTCTTTCTAATTTTCTTTTGCTTGAAAATATATCTTCAAAGAATGATGCATTCCTTGATTCCATAATTGTATTTTTCTGTATATCAGATATATCTGATTTATACACAAGAAAGCAATATGCACTACTATTATGTGCATAACCGATAAATATACAATCAACCGTTTTAGGTTCTATTTTAATTTTTTTGGGGTCCGAAATAACTACTTTAGCTAGACACCCCCACACTCTTAAGTAATTGTAAGAAGACTTTTTTTTTCCCATAACTTATATGGAGTAATATCCTTCTTCTAAGAGGTATCTTATTAAGAATATGATTTGCTAAGAGAATTGCTTTTCTCCATAAATTCTGTGGTATACCAGAATTTATCAACATAGCATTCATCATTTCTTTTAATGTGCATTTTTTACGTTCCGCAATTCCATTAGATTGAGGCGAATAAGAAGCCGTAGTTTGATGAATAATGCCATGCTCTTGACAAAATTCGTCAAAAGGTGCATCGTATTCTCCATCTCTATCACTCCTTATGGCCTTAATCTTTTTATCAAGTTGAATTTCAACTTTATTCTTATAACATTTAAACATTTCTAAAGCCTCATCCTTAGACTTTAGTAGATACATATAGTAATATCTTGTTGAATCATCAATAAATGTTTAAAATATTTTTTACCTTCTCTAGTTTGAACTGACTTTAAGTCACATAGATCACTGTGAATTAAGTCAAGAGTTTAGTATTTCTTTCTACGGAAGGAAATGGTGTTTTTGCTAAATTAGCTTTAACACACACTTCACACTTGTAATGTGGATCGATTTCATGATGAGGTAATAATTCTAATTTCATTAATTTTTGTAATGAATTAAAATTCACATGTCCTAATCTATCATGCCATAAACAAGAAGAGTCAACCATATAAGCAGAAGAAGTTTTATTTATTTCAACATTTTTGTGTACAGTCATTACATTAACCTTGAATAATCTATTATTTAAGTAACACCTTCCAATAAATATCCCCCCTTAGTAAGTACGAATTTATCGGACTCAAAGACCATCCTAAAGCCATGTTTGCTTAGGAGGAAGCCTGATATAAGATTCTTTCGGATGTCAGGGACATGTAGCACATCGTTAAGTAGAAGCTCTTTGCCAGATGTCATCTTCAAAATAATGCGGCCAAGTCTTCTATCTTGGATGTAGCGGAGTTACCCATAACCAGATTTCTACCATTGATAGGAGTATATGATGAGAACATACTCTTATCAGAGCAGACATGTCTGGTAGCTCTAGTGTCGATATACCACTCATTAGCTTTGTCAACCATGTTTGCTTCAAACACAATAGCTGGCATCATCATCTCGGATACCTCTTGGGATAGGGTTTCAGTAATGTTGACTTTTTTTTTTTTTTTTTATCCTTGAAACGACAGTCCTTGGATTTGTGTCCTTGCTTTCCACAGACAAAGCACTTTCCCTTGAACTTATATTTCTTTGGATTGCCCTTTTTCTATTTAAAGCCTTCGCCTGGAAACTTGTGTTTCTTTCTTCCTTCTATGAGGTTGGCCTTAGGCTCCGCAGGTTGTCCTCCTGTCTTCTTATCTTGGCTCTTATTGTCTTCCTCGATCCTCAGGCGAACAATTAGATCTTCAAGTCCCATCTCCTTCCGCTTATGCTTCAGATAGTTCTTAAAGTCCTTCCATAATGGTGGTAGCTTCTCTATGATGGTAGCTACCTGGAATGACTCAGTAAGAGACATTCTCTCTGCATATATCTCATGCAGGATGATCTGAAGCTCTTGGACTTGCTCCATAACAGTTTTGTGGTCGACTATTTGTAGTCTAAAAACCTTCCAACCACAAATTTCTTATGTCCTGCATCCTCTGTCTTATACTTTTTATTCAGGGATGCCCATAACTCCTTGGCGGTAGCAATACTGTTGTACACATTGTATAGAGTATTATCTAAACCATTTAGGATGTAGTTCTTGCAAAGGAAGTCTAAATGCTTCCATGACTCTACCGCAGCAATGACTTGCTTGTCGGTCTCCCCTTCGTTTAGGACAGGTAGATCTTCATTCAGTACTCTGACCAGATTCAGAGTTATGAGGTAGAACAACATCTTCTGTTGCCACCTCTTGAAGTATGTGCCGAAGAATTTCTTCGGTCTCTCGGCTTGAACGGATGTTGTCATTGTAGCCATCTGCTGCAGCACTTCCGTGGTAGCACATCCGATCTCATCTTGATATTTGATCAAGGCGACATAAACTTTAGCTTATCTCTCTCAAAAATTTCTAGCTAATAGCTATCTCATCTCTGCATGTTATACAAACATTAGAGGCGTTTGTCTATGCATGAAGACCATCTCAGCCTGACGATATACTTTTATAATAAATGCTATTACCATATTACATCTCAAGAAGCTATATCAAAGTTGCTAATCATGGCACAGAATATATATATATATATATATATATAAAATAAGATTATGTTTCTTTACATTCACATGCATATCATATTCTACGTAATCCAAGAGACTTTACATGAACTTGAAACAAGTCTCTACTAAAAGGGACATTCTCTCTTTATATTTTTGAGTACGAACAGAGAAACAGAGAACAAAGAGAAAATCTGATCTGCTCTTCTTGATAAAATCTTTGAATATTTCTGGAGGGACTTGCGCTGTGGATAAAGGGTGTTTTTTCTCTTCTTCTGTGAAATCACTTCGACCAGAAGTTATCTATAAGATGTTCTTTATCCGTAGAAAGTAAAGCGATTATTGATCCTATGGAGATTTGATTTAACATTGGTATCAGAGCCTTTAGGCTTGCTTTCTTTCTAATCTTGTAATCTTTCTGATATGTGAATCTTTCTGATATGCTTCGCATAACAACCAACAGAAATGATCTATCTAATTTAGTTCAGAATAAATTAGATGATATCACATATTTGAAATGCAAATCATACTTATCCATTAGATAAACACTACCAATTTCTTTTCAAGTTATCCTTATCCAGAGATCGGTATTACTGCCAAAAGAAGTTGTTGGAGATCTTCTCTCGGAGTCCTCTAAAAGGCATGGCAAAAATTTCATACTCTATAAAAAAAAGGGCAGTAATTTTTTTTTTTCTTTCACCAGAGATAATTTATGAGATGTGTACATATTACTTTCCACCCCATCCGAGAATAATATCCTTAAAGTACATGATTAGAATAATTGCCAACACAAGAACCATGATGATGCCTTCAATTATCCACTTGTTCCTATCTATTCTTTTGGACATGGCTATAAGGATTTTTTCTACTCTTCCCTATATTATAATCCACGCTGGAAAGTTGCAGGATTTTTTAACATGGAGCACCTTTATTGTATGACATGCAATGGCCCAGTCAAAAGCCTGTGCCTTCATGTCCTATGAGTACCCTTGACCATATATATAGTTATCCAAGGTTATCCCACCACATCTTGAGACACAGTCTCATGTCATCATAATTAGCACGATAAGAGCATTGGGTTAATGAGTTGGAGCAATTAATGCATCTTTTGTAGTCCGATTGAGTGGGATGGGCGCTTCAGCCATGGCGTCCGTTTGACGCTTTTGGATGACGTAAGAAGGTCATTAACTTCACACAACGCATGTTCTTTCCATTTCTAGCACTGTTCTCTTCGTTTATTTTGCCAAGGGAAATGAGCATGTACGAGGTAACTGGACCCAAAGAAGTCATGAAGGCCAATTTTTTTTTTTTTTCGTTGGCCAGAATTACACTGTTTCATGGAACAGCCTCTAGAACCACTATCGAATAGAGGCTGGTGGCCAATTTTTCCTCCGTGGCGGATGCTTCAGGTTACATGAAATGAGACAATTTTTTAGTGGAGTTAGATTGTGCCACACCTCATATGTATGACCCAAACTCTGACACAAAGAAATCAAGGCTTTTACCGTGTATCCAATTTACCCGGTTTTGCACCCAGCACTACTCATAACTTGTGCTATGATAAACATTGTAGCAATATTATACAACTTCTAATTTAAGATCTTAGGTGCTGCTATTGAAATAAATATTTAATAATTTATAATTTTTATTTGGCATGTTCTATTTATGCTTCTTTATTCATAATAATTTCATAAAATGTTTTATTATGATTATAGATGGCAAGACAAATGCTCAAATTGACCAAACGAGAACTAAGGCAAAAGCAATTAAGGAAAGCAATGGAAACCTTTGAGTATCATCCTGGAAGTGATATGATTAATCATATTGCCAAGCTTAATCGTATGATTATTGAGCTAGAAGAATGTGGTTACAAGACTATATCAGAATATAGAGTCTGGGTACTCCAGATCACTTCCACCATAGTGGACAAATTTTGTATATAACTTTTGAATGGGTCATATGAAGTATCAGTCTTCCTTAGATTATTGTCACGTGGTTGATGTTTTACTGAGAAAATGACATCAAAAATATTAGACAACTTTTGGAAGAACCTCAAAGTTTGTTTCTCTTGATGGTGCCTATGGATTAATGAAGATATGTGTTGTCTTTATGATTATATGCCTAGTTATTTTAGCTTATATTGTTTATTAGGCATTTAATTATGTTTTATGTCATTTGTTAAGTGCTTGATTATGTAATGGAAAAGAATCAAGTATGGGAGTTAGTCGATCTACCTGCTAATCGTAAAACTATTGGGAATAAGTTGGTTCTCAAAATCAAGCGAAAAACAGATGGAACAATTGATCGATATAAGGTATGACTTGTTGCTAAAGGTTATACCCAATAAGAGGGTATATATTTTGAAGAAACTTTTTCTCCTATTATAAGGTTTACTTCTATTCGCTTAATCCTAGCTTTTATAACGCAATTGGATTTAGAATTGCATCAGATGGATGTCAAAACAACTTTTCTTAATGGAGAGCTTGATGAAGAAATCTACATGAAACAACCTATAGGTGTTGTTGTTAAAGTCCATGAACACAAAGTGTGCAAATTAAAAAGATCAATTTATGACCTAAAAGAAGCATTAAGATAGTGGAATTTGAGATTCCATGATGTAATTGTCTCATATGACTTTGAGATAATTAATGAAGATCATTGTGTGTACATTAAAAGATCTAAAAAAAAGTTTATGATACTATCACTCTATATGGATGATATTCTTCTGGTTGAGAATAATAAAGAATCCAAAGTGTTCATTCTTTCTTTCTTATTCAATGTGTCTTAATCTAGCATGTCAAATATTAATATCAACATTTGTATTGCTAGAAGAGGTTATTAATGAAAAATAACTATTAATAGAATCCAAAGTACCATAATTTATATCAAGTATTATAAAACCATTCGATACATACCCAGATCCATAATATATGTTACTATAGTAAACATCAACACATCTATCATAGAAATTTAATTTATAACCTAAAGTCAAAAGAACAACAACTCAAACAAGATTCCGTCATATGTCCGAAGCATAAAGGACATCATGCAGGATCAAAGTTCGGCTACCATGCAGTTCCAACTTGCATGTCCCAATTCCTTTGACCTCAACTCTAGCATTGTTTCTCACAAATATCCATCTACTTTCAACAAGTATGCGATGAAATTCCACAAACACTGCTCTATCTTGAGCTATATGGTCGGTGGCTCCTAAGTCTATTGTCCACAAAGGTTAAGAATCAATAAGCATCACAGTACTAGAAACATAAATATCATGAAAAGAAGCAAAACATAACATAGCCTTTTCTTAGGCTCTGTGCATTCACGAGCAAAGTGACCCTTTTTGCCACAATTGTAATACTTCATATTTGCTTTATTTTTCTTCTTGAAAAACATGCGTTTGTTCTTGTTGTTCTTTTGATCAGTAGATCCTTTCTTGTTTCCCCTCCCTTGCCTTTCTTATTCCAATATCTCTTGCGTTTGAAACCAGAAATTTGTTTGGAGCTTTCAACAATAGATGCTTGTCCCATGGGTTTAATCGACTTCAACCGCTCATCTTCCAACTCAACATGGTGAGCGACATCATTGAAAGTTTTGATACTGTCATTATGAGTCAGATTAACCTTCATGTGCTCCCAACCATCAGGAAGAGAATGAATTACAGCTTGCACTTGCTATTCATCGATAAGCTCATGACCAGCTGACTTTAACTTCCTAATCATATTGGACATCTCTCTCAGATGTTGCTTGATTGTTTGATTTGAGTATTTTTGTTTGTGTCAAAATTTATGGTCAGCTGTCTAAGCTTGGTCACACTGACTCCACCAAATTTATCCCTAAGGACAGCCCAGACCTCATAAGCAGTAGAATACTACTCATATTCACAAACGAGGTCATCTGCCATTGAACTTATCAATATTCCCTTAGCTGTGGAATCTTTCTTATTCCAAGCTTTATATGCTTCCTAATCCCTTCTCTGTTGAACTGGAGTACCCTCACCAGGATCAACCATGACTAGGGGTGCAACTTGGGTTGGGTTCAACCCGAACCCGGCCCGCCAAACCCGAATTTTAACAGTGCTCAAACTCATCTTTGCCCAACCCGAACCCGAAATATCTGGGTTCGGGTTGCAGTCAACCCGATCCGGGATAACCCAAACCCGTTATAACTTATTCTCTCCGCTCGACGCCTCGAATCGCTCCGCTCGCCCGCTTGCCCTCTTTCTGGTTTATCAACCCTAGCTCCCGAGTCCCGCCTCCCATTCGTCGTCGCCGCTCGCTTTCGTGACTTCGTCGGACCTAGGAGCTACCAGATCTTTCCAACGGCGAGCAACGAAATGCCAGGTACTTTTCTGTTTTTATTTATCTGCTTTTTATTTCCTTTCCTTATTATTTCATCGTGAATCCGTGAGACCGTGAATCCCAGCCTCCGATATGGCCCCGATCTCAACGGAGAAGAGCTCCCATCTTCTTGATCAAAACCCTGAGATGTTCCGATCTCAAAAACATAGCCACCGACGGTGGCCACCATCACCAATGATCGGTCTAAGCAAGAAGAACGATGGCCGTAGCCCGTGGATAGCTAACAAAATCCATTCCTAACAGCCAAGAACCGTGAAGTTCTTGACCGCGCACGGCCGTGAATGGAGAAGAGGCACAGCGCTAGGCAGCCTCCAGGCGAGGGTTTTCTGTTCCAAGCAATCTAATCAAATTTACTGGTGTCGTGCTGCCGTGTGAAATTAGGAACCGGAGTGAAGGCTGTTTCCTCCCTTGCTTTTTTTTTTCCCGATCCAGAGCAAAATTTCTGTTGTCAAATTTTTATTTTTCTTGAAAAGACAAGAAAATTTCGATCTCGACTTCGCAATGGCGGCGATCTACAGTCTCTTCATCATTAACAAATCCAGCGGTCTCATATTCTACAAGGTAAACTACAACCCTAATCCCATCAAATTTTCTTTTTTTTAATAAAGCACTTCTCAGAGTTTCGCTTTCTTTTTTTAAAAATTGATGATTCCATAAAATTTGAGCGAAAAAATTGGGTTTTTTTAAATGATTTTTTGGGTTCTGGAAGGATTATGGATCGGCGGGGCGGATGGACACGAACGATAACTTGAGGCTGGCGAGCTTGTGGCACTCGATGCATGCGATCTCGCAACAGCTATCGCCCACCATCGGATGCAACGGGATGGAGCTCCTCCAGGCTGACACCTTTAATCTCCACTGCTTCCAATCCCTCACTGGTATCAACTCGACGCATCTGTATGATTCGCTTCCCGTTTGATTAGATTGTTGAGGTTGTTATATGAGAAGAAACCAACACACACCAGTAATTATATCTCACTCTCTTTATTCCAAGCAATGTCAAAGAGGATAAGTCAATTTTCTTTTCTTTGTGTGTTTGCAACTACCAAACAAAAGGTAAATATTGTATATCTCATACAATTAAATTCAGCAAGGAGGTGTAGCATCAAAGTTTACACCTTCTAAGTTATTCATAAGAGTCTCAATTTTAATTTTTTTTTCATCAACCCGAATTTCAGTCCGAAACTCAACCCGAACCCGATTTTTAAAAATAGGATTAGGGTTGAGGTTTTACAAATAAGGTTAGGGTTAGGGTTAGGATTGAAGTTTTACAAATAGGGTTTGGGTTGAGGGAAACCCGAGTTTCATGGGCCCGAGTTGCACCCCTAACCATGACATGGTTGATGGCTTCCAAAGCCTCTTGTTTCTTAAGTACATATTGTATTTTGAGGTGCCAGACATGGTAATTATCACTATTCAACTTATCACCTTTGTTCAGATCAGCTATGATATTCTTTGATGCCATGATCTAAGTAAAAATGAAACACATGGTTCATTTATCAAAAATACAATACTATTATTTGTTAAGTATAAACCAAATCTAATAATAATTTAGCAAATCACATGGAATGAAAAGGTTACTATACTTCCAATCATCATCCATTGTTCAATGCCTTATTATTATTCATTTAGTTTACTTGAATAAAATAATGCACAATTATAATTCATAGAAAATTAAAAAAAATATACATAAATATATGTATTAAGCTACTCCCACTTAAACATAATAAACATCATAATAAAAGAACATAAATATAGAGTTTCATGCTCCAACTATCATTAAGCAATTATAATTCATAAAGAATTAAAAAAAAATACATTAAATAACTCCTACTCAAACATAATAAATATCATAATGAGTTTCATACTCCAAGTATCTGATCTTTTTCGATTACATAATAAAGCACTTAACAAATGACATCAAATATAATTAAATGCGTAATAAACAACATAAGGCTTCATGAATTCATAGGCACCATCAAGAGAAACAAACTTTGAAGTTCTTTCAAAAGTTGTCTGATATTCTTGATGCCATTTTCTCAGTAAAACATCAACCATGTGACAATAATCCAAGGAAGACTGATACTTAGATGACCCATCCAAAAGTCATACACAAAATTTGCCCACTATGGTGGAAGTGATCTATATAGTATCAAGACTCTATATTCTGATATAGTCTTATAACCACATTCTTCTAGCTCAATAATCATACGATTAAACTTGGCAATATGATCAATCATATCACTTCCACGATGATACTCAAAAGTCTTCATTGCTTCCCTTAATTGCCTTTGCCTTAGTTCTTGTTTGGTTAATTTGAGTATTTGTCTTGCCATCTATAATCATAATAAAACATTTTATGAAATTATTATGAATAAAAAGCATAAATAGAACATGCCAAATAAAAATTATAAATTATTGAATATTTATTTCAATAGCAGCAACTAAGACCTTAAATTACAAGTTGTATAACATTCTACAATGATTATCATAGCACAAGTTATGAGTAGTACTGGGTACAAAATCGAGTAAATTGGATACACTTTAAAAGCCTTGATTTCGGTCATACATATGAGGTGTGGCATAATCTAACTCCACTAAAAAACTCTGCCTCATTTTAAATAACCTGAGAAAAATTGGCCACCAGTCTTTGTTCGACAGTGGTTCCAGAGGCTGTTCCACGAAACAGTGTAGTCCTGGCCAACCAAAAAAGATATTGACCTTCATGACTTCTTTGGGTCCAGTCAAGAGAGTGTGCCTCCCACATGCTCATTTCCCTTGGCAAAATAAACGAAGAGAACAGTGCCAGAAATGGAAAGAACATGCGTTGTGTGAAGTTAATGGCCCTCTTACGTCATCCCAGAGGCGTCAAATGGACACCCAGCACATGGCTAAAGTGTCCAGCCCACTCAATCGGACTACAAAAGATGCATTAATTGCTCCAACTCATTAACCCAATGCTCTTATCTGACTTCTATGCTAATTCTCAAGATATGGTGGGATAACCTTGGATAACTATATATATGGTCAAGGGTACTCATAGGACATGAAGCCACAGGCTTTTGACTGGGCCATTGCATGCCATGCAATAAAGGTGCTCCATGTTAAAAAATCCTGCAACTTTCTAGGGTGGATTTTATAATATAGGGAAGAGTAGAAAAAAATCCTTACAGCCATGTCCAAAAGAATAGACAAAAACAAGTGAATAATTGAAGGCATCATCATGGTTCTTGTGTTGGCAATTATTCTAATCATGTACTTTAATGATATTATTCTTGGATGGGGTGGAAAATAATATGTACTCATCTCATAAGTTATCTCTAGTGAAAAAATAAATAAATACTGTTCTTTTTTTATGGAGTACGGAATCTTTGCCATGCCTTTCAGAGAGGAGGTTTCCAGTAACTCCTTTTGGCAGTAATATTGATTTTAAGGATAACTTGAAATGAAATTGATAGTGTTTATCCAATGGATAAGCGTGATTTGCATTTCAAATATATGATATCATATAATTTATTCAAAGTGAACTAAATTAGATAGATCATTTCTGTTGATGTTATGTGAAGTATATCAGAAAGATTCACATATCAGAAAAACATCTTACAGATAACTTTTGATCGGGATGATTTCATAGAAGAAGAAGAAAAACATCCTTTATCCACAACGCAAGTCCCTTCGGAAATCTTCAGAGATTTTATCAAGAAGAGCTTATCAGATTTTCTTTTCGTTCTCTGTTTCTTTGTTCGTACGCAGAAATATAAAGAGAAAAGGCCTTTTTTAGTAGACTTATTTTAAGTTCATGTAAAGTCTCTTGGATCTGTGCCATAATTAGCATCTTTGATATGGTAATAGCATCTATTATAAAAGTATATTGTTAGGTTAAGATTGGTCTTCTCACATAGACAATTACCTCTGATGTTTGTATAACATGCAAAGATGAGACAGCTATTAGCTAGAAATTTATTAGCTAAAAATTTTGAGAGAGATAAGCTAAAGCCTATGTCGCCTTGATTTCTAATCAAGATGAAATCATTAAATCTAGTAGGCAAATAACTAACCAAGAAATTTAAAAAAGAACAGGTTGAATCATCAATAATTTCAACTTGATGCGTGGATATTGGAGAACCTAATAGAGGTTTCCTTTCTTTGGTAATAGCATCAGATCTCATAGTTCTATTTCCTATATAACTCAAATCATACCCTGAAAACATGTGGTTGATAATTCCTTAGTGAATTGAAAAATTTTTGGCATCCCAAGATAATGCATCCGTAAACATCCATAAGTGAAGGCATTCAAGTTCTGTATATTATTTACATAGATTATTTCATAATAATTATGTAAAACAAGAACCCTAACACATAACTCACTTCCACAAAATCCGAATCCAATCACCAAAAGCAAAATAGTCATCAATTTAATGAAAACAGAAAAAAAAGCCCAAGATCAGATCTGCTCACCTGCTTGGCAAGAGTGCAAGCCCTGTTTGGAAAATTCAAGATCTCGTAGTAGAACACTGAGAATCCAATAATGGCCCTTATTTTGTCATGTCTTTAATGCATCCGCTTTCGTCTGTACATGATATTGCTGTAAATAATATAAATTCTATCAGCACAAGAGTGTTGGTAAAAACTAGTTTGAACGATGAAATTAAAATCTAATTTTTTTTAAAAAAAAATCCAAGCATTCGTTGGAAAACTCTAAACCAACGGAAACCTCTATCAATATATCAGGTTTTGAACTCAGCGAGATAACGGTGGTAGTCGCCCTTCATCTTGAGGTAGAAGACCTTGGAGTCGGCGGCGGCGGTCAGAGGGCACGAGGCGAGAATCCAAGAGCTTGAGGATCCCATCGCAGATGTTGGTGAGCTCGGCCTCGATCCGGGCGCGGTAGTCGCGGATGGCGGTGACGTGGTTCTGGTTGCCGCGGTTCTCATCCTTCTGCTCGATGGAGGAGACGATCCGCCACGAGGGGAGGGGAGGTCAGCCGGGAGGAGAGGTGAACCGGGGCGGCCGGGGCTTGGGAGGTGAGCCGGGAGGGGAGGGGAGGTGAGCCGGGGCGGCCGGGGCTTGGGAGGTGAGCTGAGAGGGGAGGGGAGGGGGGGAGCCAGGGTCTGACAGGGGGACGAGGCGCGGCGGGGGGCGGACACGGGGGGGGGCAGCAGGGGGGGTGACCGGGTAGGGGAGAAGGGGGAAGGGGGGAGGGGGGGAGGGTGACCGGGCAGGAGCGTGTCACTGGGCAGGCGTGCACGCTCGGGCGCCCCGCGCAGGATGCGAGCACACGCGTTGCGGATTAGCGACGCACATTGTTGCAGCATCCCTTAAATGTGCACATACATCGTTAATTAGTGATGCACATTATTGCATCACTAATTTTGATCGTTGTTAATTATCGTTATGTTATCACTAAACTTTTTTGTATCATTATTACGTCGCTATTTAGCGATAATATTTTTGGCATCACTGATTGGCATCGTTAAAACCAAATATTCTTATAGTAAATTTGTTCTCATAGCGAACTATTCAAGTTATGCTTTATATTGAAAACATCGATATCTTAATATTTATTTAAGTTTTTAGGTGACCTTGGTCTTTTTTTTTTTATTCATGAATTATATATTTTTTCTTCCTTTTCTAACATCTTGATTTTTATTTGAGTTTTTTCGTGGTCTCAATCTTAATTTTTTTGTTTTCTTCGTTCATGTGTTTTTTTTTTCTTTCTTTCCTAACATCATTTTTTAGTTATTGTGGACTTTGTGTCGAATTAGCTTTGTCAAAAACTAGAAGGTCATGACCATTGACCTCACGTATCAAGTGGCTTTGGATGGATAGAATCTAGAAGCACCAATTTGTTGCATGATTTAGTAAAGGATGAAGGGATATCTTTTGCTAATTGTTCCTCCACATGCAGAGAAGACTATGATTATAAAGTTTCATATTTTTAATACAAATTATGAGATTTGTTACAAGGTAACGTATCAGTGTTAGGGTTAGCATGATAAAGGATAGTATTGTTGGTGCGGACACCAGGCTCAGAAAGAGGCTTCAACAACTTTAGATTCTTTATGGATGGAAGATTAAATTAAGTTTTAGTCCTATATTTATTTTGAGCAATTTTATTTCAATTGACTATATTTGTTTGATTGAGTCATATTTAAGTTCTTTATTGCAATTGAGTCAAAAGGAGTACAGTCCAAAAACCCAATCTGGTTTAGCACAAGAACAATGGGCGCATGGTGACCAATATTGAAGCCATATCATCGCATCACATCAGCAAGGAATGTTGCCCAATGAATAGAAAGACTTTGAATCAATCAAACTCACCACAACCGCCTCTTCTTGGGAATCGCCTCCACAACCACCTTCTCTAATCTTGGGAATCGCCTCCACAACCACCTTCTCTAATCGTGGGAACCACCTTCACAACCACCTCCTCTAATCATGGGAGGCCCCACATTCTCCTCTTTGCATGCATCTTCTTATCACGAGAGGCCCCTCATTCCTCTCATGGGTAATATGGTGCAATGGCTTGGTAGTCTATAAAAAAAGGCTCCTAGTTTTTTTGTAAAATATATGATGATGAATGAATGAAGTTTCTTTAAGAAATTTCCTTGCTCGTTAGATGGGTCCCTTGTGAGATGGTAGGCGTGAGGAAATATATGATGATGAATGAATGAAGTTTCTTTAAGAAAATTTCTTGCCCGTTAGATGGGTCCCTTGTGAGATGGTAGGCATGAGGCATGGTGTTCTATTTATCTTGTCTACATTTTATCCTCCTTTCTCCACTTTGCTTCAAGCCCATTTCAATCGACCAAAGGAAGTTTCCATCTTTGCTTCGGCTCCAGTGCTCATCCGTTTTCACCTCCAAGGCTAATCCCATTATTACTCATTGTTGCAGGATCCCCGGCTTCCATGGTGGTTCCAAAATTGAAGGTTGTTCCCACCATGAATCAAGGTATGAAAGCTTACAATATAGTGAAATCTCTTGTCATCCTCAAGTTCATTCCCTGAGTGCCTTGATTTTACTTGAGTTGATTAATTACCGAAAGAACCCTCTTTAAAGTCCTTTCAGATATGCAATTATTAGATTAACTTAGCCCTAATCTGAGTGGTTTCTTAACCACAACGATCCTCTTCTTTATTACTTTGCCTAAATTCTAAATTCAAACTTTGTTTAATCTTCTAAGTCCCTTCCATAGAATTCCTAGTTCTTAAACATTAAGTGAATGTATGTGTTATTTCACTTAATTGTTCATTTAATCTTTACTAATTCTATTATAAATGCATCGCATGTCGTTGTCCCACATCATCATGGTATCAGAGCATGGTTGGTTAGGGTAAAATTTTTAATTTTTGCTTGCTCACTGGATTATCTAAACATTATAATACATGGTCTGGTGTTTTAATTGTTGTAGTGTAAATTTTTTTTAAATTTTATGATTTTTATTTTTCTAGATTCTTTATAATTCAAAGTATTTTTTAAAATTTTCTCAGGTATTATCTCGGACTGTGAATTTTTTTCCAGCCAAAATAAGGCCTGAGAATTGGTTCTGTTCTTTTTTTTTCTGAGTGACTGAGTTCCAGGAACTGCCCAGCAAAGCAACGAATTTTAAATTTAATTTCCTTTCACCTGGAGTATCATCATTGGGATAAAAATGTTATGTAAATTTTTTTGAATTTCTGAATATTTACATAACACTTTCCTGCCTCACTTTGGAGTTGCAACACAGAAAATTCACATAATTGAGGATTCATATGAATGTTGCATATATCTCATGATAAATCAAGTTAAAGGCACCAATATGACATAGGGGCAAGATTTATCACCTGTCCTTAGTCCAAAACCACAATCTTACATAACGACCCTAGCCTTTAATTTTTTTAAAAAAGGATTAACCCAAATTGCTCTAGTAAGATAGGGACACCCACTGGTCGGGTTCAGGCTAGTGTTGAGTCACTGTGTCAATTACTCTGTGTGCTTCGTATTTATTGTCTAGAACGGTGGTTGTGGAGGCAGTTTCTAAGAGGAGGTGGTTGTGGGGAGTTTGACTGATTTAAAGTCTTTCTATTCATTAGGCAACATTCCTTGCTGATGTGGCATGATGATATGGCTTCAATATTGGTGATTTCATGACCATGCGCCCATTCTTCTTGTGCTGAACCAGATTGGGTTTTTGGGCTGGACTCCTTTTGACTCAATTGCAATAAAGAACTTAAACAGAACTCAATCAAACAAATACAGTCAATTGAAATAAAATTGCTCAAAATAAATACAGGACTAAAACTTAATTTAATCTTCCATCCATAAAGAATTCAGCTGAAGTTGTTGAAGCCTCTTCCTAAGCCTGGTGTCCGCAGAAACCTATATTTTACTGTAATTTTATTTATGGCACGACTATCAACATACATCCTCCATGTGTCATCCTTCTTAGGTGTTAGCAAGGCTGGGACTGCACAAGGACTCAAACTTTCCTAATAAATCCTTTCCTAAAGAGATCCCCTACTTATCTTTGTAACTCTAGGTGTTCTATAGGGTTAATCCTATAATGTGGGAGGTTTGGTAAGGTTGCTCCTGGGACTAAATCAATGGCGTGTTGGATGTTCCTAAGTGATGGAAGGTGGTCAGGTAGGTCATTTGGAAATACACCCTTAAAGTCCTCTAATAATTCAACCACTTCCTGAGGGTGCTCTTTTTGGGCCATCTTTTGTGTTTCCTTAGCGGTTCAGATCCAAACAGGTGTACCTTTAGTGAGTTCTTTCTCAGATCCAAACAAAAACTCTAGTTTTTGTTTCCTTTAGGTGGCTCGATCGTCTCTTAACTATGTCCTTAGGTGGTGTAGGGTTGATTACAAACTTCTTTCCAAGGTGCATGAATTAGCAAGAATTAGATCGGCCAAAAAAGGTTGCGTCATGATCAAATAACCAGGGTTGACCTAAGATGATACTACTCACTCCCATTGGTAGAACGTACACCACACTTTCCTCCTGATAGGACTATAATTGGATTTGGACTAGACACCTAATTTTGACAGGAATTGATGTGGAGTCTATCCAAGAAACCTTATAGGGGTTTGGATGGGGAGCTGTGGATAAGCGTTTTGACAGCACTAGTAGATATGGCATTCACATACTTCCACTATCTATGATTATCTTACACACCTTATCCCCTAACTTGACAAAGGTTTGTAGGATTTTAGTCCTACGCCAATTGTCCTGGGTCTTAGTCTGGGTAAGGATGCATCTAACTACTCCCAAAAGGTCAAGGTCTACAAGATCCTCATCACCTTCATACTCATCTGCAAAATTATCCTCAACCTGATATACTTCCTCGTCACAATCATCTAAGAGCGTTTTGGGTTCAAACTCATTTTCCTCTAACCCTTCCATGTACAAGGCTCGATTTGGGTAATTGCTCGCATAATGGCCTATCTGACAACATTTGAAGCAAGCATTACGGTTTGGGTTTCTCTGAACTTCTGGTGCTTTGCCCCTATCATCCCTATGGGTTAGAGGTGTACCAGGGTTAGGCCGGTTAGGTCGCATCTGACTTGGTACTGGCTGCTGACTAGGTGCACTTTCTAGGGTTTTTGATATGCGATAAACTGGTCCCCTATGAAATCTCTCAGCATCGCGTGCTATCTGATAGGCTAGCTCTAAATCTTGGACTTCTCTCATGAACAACTCTTTCTATATCTCTTCCCTTAATCTGGCTCTGAATCTAGATAAGGTAACTGATTCGAGCTCATCGATATTGCATCTTATCACAAATTCATCAAACTTCGCAATGTACTCAGCTACACTCTTGGTTCCTTGGGTCAATCTCTGCCACTGATCTAGAAGTCTTTGGTGGTAGGACATGGGAAGGTACTTCTCTCTAAGTCTACGCTTCATTGCTCTCCAGGTTAGGATTAGACCAGGGATGAGTGAAAAACTACATTAAGACTAAGGATGGTTTATTTGAATGGATAGTGATGCCATTTGGGTTGTCCAATGCACTTAGCACATTTATGAGGATCATGATCCAGGTCCTACGTGCCTTCATGGGAAAATTTGTAGTAGTATACTTTGATGACATTTTGATTTATAGTAGGACTAAGGAAAGCCACTTTCTTAGGCAAGTATGTACAACCCTTAGGAAAGAGAATCTTTATGCTAATTTGAAGAAGTGTGAGTTCTTGACCCATAGAGTCACTTTCCTAGGTTTCATTGTTACCCCCGATGGAGTTTCAGTTGATCTTGAAAAGATAAAAGCCATAGTTGAGTGGCCTGTTCCCAAAACTGTTCATGATATTCGTAGTTTTCATGGTCTAGCCACCTTTTCTATAGGAGATTCATACGAGGTTTTAGCTCCATTGTCGCCCCAAGGTTTTAGCTCCATTGTCGCCCCAATAACTGATTGTCTTAGGAAGGATAGTTTTAATTGGATCAAAGCAGTTAATAGAGCTTTTCTAGAGATAAAAGATAGAATGACACAAGTACCTATTTTGAGGTTACCGGACTTTACCAAAGTATTCGAGGTAGCTTGTGATGCATCTGGAGTTGGAATAGGTGGAGTTTTAAGCCAGGAGAACCATCCCATAGCTTTCTTTAGTGGAAAGTTAAATAATGCTAAGTTTAAATATTCCACATATGATAATAAACTCTATGTGGTAGTGCAAGCTTTAAAGTATTGGAGACACTATCTTCTACCGCAAGAATTTATCCTATTCTCTGATCACGAGGCCCTTAGATTTCTTAGTTCTTAGAAAAAGTTAAATCCTAGGCACGCCAAATGGGTAGAATACATCTAAGCCTACACTTTTGTCCTGAAACATCATGCTGGAACTGAGAATAAGGTAGCCGATGCTTTGAGTCTATAACCTTACTTCTAAATTCAGTTAGCACTGAAATTGTTGGATTTGAGAGACTTAAAGATGAGTATGCAACCTGTCCAGACTTTAGTGAAATTTACCATGCCTTGAGTCAAGGACCATCTAGTGACTATAGTGATTATACCCTTCTAGATGGTCATCTGTTTAAAGAGAACAAGCTCTGTGTTCCCAAAACTTCCTTGAGAGACTTTCTAGTTTGGGAGACTCATGCGGAAGGTTTAGCTAGTCACTTTGGTAGGAATAAGACCATTTTAGCTATTGAGGATCAATATTTTTGATCAGGACTTAAGAGATAAGTTGCCCATATAGTGGCCAGGTGTCGAACTTGTGTGTTGGCAAGTAGCAAAAGCAAAACACTGGGCTCTATACACCCTTACCTGTACCGATTGCCCCTGACAGGACCTTAGCATGGATTTCATATTAGGCCTACCTAAGACCCAGCGGAAACATGGTTCGATCTTTATTGTAGCTTATAGGTTCTCAAAAATGGCTCACTTCATCCCTTATTCCCAAACCGTTGATGCCTCTAGAGTTGCCAAACTTTTCTAGATGGAGTGGTAAAGCTACATGGACTGCCTAAAACCATAGTGTCTGATAGGGATGTCAAATTCACCAGCTACTTTTGAAAACCCTATAACATTTGTTAGGCACCCATCAAACCGATGGCCTGATTGAAGTCATAAATAGGAGTCTAGGAAACCTACTGAGGTGTCTTGTAGGAGAATACCTGGAAAACTAGGATTTATTACTGTCTCGTGCTGAGTTCGCATACAACATTTCAGTCAATAGGTCTACTGGGAAAAGCCCCTTCGAGATTGTCCATGGTTATAAACCTAGAAAACCTATTGACCTCATTCCATTACCATCACACGCACGAGTATTTGAGTCCGCTGAGTCATATGCACAACATATTAAGGAGTTGCATAAATAAATTAGTAAAAAGATTCAAATGAGCAATGAAGTATATAGACATATGGCTAACTCACGTAAAAGAATGAAGGAATTTAATGAAGGGGACTCTATAATAATTAAACTTAGACCTGAAAGGTTCCCACCAGGAACTATGAAGAAACTACACGCCCGAGAGCTGGACCTTCAAAGTAATAAAGAAAGTAGGACATAATGCATATGTTTTAGAGTTACCACCAGATTATGGCATTAGTTCCACATTTAATATATTCAATATGAAAGAATACAAAGAACTGGCATTAATTCTTAGTGAGCCGTTTGGGCCTTATCCTGCCTTTGAGAGTGAAACCCTACCTGAGTGTCTACCAGCAATTCCACCAGACCAGAGGAACAGAGTTGAACATATTTTGAATGACCAGGCGATTACCATCAGAAATAAAGGCTATCAATATTACCTGGTTCATTGGCAAGGCCAACCTGAATCTGAGAGGATCTTCAACAAATTGCACCAGATTTACTAGAGAAATATAACGGACAAATTGATCCTTACTCGACAGGGTCGAGTTCCTCCCATCCAGAGAGAATTGGTGCGGATACCAGACTTAGGAAGAGGCTTCAACAACTTCGGCTGGATTCTTTATGGATGGAAGATTAAATTAAGTTTTAGTCCTGTATTTATTTTAAGCAATTTTATTTTAATTGATTGTATTTGTTTGATTGAGTCCTGTTTAAGTTCTTTATTGCAATTGAGTCAAAAGGAGTCCAGCCTAAAAACCCAATCTGGTTCAGCACAAGAAGAATGGGAGCATGGTCATGAAATCATCAACATTGAAGCCATATCATCGCGCTACATCAATAAGGAATGTCGCCCAATGAATAGAAAGACTTTGAATCAGTCAAACTCCCCACAATCACCTCTCTAATTGTGGGAACCACCTTCACAACCACCTTCTCTAATCGTGGGACACCTCACATTCTTCTCTTCGCACGCCCACATCTTCTTATCATGAGAGGCCCCTTATTCCTCTCATGAGTAATATGGTGTAATGGCTTGATAGTCTATAAAAAAAGCTCCTAGTTTTTTGTAAAGATATACGATGATGAATGAAGTTTTTTTGAGAAAATTTCCTTGCTCGTTAGATGGGTCTCTTGTGAAAGGGTAGGCATGAGGCCTGGTGTTCTATTTATCTCGTCCATATTTTATCCTCTTTTTTTTACTTTGCTTCAAGCCCATTTTCAATCGACAAAGGAAAGTTTTTATCTTTGCTTCGGCTCTAGTGCTCATCCATTTTCACCTCCAAGGCTAATCCCAGTATTACTCATTGTTGTAGGATTCACGGCTTCCATGGTTCCAAAGTTGAAGGTTGTTCCCGCCATGAATCAAGGTACGAAAGCTTACAACATGGTGAAATCCCTTGAGTGCCTCGATTTTACTTGAGTTGATTAAATGCCGGAAGAACCCTCTTTAAAGTCCTTTCAGATATGTAATTATTAGATTAACTTAGCCCTAATCTGAGTGGTTTCTTAACCATAACGATCCTCTTCTTTATTACTTTGGCTAAATTCTAAATTCAAACTTTGTTTAATCTTCTAAGTCCCTTTCATAGAATTTCAAGTTCTTAAACATTGAGTGAATGTATGTGTTATTTCACTTAATTGTTTATTTAATCTTTACTAATTCTATTAGAAATGCATCCCACGTTGTTGTCCCACATCAATTGTGTTTATTCAAACACTACTATCAGAATCTCTATTAGGAACAAAGTATGGTTTTAAAAGAGTATCAACTCCAGAGACAACGGAAGCGATCGGGATGGTAAGTCGTTATCTAATTTTTTTGGCACGTTTTAGGGAGTTGGCGGCCGATAAGGCTGGAATCCCATTGATCATGGAGAGGATGCTATATCTGGCCCCTATTTTTTGTTTAGGAAAGTTCGCTCCGAGATCTTGATGATCGGTATGATTTGTCCTCCTAAACATTCGACGTAATTTGAATGAGGATGATGTTTATCCTAAAGAACCAAAACTTGATCATACAGAGATTTGGGAAGATGTTTGGCACCTTGCCGAAGTTTGAAGATGGCTCAATCCTGCCGAGGTACGGAGACGGCTCGGTCTTGCCAAGGTTCGAAGACAACCAATAATGCCACTTGTCCTTTTCTGTGACAGGGAGTGGACTCATTCTAGACACGGTGGGAGTGGACTCATTCTAGACACGGTGGTTAGCGAGTCAAAGCCCAGAAGTGGGTTTTGCTGCCTGCCACGTCTGCCAATCAATGCGGTGATGATTTTACCTGCGTCACTCAACATTCTTAGAAATCAAATCATAACATCAAATGGATATGTATCTCATATCCTCAAATATAGAATGGCATATATAATACCAAAATTTACTACTTAAAGGATACAAATATTACAAGAGTATCAACATATACCAGCATCAACAATATGTGAATGGCTATACGATATCAATATAAGGTCAAACTAACTGCAGTCTCTCTCCACTAATTCCAAATCTAGCTTAGTGTCATAATCTTCAGGCTCTATAAAATACATAACGAAAATGATGTCAGCTTATAGCTCATTAGAAATCCTTACACGTATGGATATAATATATAGTAAAATATCTACATAATAATAAAATTATATGTGCAAAGAAAATAAATCATTTTGCAAATACAATATACATCAAATCTAAGAAATTTTTTTTATTAGCTTTTATCTTCCACGATATTGGACTACATGACCTTAATGCATCATTCAAAATCATCATATCTATTTACTTCAACGATACACACTAGTATCACCTTAGTCATTATTTTGTGTGTTCATTTCACACGTAAATTAGTTTTCATACTAAGATCACAAATGATAAACCTAGTCTGGCCCTTATCTAAGCCTTTTTTTTTTTTTATAAAGACGGGCGATCATACAAGTCTAGTATGAGTCAGCCCAGATACATCAGATTGCAGAATTTGAACTAATACAGGAGGACATGGTTCACCCATTGTCCATATCCTATATCCTACATGCTGAGCCACGGTCGTCGCTGCCCAGTCAGCAGCCGTGTTGGCTTCACGAAAAACATGATAAATCTGGGCAGAATCCACATTCTAAAGCATAGTCCATATATCTGTTAAGATCGGATTGATGGATACATCAGGAGCTTTCTCTTTCCGTATCCACTGAATGACAGTCATAGAGTCTCCCTCAATAACAAGACTCTGGGCTCGAAGAGTCTGCACCGCATAAGAAATACCTGCCCATGCAGCACAAAGCTCAGCCATGGGAACAGAGAAGTCCAGAGACCCAAATCCACCCGCCGCTATCATATTACCCTGTGGACCACGAATGATGAAGGCCGAACCAGCAAGTCTGCCGCGAACACTCCCATCAAAGTTGACAGTCATAGAGTCTCCCTCAATAACAAGACTCTGACCCTTATCTAAGCCTTTACTGAACTAGTTCTACATCAAAGAGCATACAACCACCGCTATAAATCCCGTCACTGATGAGCATCCAGTCATTAGCTGGCCTAATCATTGATGCCACGTGTTTAAATCAAACTAGACCTCGGCTATATCGGGTTAACATTTGTATTACGTATCATCAGCTAATTCATGCTAAAGAGCCCCAATTACTAGCAAATAGATAGTCACCATATTTGGTTTGGCTACTAGTGAGCTCCAGTCACTAGTGCTACTTCTCTATATATCTATGATTAGTCACGTACCTTTTTTTTCATACCGTTTCAATACATCTTTTCATATTCTAAATTGCAAATCAGATTTTCAAATCTACTTCATCAATATCATAAAACTATATTATAATATATACTATAACTATATATAACCAAATATCATGCTATAATATTTTTGAACATAACCATATTCGTGCATAGTTAAAACATTCTGATAAATAAGGAGTACAAAACCATTATGCATGCTAATAAAATATATGCAAGAAATTATCTATATCTTATATGTATGTATAAATAAGGTTCTTGTACATCCACAGTGGTATATAGATGAAGACATTACCATTATTGCACTCCTAATATCAATCTAATTCTTACAATCCAATCAATCGAACATATGATCATCTACAATCATCATCAATAATCCTTAATATTATTAAATGATATAATTAGAATTAGATATAGACCCATTAGATCAAATTAGGGTCGAGTCTTGAAATAGATTGACTTAATTAGGGTTTAATTAAACAAATATCCCTCTAATAAAGGCATAATTAGACTGGGTTTTCTTAATCATGGCTTAGCAATAGTCTAGGTGGGTCAATTAGGTTCAATTAGATTATTAATCCTCCTAATTAGGACTTAATTAGGTCAATTAGGTTTCAATTGAGTCAATTAGAATTTAATTAGGTCTAAATACTAAATAATTAGACTCAAATTGACTTCAGGTTCATTCAATTAGAACTAGGTTCAAGCTTTGGTTCAATAAACTAGACTGGTTCAGGTTCTGATCCAATTTTTGGTTTCGGATTTAGCTGATTCAACCAACTTGTATCTAAGCCAGTTCTAATTAATCTTGGTTAGATTCAGGTTTAATCAGTAAAATTTGGGCTAAAATCATGTCTAATCACCAAAACGCTAGTCGTGTTATGTCCGTGGCACCTGGCTGCCGGATTCCTCAGCGATGTAGGGCTTGGATGGTGGACCGCAGTGATTCAACTTCCAAGTTCTGCGGCGGCCCAATCGCGGCATGCAGATCTCGGTAGGGTAGAAGATCACTGCTCGATCGGCAATTATTATTATTATTTTTGGTTAAAAACAGGCAATCATATCAATATAAGGTAAGATATGCCCGATATATTAGAATACAGGATTTAAAAAAGTACTATCTGGCAGGAGTCATCCGGTAACCAATACCAAGGGCCAAAATACTAGACGACCCAGTCGATGACAGATCTGAACAGAATCAAGTTGCCAAAGCATAGACCGTATGCCACTAACGATCGACAATTATTGGATGGCTGCGGCCGTGGATCTCGGCTGGGAGTCGCCGATTCAAGTCACCGTTAAGGACTTGGACACCCATTGAAACAGGATAGCTAGAATTACCTACCTATTTTGCTGACCGTGGCCGATCGCCACCACCAGTGGGGCTTATGTGAAGCTTCTTGGCCGAAACAGCTCGCAGCCTTGCCCAGAGTCTATCCGCATTGCAACGATCTGACGATTTGGAGCTTCGGAGTATCTTTGGTATTATTGTCATGCCCATGACCCAAGGATGAATTTAGAGGTACCAACCGGCCGCATGCAAAGTATACTGGAAATCCAAAAGTCAAAGCTATTCATAATTAGAAGAGTACAAGATAATATACTTCATTATTATACATTTTTTTCTGACTTCAATTCAAAATAGAACATATGTATGGAAATTACAAGCTAAACTAGAAAATAAAATTCTTTCTATGCAAAGAGAAGCTCCATTATACCCCAGTTTCAAATTATTCCTTTAGGTCTGATAAAAAAATCACTGAAAGTTTAATGAGTTCTTACTTAATAAGTAAGTCTAAATAATATATCATTTTATCTTCAAGATAACTTATTATATCATGTTTCACAAAAGAATATATGTGTTTTCTTAATATTGAGAAATAGCATTATTCTTGGATTGTGCCAAAAACTTTTACCATTTTACATTTCAACTTCTATTTTAAAACTTTTGAAATCATCATGATCAATTTATTATCATTTAAATTCATCTTATTATATGCACACTGCTGCCCCATGCTATGGTCACATTGATGCTTGTGACGGGCTAGAATAGGACACCATTTTAAGGTGTTACCTCCATATATTTTTTCCGAAAGATTTTGGTACCAGTTTCATGTCATCATATCATACCGTGTCATCATATTATAATATGTCATATCATGTCATCATGTAGCATAATTTCATATTCAAAACTTGATTTTCACATATTGTTTAAAACAATTCATAGAATGTTTTAAGAATAAACATAACTTGCATAATACAAATCAAACATTTGGCTAACATGGTTTTGACATATCATAGGAGTAATATATTTGCAGAAATTATCTGTATTTAAAATAATATGTATAGAGATATTGGAAATCAAATTTTCAAAATATTAGTTAAAATTATATAATATATATGATAAATTATCCAAGTGTCGTACTGGATAATTATTCAAAAAAAATGTTGATAAATGGCTTACTTACCTTTTGTTGCTAATCCGCAAATCCATTTCAACTATTTAAGTTGTTAAGACCCACAACTTAATAATTAAATTCTTTTAATTTTTAAAAGTTATGATGCTAAATAGTTCTATCATCTTACCAAGTCTAGTTTTGAACCCAATTTGGGCTTGATTATCTTAACTTATATCAGCCCAAATAATTCAAATAGGGCTCACCTACCGACAAGAATGATCTCAGACCTAGTCCTAAACCAAAACTTGATTTAAAGTGGTTGGGTCGGGAAAAAAAAAAGAAATTAATACTTTATCTACTTATTAGTTAGACGATAAAACTAATGTATTATGCAATGAATGATATGATTTAAGAAACTCATGTAGTTCAACAAGTTGCTGGATTTGTAACAATCGATGCCTTCCTGACAACTAGCATTCCTAAAGAGCTATTTACTGTCATCATCCAGAACATAAGAGGGATGATAGAAAACTCAAAAAGCCTTGAATCTTTAATAAGAAGGATTGGGAACACTATTCACGAACCCAGCAAAATGTCAAATCAACTGGGATAAGGAAGCAACAGCCAACCCAAAATTCTTTAATTAACGTTTCAAATAAATTTATTAAAAAAAATCAACAGAACAATAATTAAGACTCAGTTTTGACACTACAGAGTTCATCGGAATGAGTGGATTCAGATCAGAGTAAACGATGCAAAAGAAGAGAGTATATATATAAATATATATATAATCAGATAACTTTAAGAAAATAGTGACGGCTGAAAAATATATCAGCTAATTTCAAATCTATCGGTCTTTATATACAAAAAAAAAAAAAAAAAAGCGCAAGAAAATCATACCTAATAGGATGCAGAAAGAAAGGAGACTACCTTGCGGCTTCCAACAAGGCGTATAAGAGGAGGGTTTTTTTTTTCTGTTGCGATATTCCACGGAACAGTTCCAACGAGGAACGAAAAAGGCTGCGTACCTTACTCCTTTCGCTTGATTGCGGTAACGCCCACCGCTGATGGGGCGTTACAGCTAATGGTTACCGACGTTACAGTTATTGTCACGCCCCAATATTAAATCTAGAAATGATAATCCGCCGTATGTTTGACATGCAGGACGTAAAATAATATTTAATATAAGAAGAGTAATAACTATATATTATCGTAAATCAAAGTATTCTTAATACAAATTATAATCATATATTTTAGGCTATAAATTAAAATACATAATTCAAAGGGGTTACGATAAAGTATTGATCTAAGTCCCTCTGATAGCTCCAACTACCCATATTTCATCTTCAGTTATATGGCTCTGAAAAATATGATGAGATTTAAAAAAAGCTCATACTCAATACCAACTATAATATAATATAATTACTTTGAGCTTTTATCAACTCAAATTTTTTATAATAAACATCTGCCAAGCTTCCATGTTTCAAATACATTTTATCATGTTATCAAAACATGCATCATATGCTCAAAATAATTTTAAAAGCAATTGCTATATATAGCATTTCAAGAATATATAATTTTAGGATAAAACCAATGTACCATTGTGAATAGCATGTAAAAATTTATTTTTATACTAATGTCCCACGGCCACACACTATGTCCTCATAAACAGAACATCCCCCTCGGGTGTAACACCCCCCTCGAGTGTATCCTCTTTAAATATCCCTAGAAGTCAAGGTCCTGGAATCAGCGTCATGAACTCACATCATATCATATCCTACTACAGCACACCCTAAAAGTGTGTGTTCTCCATATACCCCTATGGAGATGGTCCCGGTGCCATGTGGCATAATATTGCCATATCCTGTCACAGCACACCTCCTGGGTATGTGTTCTCCATATACCCCTATGGAGTTGGATCCCGGTGCCAAGTGAGTCATGCAACATATCACATCATATCATATCATAGCGGACCATGGTGGACATATATCATATATATAAAGTATCATTTTCATGTCACATTTGCCAAATAGCATGTATCGTTGCAAAAATGCAATCCATATACTTTTTATAATTACAGTGATTTAAACATGTCAAATATACATGTATATTTATAAAACCTTTGCAATTTCAAAGATCATGTCAATTGATCAGTTGTCCACATAGGTACCAAATCATTTACAAAATAAATAATAAACTAATCATAGTAAATGCTCATTTGGAAATAAAAGTACCAATCCATTTTCTCATTTTTTTAAATAATGCAATATATACCAATATAGCATTTAAATACATAATTTTCATATTTTAATAATTTATAAAAATTATAATAAATAACTTACTTACCTCCTGGCGCTAATCCAAAAATGTAATTCGGCTTTTAAGCACCTGGGTACCTACAGCATTAATTTTCTAATTTTTACTCTCAAAATTAGTATATCAAAATAGCTTATAAACTCTACCCAGTTTAATCCCGGGGCTAACTTGGGGCTTGAATATCTCCCAATATATAAGCCCAAATAGGGAAACAAAAATACCCCAAAAACTAGGATCAACAATGATCCAGGCCATATTTTATTTTTCCATTTTCGGCCCAATACGGAGTCAAAACGTGGCCCAAAGATGACTCGTGAGCCAGCCCAACAGGGCCCAAAACCCAAACGGCCCAGCTAGCCCGCGAAACTTTCCTCTTCCTCCCACCTCCCCTATTTTGCCCGAAACAAGGGGAGAGCTGTGCCGACGGCCAGGGCCGCCGCCGGCCCCCAAGGGTGGCTCGGCCGTCGATGACTGGCCCGGAGCCAGCCGCTGATGCGGCCAAGCTCCTCCCCCTCTCTTTCTTCCTCTATCTCTCTCTCTTTCTCTCCCGTGGCAATATTTGTGCCGGTGGCACGGCCGGTCGGACCTCCACGCTTGCCCTGCGCCGGTGAAGCCACCGACCGCCGCCGGGCTCGGCGAGCCGGCGGGCACTCCGCTGGGCCCGAACCAAGCCGCGGAGCGGCTTGGTTCCGCGATGAAGGGAGGGCCGGCCGGCGGCCCTCCAATGCCCCACTCCGGCCACCTCGAGCGGCCGGGCATAATAACGAAAGGAATTCCTTCCATTCTCCCTCAATTTCTCACTGTCACTCTCTGTGAAATCCATGGAAGAAGGGGGGATTACCTGCTCGCTGATGGTGATAGGTGGAGGGAGAAGACTCCCCTCTCCCTCCCCATTTATAGTGGCGAGGGAGGACCAGCCCTCCCCTGTGCTCGTGTGAAGAGGGGAGCCAACGCACCCCTCTTCTTTGACCGATGGACGCCGCCCACGTAATACACGCGGGTGGTGCCGCAGGGGAAACAGGAGCTTCACATTCTTCCCTCCTTATAAAATTTAGGCCTTGAAATTGATTTACTTCATATAACATTTAGAATCCAAAGCTTTTATCATATGATTAATCTTCTTTCCATTTACATATGCTATGTTACAAACAATTGAGGATATGTCTCTTTAATTTCCTCCTCAAGCTCCCAAGTAGCTCTCTCTTAGAATGGTTATTCCATGGAGCCTTGACATAGGGAATGCTACGCCGTCTTAAAACTTGATCCTTGCGGTCCACAATACGCACAGATGCTCCTCATATGTTAAATCCTTCCTTAACTACATGGGTTTAAATTCTATCATATTGCTGGGGTCAAAAATGTACCTCCTAACCATAAAGATATGAAACACATTGAACACCCCAAAGAGTAATGAAGGCAGTACTAAGCTATAAGCTACCTCCTTTATTTTGATCAAAATCTCAATCCAATGTATTGTGGGCTCAAATCACCTCTAACACAAATCTTATTACATCATTGGTTAGTAAAACTTTCAATTGATCTTCAATCCAAAATTTTAAATCTTTCTTTTTGACATCAACATAACTGCTCTATTAACTCTGAGCTACATGAAGCTACTTCAAATAACAATACTTTTGCATAGTTGCTAAACCAGCTCAGTATCTAAAAATTTTCCCTCCCACACTTCATCTCAATATAAAGGGAATCTACACCTTATATCATAGACAATTGAAATGAATCCATTGAGTGTTGGCTTGTAACCATTAAATAAGCAATTTCACTAAGGGTAAGAAATTATACCAAGCACCTCCTAATCCATCATACAGGCTCGTAGTATATCATTTAAATTCTAATTGGTTCCTGCAGCTTATCCATCTATTTGAGGGTGGAAGGCTGGACTAAAATTCAGCTTAATCCACTAAGCTTTATGAAGACATCATCAAATTGGAAGAGTGAGACAAATGGATACAAACTCAATCCACTCAGTTTATTACTAAACCAGAAACAAATATTAAAATTTTTATCCAGCTAAAATTTCATCCTCGAATTAAATGCCCACGTATTTTTGTACCATTATAGATACTCACGCGCAAACTTTTATTTCATTCCCAAGTACCCAAATAATGTATCCAACTTCAACGATTAATTTGATCTTTCTACCAAATAAAATTGAATTCCTTAAGAAGTATTTCTTTCCTGCCATCCTTTTTTATATATACCTTAACTTCTCACAATCATCATAAATATCATAGAGTCCATCACATGTATTATGTCATCCATTCTTAAGGTTAGTAACATACCAGTTACTCTTGATTCCTCGATAAGACAGTTCCAAATTCTTTTGAACCAAATTTAAGATAGTTTTCTTCTAGCGCTCTCTCAACTCTTGAATAGTTGAATGTACCATTAATCATAATGACACTTATTTCAATCATCATAACATACTTGGTTTCACTCTTGAATACATCAAGCTAACATTAATGAACATTATGCCAATGATTTAGGACATCTTTCATTATAATTAACTAATTTATTTTCTTTGTATTTATCAATAATTACCACCACAACCAATCTATTCCTCTTAAATAGGTCAGTTTATTCTCGATAAATATTGCAATGTAAATGATTCAAATCCTTGAATCAATATTTTATTATCAATGACTATCAAAGTCACCTAAAAATTATGTTATTTTTATAGATTATGCAATATCTCATGCCATATCATGGCCAACTAATTTAAACCCTTCGAATATCTCAAAATGACCTCACTGATCTAGCTCAAATGGATATATGACTTATAAGGTCATAAAAATTGAAAATACACTTACCATCCAAAAGACATAATTGAGAAATTATAGTAATCTCTCAATGATTTGGAAGTGATATTAGATGTATCCTTAACCATAATCCATAATTGATAATAATCAAAATAAAATCATCTCCCTCCTTTTTTTTCTTAAAAATATTTATGCCACTTATGGCTGATTGATAATTTATCCATCCTGGAGAAAGATATCTACTTAGGGACTATGGAGAAAGGTATAATAAGTAGGCACAATAAATTAATGAATAGATATCTTGATTTAGAAATCTATTAATAGATAAAAATCCTCATGAAATTCTTTATTAGTGGAATTTATCTTATTCTTCTTACTGCTAAGATCTTTCACTTTCTACCATCAAAATATTTGATCATTTATAGCCAAAATCAGTTCTAAAGATTAATAGAGTCTCCTACTCTCAAAAACTTAAACAGTAATTGTCTCAGAATTTAAATTTTATATTCTTCATAAATGGTCCATCATGATATAATATGCAGTCAACTATTTCATTAACATAAGTATCAACTATCTCTATCATCAGCAAATTGGCTCATAATCTTAAACTTACAATATCAACAATGTAAGTTCTACAAATAAAAATTATTATATACATCCATGTTCAAATTTAGATTTAATAACTCAAAATCCAAATATCTGACACAATTGCAATATGGATATAATGATGTTGTCTTAATCATATTAGTCATCCATTGCAATTCTCAACTACTATATTATATTCCATATATTCATCTATCTTGTATTGCATATCCAATTAAAGTTTCATCTACCGATATTATATAAAGGTCTGAAACTGCTATGAGTCATTTCCACAAATTTGACGGAGCTAAAACCTCTAGAAGCCCCTTGGCCTCCCCACTGGTCAAGGTCACCAGCTTGGGAGCCCCATTATATCATTGGCTTCTGGTGCAATGGTTCATTCTTAATTCCTATCAAATTCATATTTCAATAAGTATATTGATAAACTTTAAATTTCAGGCTTTCAAAGCATAATACATGAAATTCCTTAAAAGTTATAATTGTCTCAATGTCATCCTAGTATTTTGCCTAGAGTGTCATCATGTATGTATCCCTAAGGTCAAAACTTAGGCTCTGATACCACAAAAGCTGTCACGCCCTAGACACAATATTGGATCTAGGGATGGCAACCCGCCGCATGCCTGGCATGCAAGGCATCCTGAAACATAACATTTAATACAAGGAGGGGATCAAAGTATTCTTAATACAAACCAATCATATGTTTTAGGCTATATGCCAAAATACATAATTCAAGGGGGTTACAACAAAGTATTGGATCTAAGTCACTCTGATAGCTGCTCCAACTACCCTATATTCCCATCTTTAGTTCTGTGGCTCTGAAAAACATTGTGAGATTTAAATGAGCTCACACTCAATAAGTAAGCCAACTATAATATAATGTAATTACTTCAAGCTTTTATCAACTCAATTTTTTCATAATAAATATCTGCCAAGCTTCCATGTTTCAAATACATTTTATCATGTTATCAAAACATGCATCATATGCTCAAAATAATTTTGGAAGCAATTGCTATATATAGCATTTTAAGAATATACAATTTCAGGATAAAACCACCGTACCACTGTAAATAGTATGTAAAAATGCATTTTTATACCAATGTCCCACGGCCACACACTATATCCTAATAAACAGAACACCCCCCTCGGGTGTAACACCCCCCTCGGGTGTATCCTCCATAAATATCCCCTAAGAGTCATGATCATGGAATCAGCGTCATGAACTCACATCATATCATATCCTACTACAGCACACCCTAAAAGTGTGTTCTCCATATACCCCCCTATGGAGATGGGTCCCAGTGCCATGTGGCATTATATTGCCATATCCTGTCACAGCACACCTCCTGGGTGTGTGTTCTCCATATATCCCCTATGGAGTTGGATCCCGGTGCTAAGTGAGTCATGCAACATATCACATCATATCATATCATAGCGGACCATGGTGGGACATATTATCATATATATAAAGTATCATTTTCATGTCACATTTGCCAAATAGCATGTATCGTTGCAAAAATGTAATCCATATACTTTTTATAATTACAGTGATTTAAACATGTCAAATACACATGTATATTTATAAAACCTTTAGCAATTTCAAAGATCATGACAATTGATCAGTTGTCCGCATAGGTACCAAATCATTTACAAAATAAATAATAAATTAATCATAGTAAATGCTCATTTGTAAATAAGAGTACCAATCCATTTTCTTATTTTTTAAATAATGCAATATATACCAATATAGCATTTAAATATATAATTTTTATATTTTAATAATTTATAAAAATTATAATAAATGACTTACTTACCTTCTGACGCTAATCCAAAAATGTAATTTGGCTATTTAAGCACCTGGGTACCTACAACATTAATTTTCCAATTTTTAGTCTCCAAAATTAGTATATCAAAATAGCTTATAAACTCTATCCAGTTTAATCCCGGGGCCAACTTGGGGCTTGAATATCTCCCAATATATAAGCCCAAATGGGGAAACAAAAATATCCCAAGAAATTAGGATCAGCACTGATCCAGGCCATTTTTTTATTTTCCATTTCTGATCTAATACGGGTCCAAAACGTGGCCCAAAGATGGCTCGTGAGCCGATCCAACAGGGCCCAAAACCCAAACGGCCCAGCCGGCCCGCGAAACTTTCCTCTTCCTCCCGCCTCCCTGTTTCGCTTGAAACAGGGGGAGAGCTGTACCGGCGGCCAGGGCTGCCGCCGACCTCCCTCGAGGGTGGCCCGACCATCGATAACTGGCCCAGAGCCTGCGGCTAAGCTCCTCCCCCTCTCTTTCTCCCTCTATCTCTCTCTTTCTCTTCCGCGACAAGATTTGTGCCGGTGGCACAACCGGCCACCACGGTCGGTCGGACCTCCACCGGACGCTTGCCCTGCACCGATGGAGGCCACCAGCCGCTGTCCGGGCTTGGCAAGCCGACGGCACTCCGTTGGGCCCTAACCAAGCCGCGGAGCGGCTTGGTTCCACGATGAAGGGAGGGCCGGCCGGCGGCCCTCCAATGCCCCACTCTAGTCGCCTCGAGCAGCCGGAGCCTCCTCCTCTCCCCTCCTCCGGCCGCCTTAAGCGGCCGGGCACAGTAACGAAAGGAATTCCTTCCGTTCTCCCTCAATCTCTCACTGTCACTCTCTGTGACATCCATGGAAGAAGGAGGGGATTACCTGCTCGCTGATGGTGATAGGTGGAGGGAGAAGACTCCCCTCTCCCTCCCCATTTATAGTGGCGAGGAGAGGACCAGCCCTCTCCTGTGCTCATGTGAAGAGGGGAGCCAACGCACCTCTCTTCTTTGACCGACGGACGCCGCTCGCGTAATGCACACAGGTGGCGCCGCAAGGGAAACAGGGGCTTCACATTTATACACTCCAATCACTGTAGCGATTTCTTCAAAGCGGCAGAGCTCCAACAAGAAGAAAAAGTATGAGAAGAGGAGGAGGAAGGAAGGAAAAAGAATCGGAAGAGATTGGTTTGGGCATCGAATGAGAAACTTGGTTTTCCATCTATGGATGATGGCTAAGCGTTCGTACGATGTTGGCTATGAGGCCTTTATTATAAGAATAATGGGAATAGAAAAATGACCTAAAGTTCTCAGTTTCAGAAGAAGCTTTGCTGCTCTGAGCGGGATAAACTGCTCCGCTCCGAACGAAAACAGAGTTATCTTGTTATCAAGCTCCGGAGTATAAATCTATTCAGATGATCAGTTATCTAGTTCTCAGATTCTATAGCATAAACCTACCCAAATGGATCCATTGATTAACCGAGGCTGAATGGTTGTTTGGACTTCAGTAATACTATCCCATTTAGTTGGCTACATTAGCGACATATGTAATTGCGGTCACTAATCAGCCACATGATTATCAGAATCTGACAAAACTGTGAGATTGGATACAAAACCCTCGCCAATCCAGTTCTTAACATCAGATTTGAAATGCGTATGACTCTCAAAGAATCGCTCAGATAAGCTGTTTTTTTTTTTTTTTTTTTTTTGGCTAAATTAGTGATTCAATACTTACAAAAGAACCGGCTGCTCATCGATCTAGTTGGCAAAGACCATTTCGCCCTAAAGCTTAAAACATGTTTAGGTATGGTGCCAAAGGTATTTTGTAATTATGTATCAAACAAATATAGTTTTAAGATTATGATTTTTTTTAACCTTGCCATATGTGTTGACGCCAAGTCACCTTTCTCGAATGGGAAAACAGAGATCTCCCTCGTTGGAGTCCTGCAAGAAAAGTCTCCGGAGACCGGATGCTCCGGTGGGGACCCTCCGACGCTTAAGTCAGTCACTTGGGAACAGACAAGAATTTAGCTAGCAGAAGAAAGCTAGAGAGTTAAGGTTCAGGATCCTTTCCTCGTTGTAAACGTGGGCCTTTATACCTGTTCAAAGGTTCTCCTTTTTCATGTTTCCAGAAGGTTGATGATTTCGTGATACTGCTGTTCAATAACGGACAAAAAGGCAAGGCCGGTAGTGACGGATCGTGGGCGTGTCAGAGGCGTCCCGCCTCACATGCCACCTGCCAGTACGGCATTACAGGTGTCTAGGGGCTATGGTTGCACCAAGTGCGCGCCGTTATGGGATATGGCCAAATGCAGCCACAAGCGAGTGGTAGACCATACGTTGTATTGGGGTATGGCCACACACTGTTACGGGCGAGTGATGGTCCATACGCCATTATGGAGTACGGCCACGTGCTATTATGGGCAGGTGGTGGGCCATACGCCGTTATGGGGCATGGTCACGTGGGTGTGACAGGTGGCTCGAGGCTATAGGCTACCGGTCCTGAACGCCGGATCATGATGGGAGCCCTAGTCCGTGGGTGCCTCAGAGGCTAAAGCCCGAGGCCGAGGATAAAGCTCGAGGCAGAAGGTGCCTCGGAGGTCGAGGATGTCTCGGAGGTTAAAGCCCGAGGGTGTCTCGGAGGCTAAAGCCTAAGAATGTCTCAAAGGCTGAAGCCCGAGGCCGGGGATGAAGCTCGAGGCCGAGGATGAAGTTCGAGGCTGACGGTGCCTCAGAGGCCGAGGGTGTCCCGGAGGCCGAGGGTGTCTCAGAGGCCGAGGCAGGTTCCGTTAGTCTCCTTTACCGTTAACCTTGACGGCGCTGGATCAGCCACATCAGATGCCCCCTCACTCCTAAGGCGAAGCGGGCCCATCTCTGCAAGGCGAAAGGGGTGTCACCTCCCCAGTGGCTGATCCCCGTCCATTGCCAACCGCTCTTGGACATATGTCTCTGGGCGCTGCAATGACTTTACATTGGCGACGTGGGGGACGCGAAGGGGCAGTCGCTGCCATCCGTCCGATTGTAACAATCGTCCTCGGGTCGGGGCTGTCCTCTTGAAATCCACAAAAGCGGCCGCCATCATTGCCATCATGACGATGATGTTAGCGACGTCCAGTCATTGGACAGAGGCGGTTCGTCTCACGCGCCGAGCGCCTGCCGAGGCGACCCAGCCTATAGCGGAGATCCGCATGGCTGGGTAAGTAGGGCGGGGCGATTTGAAATCGCTTTAAGCCGGGCGAAGGACTGGCCTCCATCATTTTGCTCCAATTGTCTTCTTCTTCTAGCCCCAGACTTTCCCTCTTCTGCTATTACCTGTTCCAACCCCGACCCGGCCGCATCCTCAAATTACTTCTCCCCTCCTTGGTCAAGGGATGAAAATCCCGATTCTTCTTCGCAGACCTGGACCAAGTCAAGCCCGGATGGAGGGATCCCGACCTCCAACCCAACATGAACTCCACCATACTCCCAGGAGACAAAGAAGCATTAGGGCAGCTGTTGACCGCCGACATCCCCAGATACAACTTGCTTTTATCGGAGCACAACCTCCGGCTGGCATGCCTCACCACCCAAAGCGGTGAGTAACATGCGTCTCAATACTTAGCCAAACTTATTTTTCTTTCCCCCCTCTGTTCTCTCCCTTCATCCTCTTTTCTTCTGTCTCCTTTTTTTTTTCATTTTTTTTTAACAAACTCCGACTGATGCCGTGCAGCCATGAAGGTCCCGAACCGCAAACTCAAGAAGGCCGCCGCCAAAAGGATGAGGGCCCAGGAGGGGCCGAGCAAGGGGCAGCAGGCCTCGGCCCCCAAACGTCCGATGATGCGGGCTTCCCCGCCTCCCGAGCACCAGGGAACTCCGACTGTGCCCGTAGATATGACGGCCGACACCCCACCAGAGGGGGTCAGGGTTGAGGGGGTGACCGAGGAGCCCCAAGTGCCTACCGAACCAGCCCCAGCGGAGGCAGAGCAGGGCCTAGGCGCCGAGTCTCCGGCGGCAGCAAGCCTGCCCCTGGAGGAAACGCCGGCGAACAACCTCCCACACAGCGAGCCCGAGTGCAATAAGGCCATCGGGGGAAGTGGAGCCGAACCAATCCCCCGTGGGTTCTCCTTGATGAACGACGGACGGCGAGCGGAGTGGCTGATGTCCCAGGCCATTCAGCCCGAGTTTCAAGAGGAACTCCAAAACCTAGGGGCAACCAGGTTCTTCCAGGAGGCCTTCTCAGCCCTGGTCTGAGTAAGTCACCTTCCTTGCCCTTGACTTGGAATTTTTAATAGTTTACCAGACTGACATCTCGAGTACAGGTGACGAACTCCTTGGTGCTCACTCGGGAGGCCATCGGTGAAGGGGAGGCCATTTTGTGCCAGGTCCAGCAAGATGCCGAGGACGCCCAGGCCGAGGCTGCAGAGAAGGCTCTGGAATCGGCGAGGACCGATCGAGCCGATGAAATAAAGAGGGCCAAGAGCAGAGTGGAGGCCGGAGCTAACCGACTACGGGCGGTGTTGAGTCAACTTACCAAGGCCGAGAGCGCCATTGAAGCCCGAAACATTCATATTGCCGAGTTGAACTTGGCCATCTAGGCGGCCAAGGACAGGGCTAGGCATGCTGAGGAGGAGGTGGAGCACACCAAAGAGGCTGAGAGGACAGCGATAGCCTCTCTGGCTGCAGAGAGGGAGGCCCGAGCCGCAGAGGTGGAGGCAGCCGCTGAAGCTAGAGCTGCAAAGGCCGTAGAGGAATTCCGAGCGTCCGAGCGCTTTAAGGACGAACTGGCCGAAGCTTCAACGAATGCTTATCTCTAGGGATTCTGATGCAGGAAGGAGAAAGTTGCCCGGGACCTGAACCTTCCATAGGCCCTAGAGGTTGAGCCAGAGCACCTCTCCTAAGTATCCTCGTCCGATGACGAGCCTACAGTGGCCGACCCGTTATTTTTTGTAACTTTCTCCTTATTTTTGTAGAGTCCGACTCGGTCGGCACTTTGTAGATACCATCATTAATGGAGTTGTTTTTAGATAACTGCATTGTGTCGCTTTTAAACCTGAGTTGCCAACGTGGGACCCTTTGTGGCTTCGTCGGTACTGAGGGGGCATCTTTACTCACCCACGAGTGGCTTTGACTTGGCTGTATAGGGCCAGACCTTTGGGAAAGCCAAGGAAAACTCAGCTTCCAGGGACCGATGGGTCGTCGGCCTTGGAACGCCGAGGAAGACTCGGTCTTCTCGAGTCCGACGGCACATTGGGTCTTCGGCACCAATGGTACATTGGGCTTTTTGTTAAGAACCAATGGTACATCGGTCTGCCAGTGGTACACTGAGCTTTTTAAATCCGATGGTACATCGGGTTTTCGATGCCAATGGTACATTGGGCTTTTTAAATCCAATGGTACATCAGGTCTTAAATGCCAATGGTGCATTGGGCTTTTTAAATCCGATGGTACATCAGGTCTTTGATGCTAATGGTACATTGAGCTTTTTGTTGAGAACCGATGGTACATCAGTCTGCCAGTGGTACATTGGGCTTTTTAAATCCGATGGTACATCGGGTCTTCGATGCCAATGGTGCATTGGGCTTTTTGAATCTGATGGTACATCGGGTCTTCAATGCCAATGGTACATTGAGCTTTTTGTTGAGAACCGATGGTACATCGGGTCTTCGACGCCAATGGTATATTGGGCTTTTTGAATCTGATGGTACATCGGGTCTTCGATGCCAATAATACATTGTACTTTTTGTTGAGAATCGATGGTACATCGGTCTGCCAGTGGTACACTGGGTTTTTGAATCCGATGGTACATCGAGTCTTCGATGCCAATGGTACATTGGGCTTTTTGAATCCGATGGTACATCGGGTCTTCGATGCCAATGGTACATTGGGCATTTTGAATCCAATGGTACATTGGGTCTTTGATGCCAATGGTACATTATGCTTTTTATTGAGAACCGATGGTACATCGGTCTGCTAGTGGTACACTGGGATTTTTGAATCCGATGGTACATTAGGTTTTTTGTTGAGAACCGATGGTTCATCGGTCTACCAGTGGTACACTGGGCTTTCTTAATCCGATCGTACATCGGGTCTTCGATACCAATGTTACATTGGGCTTTTTGAATCCGATGGTACATCGGGTCTTCGATGCCAATGGTATATTGGGCTTTTTGAATCCGATGGTACATCGGGTCTTCAATGCCAATGGTATATTGGGCTTTTTGAATCCGATGGTACATCGGGTATTCAATGCCAATGGTACATTGGGCTTTTTGTTGAGAACTGATGGTACATCGGGTCTTCGATGCCAATGGTACATTGGGCTTTATGAATCCGATGGAACATTGGGTCTTCGATGCCAATGGTATATTGGGTTTTTTGTTGAGAACCGATGGTACATCAGTCTGCTAGTGGTACACTGGGATTTTTGAATCCGATGGTACATCGGGTCTTCGATGCCAATGGTACATTGGGCTTTTTGAATCTGATGGTATGTTGGGTCTTCGATGCCAATGGTACATTTGGCTTTTTGTTGAGAACCGATGGTACATCGGGTCTTCGATGCCAATGGTATATTGGGCTTTTTAAATCTAATGGTACATCGGGTCTTCGATGCCAATGGTACATTGGGCTTTTTGTTGAGAATCGATGGTACATCGGTCTGCTAGTGGTACATCGAGCTTTTTGAATTCGATGGTCCATTGGGTCTTCGATGCCAAAGGTACATTGGGCTTTTTGAATCTGATGGTACATCGGGTCTTCGATGCCAATGGTACATTGGGATTTTTGAATCCGATAGTACATCGGGTCTTCGATGCCAATGGCACATTGGGCTTTTTGAATTCGATAGTACATCAGGTCTTCGATGCCAATGGTACATTGGTCTTTTTGTTGAGAACCTATGGTACATCGGTCTGCCAGTGGTACACTAGGCTTTTTGAATCCGATGGTACATTGGGTTTTCGATACCAATGGTACATTGGGTTTTCGATACCAATGGTACATTGGGCTTTTTGAATCCGATGGTACATCGGGTCTTCGATGCCAATGGTACATTGAGCTTTTTGAATCCGATAATACATCGGGTCTTCAATGCCAATGGTACATTGGGCTTTTTGTTGAGAACCGATGGTGCATCGATCTACCAGTGGTACACTGGGCTTTTCGTGCTGAGCTGGCCTTGGGCTTTTTGTTGAAGAACTGAGATGCTCAGACTCTTGTTTATTAATTTCAAGTGCGGGGCGACGGCCCCAAAAGAATACAAGCGCGAGATTTCATGTAAATAAAAGGGTACGCTACTGATAATACCGGTGAAGGTTGTCGGTGTTCCACGTCCACGGGAGCAACTTTCCATCCAGCTCTTCAATTTTGTACGCTTCATGGTGGAGTGCCTCGGTGACTCGGTAGGGCCCTTCCTAGTTCAGTGCTAACTTGCCTCCTTCCGTCAGCTTTGAGATTTCGGCTCGCCGAAGGACGAGGTCCCTTGGTAGGAATGTCCTTGGGCAGACGCGAGCATTGTAATACCTAGCCACTCGCTGTCGGTAGGCTGCCATCTGAAGTCGCACTCGGTCCCGTACCTCTTCCATCAGGTCGAGGTTGGCCCGCAACTAGTTCAGATTGTCCTCTTTGCTGTATGCCTCCACCTTGGGGCTCGGGACGCCGATCTCCATAGGAATGATGGCCTCGGATCTAAAGACAAGGATGAAGGGAGTCTCTCCAGTGGGGGCTCGTGGCGTTGTGTGGTAGGCCCACAGTACGCTGTGGAGCTCCTCCATCCAGCATCCTTTGTAGTCGTCTAGCCGGGCTTTCAGTCCTTGGAGAATGATGCGGTTGGTCACCTCGGTCGTTCTGTTGGTCTGAGGATGCCCTACGGAGGTGAACTGCTGATGGATGCCGAGCTCGGTGCAGAATCCTCGGAAGGGTGCATTGTCGAACTGCCGGCCGTTGTCGGTGATGAGAGTATGCGGTAGCCCAAATCGACATATTATAGACTTCCAGAAGAAGGACCTCACCTTACCCTTGGTGATCTTGGCAAGCGCTTCGGCCTCAATCCATTTGGTGAAGTGGTCGACGGCCACCAGCAGGAACTTGCGCTGACCGGAGGCTGGAGGGAATGGCCCCAAGATGTCCATACCCCTCTGGGCGAAGGACCAAGGAGCCGCAGAGGGGTCAGCTATGACGTCGGCTGCCACTAGATGTTGGCATAGCGTTGACAGTTGTCGCACCTCTTAACAAGTTCGGCCATCTCCTTCCTCATGGTTAGCCAGTAGTACCCTTGCCGTAGGGCCTTGTACGCCAGTGTTCTGCCCCCCAGATGACTCCCGCAGATGTCCTCATGGATTTTCCATAGGATGTAGTCAGCTTCAGTAGGTCCGATGCATCTGAGGACTTGGTATGAGAATGATCTTCGGTAGAGCTTTCTGTCCATTATTACGAACTTCAGGGCCCATCGCCTGAGCAATCTGGCCTCGGCTGGGTCTTCAGGGAGAGCGCCATCAGTGAGATATCGAACGTAGACATCCATCGAAGAGGGCTCTTGCTCGACCGGCAATGCTTCCTCTGCTGCTTCAATGCTTGGGACTTGCAGATGCTCCACGTACGTCCTTCCTAAGGTCCCATCGGCCGAAGTGGCCAAGCGGGACAGTGCATCAGCTCGGGCATTCTTCACCCGAGGAATGTAGCTGACACGAAAGTAGGAAAACCAAGAGGCCTGGGACTGCACCTTGCTCAGGTAGCAAGACATGATGGGGTCTCTGGCCTCATACTCTCCAACGACCTGCCCGAAGACAAGCTAGGAGTCCGTGAAGGCCCTCAGACACTCCGCCCCAAGCTCCTTGGCTAGCTTCATCCCTGCCAACAAGGCCTCATACTCCGCCTGATTGTTGGTGGCCGAGAACAGAAATCGAAGGGCACACTTCACCACCTCCCCCTCGGGGCTTGCAAGAATGAGTCTAGCCCCGCTCCTCTGGGAATTCGATGCTCCGTCTACATGCAGGATCCAGTCCTCCTCTCCCGCTTCAGCGGTGGAAGACTCCACGCGTGCCTCTAGGCATAGCTCTTTCGGACGCTCCTCGGCCCAGGTGCACTCGACCAAAAAATTAGCTAACACCTGAGACTTCATTGCAGACATTGGCCGAATGGATAAATCAAACTCTCCCAACTTGATGGCCCACTTGGCCAGCCGACCAAAAGTGTCAGGACGGGACAAGATTGTCCGGAGTGGTTGGTCCGTGAGCACCACGATTGGATGAGTTTGGAAGTAGAGTCGGAAGCGCTGAACGGAGACCACCAGGGTGAAGATGATCTTCTCGGTCTTAGAGTATCTCGTCTCGACATCGTGGAGAACTTTGCTGGTGTAGTAGACCGGCTTCTGCACCCCGTCGGCCTCCATGCGGACAAGCATGGAGCTGACGGCCTCGAGGGAGGCTGCGAGATGCAAAAAGAGTTCCTCCCTGCCCTTCGGCTTGGACAGCAGTGGAGGAATGGATAAAAATTCCTTCAGATCCTCGAAGGCTTCTTGACACTCCTTCGTCTACTCAAAGCTGTTGACCTTGCGTAGCGCCTTAAAGAAGGGCAGACACCTTTCTGCCGACCTTGACATGAAGTGGCTCAAGGCTGTCACTCTTTTGGTCAGACGCTGCACCTTCCTTTTGTTAGCCGGGGGCCTCATATCCAAAATAGCTTGGATCTTGTCAAGATTGGCTTCGATTCCTTGCTGAGTCACCATAAAACTCAAAAACTTGCCCGCCACAACCCCGAAGGTGCATTTGTGGGGGTTCAGCCTCATTCGGTACTGACGCAGGTTGGCGAATGTCTCCGCAAGGTCGGTAACATGGTCCGTGGCATGGGTGCTCTTTTTCGGCATGTCGTCCATGTACACCTCCATGTTGCGCCCGATCTGGTCCTCGAAGACCTTGTTCATCAATCTCTGGTAGGTGGCTCCTACATTCTTTAACCCGAATGGCATCACCTTATAGCAGTAAATCCCTTTCTCGGTGACGAAGGAGGTCGCCTCTTCATCAGCCGGGTTCATCCTGATCTGATTGTACCTCGAGAATGCGTCCATGAAGCTAAGAGTTTTGTGGCCAGACGTAGCATCCACCAACTGGTCAATCCGAGGTAGTGGGAAGCTATCCTTGGAGCATGCCTTGTTGAGATTGGTGAAGTCCATGCATATCCTCCAACTCCCACTGGCCTTGCGGACTATTACAACATTCACCAGCCAGTCGGGATAGTGCACCTCGCGAATGTGACCGGCCATCGTCAGCTTGCGCACCTCTTCGTCTATGGCCTTCTGTCTATCTGAAGCAAAGCTCCTCTTCTTTTGCCGAACGGGTCGGCATTCCGGCTTGATGTTGAGTTGGTGGGTGATCACCTCCTCCGAAATGCCTGGCATGTTGGATGCTGACCAGGCGAAGATATCAGCATTGGCTTGCAGAAAGGCAAGGAGTTGGTTACGGGCTTCCTCCGAAAGTAGGGCCCCAACTTGGATAGTCCGCGCTGGGTCTTCTCCCAGAGGAAAGGCTAGCAGGTGCTCGGCCGGTTCCCCCCTCCTCTCCTAGTCTCGGGGGTCCAGTGCTTCTGGAGCAGGTGCATATACTACTCCCTGAGGACTGGGGGCCATGTGGCAACAATGTGGTGGTGGATTCTGCTCCCCCACATCTCTTTGACCCCCTCGCTGGTGGGAAACCTCACCAGGAGCCTCTTGGTGGAAAAAACAGCATTCAAGAGATTAAGTTCGGGCTTTCTGAGTATGAAATTGTAGGCAAGAGGCACCCGAACCACCAGGAAGCTCATAAAAACTATACTTTGATGCGGGGCCATTCCAGCTATGACAGGGAGAGTGATTGTCGATCATCGGTGGCGGTGGCGCTGACGAGCCAGGAGCTCCCGGGTTGTTCCTCTGGACGAACTTCCCCAGGTGGCCACGTTGGATAAGATCCTCTATCGCCTTCTTCAGTTGGCGACAGTTGTCGGTATTGTGGCTATGGTCTCGGTGGTAGCGACAGTAAAGGTTCTTGTTGCGGGGGATCTTTGGGTTCAGTGGAGGAGGGCGCTGAAGATAGGGCTCACCCTCGATCTCGAGCGAAATGTGCGATATCGGGGCGAACAAAGGAGTGTAGGGCCTGTCCCTCGATGCAGGAGCTCGGGGGCAATTGTTTGGTCGGCGAAGAGGCTCAGGCCTCCTAGCGCGAGCTTCAGCAGGTTCTGGGTAGGCCAGCTTCTTTGCAGTACTTCCACTAACCTCGCGCCGGAAGGAATCAGCCTCATCAGCACAGATGTATTTCTGGGCCCGGCTCAAGAGCTCGGCGTAAGAGCCGGGCGGCTTCTTGTCGAGAGAGTATGCGAAGCGGGAGGGGCGGAGCCCTCGCTTCAAGGCCAGGGTGGCCATGGAGTCCTCGAGGTTGTAGACTTCCAAGGTTGCCTCCTTGAACCGAGCGACGTAGTCCCGCAGGGACTCGCCACTCTTTTGCTGAACGGAGAAGAGGCTATCTGCCACCCTTGGAATCTTCTGACAGGCATCAAAATGGGCCAGAAAGGCCCTCTCCAGCTGATGGAAGGAGTCGATACTCCAGGTGGCGGGAGTACCAAGCTTAAGCAGCTTTCTTCAGAGTGGTGGGGAAGGCGATGCATAGGAGCGAATCGGTTGCCCCCTGGACCTGCATAAGGACCTTGTTACTTTCCAAGTGGTCTAGGGGGTCCGTGGTCCCATCATATGGGTCCAGTTGAGGAAGGCAGAACCGAGTCGATATAGGTTCCTCCAAGATGCGGCGGGACAGGGGCAGCCGGCTGTCGTAGTCCACCTCTGGTGGGTTGGTGATTCGGCGGATGAGCTCCTCCAGTCGCTGATTGTACTCGTCGAGCCAGTGCTCAGCTCGGCGGGCGATTTGGCCATCGAAGGACCACTCCCTTGAAGATTCTAAGGAGGGGGAAGAGTAGCGGTGATGCCAACGAGGGTGCTCCACCTCCTTCCCATGCCGCCGCTTGGGAGACACACTGGCGTGGTGAGAGGGTGACCGGAGCCTCTTGGAGGCTTCACGGCGGTGAGGCTTGGGCGAAGCGCGGCAGTGGCGAGCCTCTCGGATGGGAGACCTCCTCCGAGAAGAGTGTTGGCTGGGTTGGATCATTCCAAGAACTGATGGGAGCGGCTCTTGCTACTGCATAGCCACCGCTTGATGCTGTAGACCTTAGACCACGGTCGCCAAAGATTGGACTTGCGGGGAAAGGGCGGTGAGCCGGTCTTCTTGAAGCTGCTGCGGTGGTGGTGTAGGAACGTCGGCCGAGGGAACGGAGGGGCCAACTGCGAGTGGCTCAGCCTCCTGACGCTGCCCCCCAGCATGACTGGTGGAGACCCCCTTCGCATGGGTCGTCACCATGGCTTGAAGGCTCGGGGAAAGAGAAGTTCTTCTAACATGTTCGAAGCTTTTCTCTTTACGTCCCCCTTCCTGGCATGCCAATCTATTGACGCCAAGTCACCTTCCTCGAACGCCGGGGAAACGGAGATCTCCCTCGCTGGAGTCCTGCAAGAAAAGTCCTCAGAGACCAGATGCTCCAGTAGGGACCCTCCGACGCTCAAGTCAGTCACTTGGGAACAGACAAAAGTTTAGCTAGCAGAAGAAAGCGAGAGAGTTAAGGTTCAGGATCCTTCCCTCGTTGTAAACGTGGGCCTTTATACCTGTTCGAATGTTCTCCTCTTTCATGTTTTTAGAAGGTTGATGATTTCGTGATACTGCTGTTCAATAATGGACAAAAAGGCAAGGCCGATGTGATATATCGTGGGTGTGTCAGAGGCGTCCCGCCTCACATGCCACCCACCAGTATGGCATTACAGGTGTTTGGGGGCTATGGTTGCACCAAATGCACACCGTTGTGGGATATGGCCACATGCAGCCACAAGTGAGTGGTGGACCATACGCTGTAACGGGGTATGGCCATACACTGTTACGGGCGAGTGGTGGTCCATACGCCATTATGGAGTATGGCTACGTGTTGTTACGGGCAGGTGGTGGGCCATACGCCATTATGTGACACGGTCACGTGGGCGTGCCAGGTGGCTCGAGGCTATAGGCTATCGGTCCCGAACGCCGGATCATGATGGGAGCCCTAGTCCGTGGGTGCCTCGGAGGCTAAAGCCCGAGGCCGAGGATGAAGCTCGAGGCAGAAGGTACCTCGAAGGCCGAGGATGTCTCGGAGGCTAAAGCCCAAGGGTGTCTCGAAGGCTAAAACCTGAGAATGTCTTGAAGGCTGAAGCTCGAGGCCAGGGATGAAGCTCGAGGCCGAGGATGAAGTTCGAGGCCGATGATGCCTCAGAGGCCAAGGGTGTCCCGGAGGCATAGGGTATATCGGAGGCCGAGGTAGGGTTCCATCATCTTCCTTATCGTTAACCTTGACGGCGCTAGATCAGCCATATCAATATGTATCAATAAATGCCTGCCCACATATTGGGTGAAAGAAGAGGGAGTCCCGGAAAACACAAGAAAGTTTAGGGGGATAATTAATGGAGGAGGTACCGTTGGTTCTTGCCATGCAGAGGTGGGTTGTTTGATCATTAGAACTCTGAGACAACGTTAGTGAGATTGGCATGAGATTGATGAGGGAAGAGAAAACTATGATTCATACTCTTTTAATAGTACAAAACATAGATCTCGAATAAAATTCCGATCCAAGCACCCATCATTTCCTTCCAGATTTTGCTATCATGAAATATTTGTTGGATAATGTTGCCACCGGGATTCGTCCTCCGACTCGAGCGCGGTCGATCTCCAAAGGGGGGGCGGACCTGCACAAAAGTCCTCGCGCGAGAGGCAGGCTTGGCGCGCATTAGGGCACCGCTTTCATCCTAGGAGGCCACGTGGAGGTATGGGCCAGGCGTTTGAATCTCGGGGCTTATAACCTTGGCGATTTCTCCCGGTTCATTCTTGGCCTATAAAAAGGGAAAGTGGGGTAGTGCAAAGTCATCCCCAAAAGTTTCTTTTCCACTAGAGCTTTCATCATGCTCGTTTCTCTGTTGTTGCGAATGGGAGGACTGAGCTTTTCTCTTGCAAGCTTTTTGCCTTCGGATAGTTGGGGCGATGAAGGAGCTGCCGAAGGATGGCACGCCCTTAGGGGATGAGTCCCGGAGATCATATGGAGAGCGCACATGGAGGGCGCAGAGATCACACGGAGAGCGCACATACACTCTTCCAGTGTGACCTTTGTGGTTCCCCTTTGGGGACGCATGGTAGGGAGTGCACGCGGGCTCCCCATGGGTCGCTTGAACTTTTCCTCCTCCCCTGATTTGGATCCCTGGGCTCGTCCGCCCGGGGAATCTTTCACCACATGGGGAGGGGGTGAAAGCGTGCCGCCCGCTGATGCCTTGTCCTTGAGCCATGGCAAGGTAGGGCGGCGTACGTTCGGTTTGGGAGAGCACTCCGACGCCAGGGCCTGCTGGCTTCCTACCTGCTCACCGGGGGGTCCCTCGGTTGGGTGGTCTGGGATGGCCACCTAGATATCTCGGTTGGGTCACCGAGATATCATTATTGACTGAAGCTGGCTGCAACGATTGGTCCATATCGCCCGGCTATTATCAGCTCGAGCTGACTGGATGCGGCTTATCTGGTTCGGCGATCGGATGCCGGAGCACCACGGTTGCCTAGGTCTGCTTTGGAGCAGTTGCCCGAGTTTGTATTCGTCTTTATTTTATGCATTTCAATGCTCTTGTAACGCCTTTCAGGCATTTATAACCGATCTTGATTGGCAATGAAATAAAGAGAGTTCTGTTTTGTTTCTCAATCTCTATTTCTTCTGTGCCAAGTTTATTGTTGTTGTTGGGTATGGATGCCTCGCTCGTTCTTAGGCGAAGATCCCGCGCTATCCGAACTAGTCGAGGTTCGCAAGCGGCGGTTTGGAGATCGCTCGAGGGAACACGTTCCTTACTTCGGTTCGAAGCTCGGTATTTTGTGTTTCATCCTTACCGGAGCTCGAATGTTCACGGGTCGGCCCCGCCGAAGTTCAGAGGATTAGCGCTTGGTTTTACCAAGGTTCGAAGAACTTGTAGCTCGGCCTAGCCGAGGTTCGGAGAAGTTTTTACTTGGCCCTGCCAAGGTTCGGAGAACTTGTAGCTCGGCCCAGCCGAGGTTCGGAGAAGTTTTACTTGGCCCTGCCAAGGTTCGGAGAACTTATAGCTCGGCCCAGCCGAGGTTCGGAGAAGTTTTACTTGGCCCTGCCAAGGTTCAGAGAATTTATAGCTCGGCCCAGCCGAGGTTCGGAGAAGTTTTACTTGGCCCTGTCAAGGTTCGGAGAATTTATAGCTCGGCCCAGCCGAGGTTTGGAGAAGTTTTACTTGGCCCTGCCAAGGTTCGGAGAATTTTTACTTGGCCCTGCCGAGGTTTGGAGATTCAGGGCTCGGAGAAATGACTTAGCTGCCATTATGAGCCGTAGTGTAAGGTTTCTATGACGCTTGGTGAGGGGCGCCAGGGCGGAAGGAGCGGTATGTTGTCACGCTCCTTTATTTATGTCGTTACCCTTCCCGAGGGGATAAGTCATTGGTCAGACGCCGGATTTCTTCCCTCTGCGCTTCCCGAAAAAGGAGCTTGGTGAAGTGCTGGGAGCATTTATTACGGGGGCCTGCAGATCGGAAAGTATTCTGTTCAGGGGGATTCCCGATCAGTCAGTCCGCACTTACCGATCTCACTCGGGATGGGGTGCGGTACCTCGGATTCTGTAGGCATTAAAGTGACGACACATGGCAAGTTCTCATAGGTCGGTAGCTACGGCGCGACTGATTGAGATACCTGCCTGACAAGTATAAATATGACCGAGGGGTGTGGTCTTAGTCATCCCTCGGTTCAGGTCTTGAAATAGTGTCAGACCATGGCCTTTCAAGGGCGATCCTCGGAAGAGTTGCGTGTATCACTAAACGGTTTGCTGTATTCGGAGAGGGGACGTCCCACCATCACTGTCGACGGGTTGGGTCTGGCGTCGACCCTTGCGAGCAATCAGCAGCTCGTAAGGGTCATCGAGGAGTACATGGACGTGTCTACTAAGGAGGCGGAGGCCCTGCACCGGGTGGTAGACCGGCAGAGGGAGGAGATCGAATCACTTCGCCAGCAGGTTGCCGATCTCACCGAGCGCCTGGAGGATCTGCTGCCGTCTGGGAGCGACTCCGACCCCTGATTTAGGGCCTCCATTAATTTTGCTTTCTGTTTTTCTTTTCTTGTCTCTTTTTGTACTCCCTTTTTCCCGATCAATGAAAAGAGGCTTTGTTTGGATAACCTTCTTTTTTTCAAGAGTTTTTTGCTTTAAACATGTCATTCGCGTAATAGTTAGGGAGTCGGCGCGGCTCCACTAGTTCACGCGTTGAGATAGATGCTTTGATCGATGGTTTATAGGGGCGTTACCCAAAGATTTTAGTAGCAGAGGGGAATTCCCTGGCTCTGCTCTGGGCTTTTGGCCGATTACGTGGGGCTTAATGGGCCCTTTAAGGGGTTCGCCGAAGGCGCCTTCTTTTTGTGCGTCGACGTTTTTTGCTCAACGTGCTTCTTTCCAAACCGGACGAAGTTTCGGGGACTATTTGGAAGTCCTTTGGCTTTAATCGGGGCCTGCGCACTTCGGCTTTCTGCAGGTATTTTAGCCTGAATTTGTTGCTCGGCCCAGCCAAGGTTCGGAGAGTGTTTTACTTGGCCCTGCCAAGGTTTGGAGAATTTGTCGCTCGGCCCAGCCGAGGTTCGGAGAATTTTACTTGGCCCAGCCAAGGTTCGGAGAATTTTTACTTGGCCCTGCCAAGGTTCGGAGAATTTTTTGCTCGGCCCAGCCGAGGTTCAGAGAATTTTTACTTGGCCCTGCCAAGGTTCGGAGAATTTGTTGCTCGGCCCAGCCGAGGTTCGGAGAATTTTTACTTGGCCCTGCCAAGGTTTGGAGAATTTGTTGCTCGGCCCAGCCGAGGTTCGGAGAATTTTTACTTGGCCCTGCCAAGGTTCAGAGAATTTGTTGCTCGGCCCAGCCGAGGTTCGGAGAATTTTTACTTGGCCCTGCCAAGGTTCGGAGAACTTGTTGCTCAGCCCAGCAGAGGTTCGGAGAATTTTTACTTGGCCCTGCCAAGGTTCGGAGAACTTGTTGCTCGGCCCAGCTGAGGTTCGGAGAATTTTTACTTGGCCCTGCCAAGGTTCTGAGAATTTGTTGCTCGGCCCAGCCGAGGTTCGGAGAATTTTTACTTGGCCCTGCCAAGGTTCGGAGAACTTGTTGCTCAGCCCAGCCGAGGTTCGGAGAATTTTTACTTGGCCTTGCCAAGGTTCGGAGAACTTGTTGCTCGGCCCAACCGAGGTTCGGAGAATTTTTACTTGGCCCTGCCAAGGTTCGGAGAACTTGTTGCTCGGCCCAGCCGAGGTTCGGAGAATTTTTTCTTGGCCCTGCCAAGGTTCGGAGAATTTGTTGCTGGGCCCAGCCGAGGTTCGAAGAATTTTTACTTGGCTCTGCCAAGGTTTGGAGAATTTTTGCTCGGCCCAGCCGAGGTTCAAAGAATTTTTACTTGGCCCTGCCAAGGTTCGAAGAATTTGTTGCTCAGCCCAGCCGAGGTTCGGAGAATTTTTACTTGGCCCTGCCAAGGTTCGGAGAATTTGTTGCTCGGCTCAGCTGAGGTTCGGAGAATTTTTACTTGGCCCTGCCAAGGTTCGGAGAATTTATTGCTCGGCCCAACCGAGGTTCGGAGAATTTTTACTTGGCCCTGCCAAGGTTCGGAGAATTTGTTGCTCGGCCCAGCCGAGGTTCGGGGAATTTTTACTTGGCCCTGCCAAGGTTTGGAGAATTTGTTGCTCGGCCCAGCCGAGGTTCGGAGAATTTTTACTTGGCCCTGCCAAGGTTCAGAGAATTTGTTGCTCAGCCCAGCCGAGGTTCGGAGAATTTTTACTTGGCCCTGCCAAGGTTCGGAGAATTTGTTGCTCGGCCCAGCCAAGGTTCGGAGAATTTTTACTTGGCCCTGCCAAGGTTCGGAGAATTTGTTGCTTGGCCCAGCCGAGGTTCGGAGAATTTTTACTTGGCCCTGCCAAGGTTCGAAGAACTTGTTGCTCAGCCAGCCGAGGTTCGGAGAATTTTTACTTGGCCCTGCCAAGGTTCGTAGAACTTATTGCTCGGCCCAGCCGAGGTTCGGAGAATTTTTACTTGGCCCTGCCAAGGTTCGGAGAATTTGTTGCTCGGCCCAGCCGAGGTTCGGAGAGTTTTTACTTGGCCCTGCCAAGGTTCAGAGAATTTGTTGCTCGGCCCAGCCGAGGTTCGGAGAATTTTTACTTGGCCCTGCCAAGGTTTGGAGAACTTGTTGCTCAGCCCAGCCGAGGTTCAGAGAATTTTTACTTGGCCCTGCCAAGGTTCGGAGAACTTGTTTCTCGGCCCAGCCGAGGTTCGGAGAATTTTTACTTGGCCCTGCTAAGGTTCGGAGAACTTGTTGCTCGGCCCAGCCGAGGTTCGGAGAATTTTTACTTGGCCCTGCCAAGGTTCGGAGAATTTGTTGCTCGGCCCAGCCGAGGTTCGGAGAATTTTTACTTGGCCCTGCCAAGGTTTGAAGAATTTGTTGCTCGGCCCAGCCGAGGTTCGGAGAATTTTTACTTGGCCCTGCCAAGGTTCGGAGAATTTGTTGCTCGGCCCAGCCGAGGTTCGAAGAATTTTTACTTGGCCCTGCCAAGGTTCGGAGAATTTGATGCTCGGCCCAGCCGAGGTTCGAAGAATTTTTACTTGGCCCTACCAAGGTTCGGAGAATTTGTTGCTCGGCCTAGCCGAGGTTCGGAGAATTTTTACTTAGCCCTGCCAAGGTTCGGAGAATTTGTTGCTCGGCCCAGCCGAGGTTCGGAGAATTCCTGTCCTGACAAGGAGCTCGGTCGTACCGAGGATTGGTAAGCAGCATCTATTTCTTTTTGTAATCTTTGGCGATGTAGTGCATAATGATTTGCATCGAGAAAATGTGCCGACAGGAAGATATAATGAGGCATATGAAAATAAACTCGAAGAGGACATACCCTATTGATAATATTTTGGAGATTTTCCGAATTCCACGTCCGGAGAATGGATTTCCCATCCAAATCCTATAGCTTGTAGGTTCCCGGTCCGATGATCTCCGCTACTTGGTATGGGCCCTCCCAGTTTGGTGCCAGCTTTCCTTGTTCCAGCGGTTTGGAAACAGAGGCCTTTCGGAGGACAAGGTCGCCGGGCAGGAAGGCTTTCCCTTTGACTCTAGAGGCGTGATAACGGGCTACCCTTTGTTGATAAGTGGCCACTCTGATCCGGGCCTTCTCCCTAATCTCTTCCACTAGGTCGAGGTTGGTGCGGAGTTGTTCGTTGCTAGCTTCCTCTGAGTAGCTTTCCATCTACAATGATGGGAGGCCGACTTCCACAGGGATAACGACCTCTGTACCGAAAGCCATTCGGAATGGGGTTTCACCTGTCGGGATTCTCGGGGTTGTGTGGTAGGCCCATAAGACATGGTGCAGCTCCTCCGCCCATCTACCTTGGGCTCTGGAGAGGCGAGCTTTGATTCCCTAAAGGAGGGTCCTGTTGGTCACTTCGGCCGCTCCGTTGGCTTGTGGGTGCTCGACTGAAGTGAGGTGGTAACGGATTCCATGCTCCTCACAGAACTGCCGAAATTTAGAGTTGTCAAACTGCTTACCGTTATCAGTGATTATGGTATGCGGGAGGCCAAATCGGCAGATGATGGACCTCCAAACAAAATCTTTGGCCCGTGCCTCGGTAATTTGTGTAACTGCTTCCGCTTCGACCCATTTGGTGAAGTAGTCGATGGTGACAAATAGAAATTTTCGCTGTTCTGTGGCAAGCGGGAATGGGCCGAGGATGTCCATCCCCCATTTGGCAAAGGGCCAAGCGGAGGATATGGAAACTAGTTCGGCGGAAGGGAGCCTTTGGATGCTTGAGTGCCTCTGGCAGGGGTCGCAGTCTCGGACTAGATCGTCCGCATCCTTTTGCATGGTCGGCCAGTAGTAGCCTTGTCGCAGCACCTTATGGCATAGGGATCGGCTTCCCAGATGGTTGCCGCAGATCCCTTCATGTACCTCGCGCAGAGCATAATCTGCTTTGGATGGGCGAAGGCATCTGAGCAGTGGCATAGAAAAAGACCGTTTGTAAAGCTGGTTGTCAATCAGCACGTAGTGAGTGGCCTGCAGCTTCAGCTTTCTAGCCTCCCTTCGGTCGGACGGAAGCGACCCTTCCCTGAGATATTTGAGGATAGGGTCGAACCATGATGGTTCGGCCTCAACTTGCATTATTCGGTCGGCTTCCGCGATACTGGGTTTTTCCAAAGTTTCCAGGTGGAACCTTTGCTCGGCGTCCATTGACTCCACGGTTGCCAATCGGGAGAGTAGGTCGGCGCGGGCGTTCTCAGATCTGGGAATCTGAATGATTTCAAATTCGGCAAAATGGGGAAGCATGTTCCGCACCTCCTGAAGATACCGAACCATGTTCGGTTCCCGGGCTTCAAACTCTCCTCGTACATGGCTGGCTGCTAGCTGAGAGTCGGTGAATGCACTAAGCTTCTCCACCTTCAGATTGTGGGCGATTCGGAGGCTGGCTAACAGGGCTTCGTACTCGGCTTCGTTGTTGGAGGCCGGGAAGGAGAATCGGACGCCATATTCAAAGGTAATTCCCTCCGGACTGGTAAGAACCAGACCCGCACCGGAGCAATGGGCATTAAATGACCCGTCGACATGGAGGAGCCACCGGGCTCCAGTTTTGGTTCCTCGGGGGAGTCTGGGGTAGAACCATCCTCCGGGATGGTACACTCGAGGAGGAAGTCGGCTAGCACCTGGGCCTTGATGGCTAGACGAGGCTGAAAATGTATGTCGTGCTCACTTAGCTCGACGGCCCACTTGGTCATTCTTCCCGACGTCTCGGGACGGTGGACCACCGCCTTGATGGGTTGGTCGGTCAGGACCGTCACAGAATGTGCTTGGAAGTACGGCTGCAGCTTCCGAACTGAGGTGATTAAGGCCAACATCATCTTTTCAATTCTGTTGTACCTTGTCTCTGCATCTCGGAGTAGCCTGCTGACATAGTAGATCGGCTTTTGGACTTTGCCTTCTTCTCTGATCAACACCGAACAGACCGCACCTTCCAAAACAGTCAGGTACAAGAATAGGGTCTCTCCTGGGGCCGGGCTACTGAGGAGTGGGGGCGAGCCGAGGTACTTCTTGAGATCTTGAAATGACCTTTGGCATTCGGGAGTCTACTGAAAGTTTTTGGCCGATCGGAGAGTTTTGAAGAAGGGGAGGCATCTCTCGGCCGACCGCGCCACGAAGCGGTTTAGGGCCGCTATTCTCCCGGTTAGGCGTTGGACCTCTTTGACAGATGCCAGGGGCATCATTTGTTGGAGAGCTTGAATCTTCTGGGGGTTGGCTTCAATACCTCGCTGGGAGACCATGAAGCCGAGAAACTTCCCGGAGTTAACACCGAAGGCACATTTGGTCGGGTTGAGTCTCATCCCGTACTTGCGCAGCGTGGCAAAGCTCTCTGCGAGGTCCTCGACATGCTGTGATGCCTCCTTGCTTTTGACCAGCATGTCGTCGACGTACACCTCCATATTCGGCCGATTTGCTCCTTGAATACTTTGTTGACCAGCCTCTGGTAGGTGGCACCTGCATTTTTAAGACCAAAAGGCATAATGCGGTAACAGTAAGTACCTCGGTCGGTTATGAAGGCGGTCTTTTCTTCATCTTCAGGGCCATTCGGATCTGATTGTAGCCTGAATAGGCGTCCATGAATGACAGCATCTGGTGGCCTGAGGTGGAGTCCACGAGCTAGTCGATCCGAGGGAGGGGGAAGCTGTCCTTCGGGTAGGCTTTGTTGAGGTCGGTGAAATCGATGCAGATTCTCCATTTGCCGTTCGACTTCTTCACCATGACGACGTTTGATAGCCAGCTCGGATAATTTACCTCCCGGACGAAGTTAGCCTTGATTAGTTTGTCTACTTCTTCTTCAATGGCCTTTTGTCGCTCCGGGGCGAAGCTTCTCTTTTTCTGCTTGATGGGCCTGTGCATCTCGTCAACATTGAGTCGATGGACGAGAACCTCGGGGCTGATCCCTGGCATGTCGAAGGCGGACCAGGCGAAGATGTCAGCGTTGCCTCGGAGGAACCGGATCAATCTGCACCGAGACTCTCCTTTGAGCAGCGACCCGATCTTTATAGTTCGGTCAGGACGAGCCTTATCCAATGGCACTTCCTCCAATTCCTCTGCCGGTTCTCCCCGCTGTTCGACGAAGTCCTCGCGAGCATCCAGACCATCAACTTTTGACATTCTAGACTGAAGGCTTGTAACAAAGCACTGCCGAGCCATGGTCTGACTTCCCCGAACAACTCCAACTCCTAGTTCGGTGGGAAACTTCATGGATAGATGCGGGATGGAGACGACTGCCTTGAGGGACATTAGACCGGGCCTGCCGAATATTGCGTTGTATGGAGATTTGAGGTCGGTTACTAGAAAATCTGTCTCGATAATGGTCACAAGGGGCCAGGTTCCCGCGCGGACTGTCAGGGTGACGACTCCTTCCGGGACGACGACGTCGCCTGTGAATCCCATCAAGGTGGAATCCACGGCTCGAAGGTTTTCCATGAGTAATTTCATCCTGGCAAAAACACCGAGGTACAAAACATTTACCGAACTTCCACTATCAACTAGGATTCGGCTTACATCATAGTTATTCAAATTAAGGGATACAACTAGTGCGTCATCATGGGGAAGCTGTATCCCTAGGAGATCATCATCGGAGAAAGAGAGCTCGCCCGTCCGTGCCTTCTTTGGCGCCGATTCATCACTGTCGCCCCTGGGGCTCGATCCGCCGGCCTCTTCAATCATATTAATGCGGCCGATCACGGGCAGATTCGGCGGAGGAGGAGGTTGTTGAAGTTCGGGCTGGCGGTCACCTCCTTGTTGTTGTGGCTCGGGCGCCCTCCTGAACTGATTCAGTCACCCCCGCTGGATCAGTCTCTCGATTTCGTTTTTCAGCTGCCAGCATTCTTCAGTGTCGTGACCGTGCTCCCGGTGGTAACGGCAGTACTTGGTGGGATCTCTTCGGGTCGGGTTCCCTCGGAGAGGCATTGGCCGGGGGAGCTGGCGCTCTATTTCCATAAGGATTTGCGTCCGGGGCACGGTCAGCGGAGTGTAGTGGTTGAATCGCCTGGGAGGGCTCCGGGAGCGATTCCTTGGCGGCAGCGGAGGGACTCTCTGGCGGCGAGGCGGACTTGGTCGCCGGGCGAGGCGGTGCCTGTCGGGGACTTTGGGTTCCTTCTTCTTTGCCTGCTCAGCGCGGGTAACTCTCCGCGATTCTTCGACCCAGCGTACTTGTCCGCCAGGGCCATCATATCAGAGAGGCTGGGGGGGTAGCTGACCTCCATAGCTAGGTAGAAGTCGCTCTCCTTCGAGACTCCCCCCGCCAGGGCAGACATGGCCACCTCATGATTAAGGTGGTTCACCTCCAACATGGCCTTATTGAAACGGCCAAGGTAATTCCTCAAGGACTCCCCCTCTCTCTGCTTGACTTCGGAGAGGGAGTCAGATCTTTGTCGGTGGCGACGGCTGCTGACGAACTGACCAATAAAAAGGCGGCTCAGCTCGTCAAATGAATCGACAGAACCTGGCTTCAAAGCATTGAACCAGGTTTGGACGGATCCTCTGAGGGTGGAGGGGAAGGCGCGGCAGAGGACCGCATCAGATGCTCCGTGGAACATCATTATTGACCGGAAGCTGCTAAGATGGTCGTCCGGGTCAGAAGAGCCGTGGTAAGGCTCGACGGCTGGTAACTTGATATGGGAGGGAATCACTTCCTCCATAATCCCCTTAGAGAAAGGGATACCCTGCTCGGCTTTGGGCTGGGGCGGATGGGCATGCTTGGCGGCGTCCAGTTCCTTACGCATTTCCTGGATCTGACGACGGATCTCCTCTTCTCCAGCCAGAGAGGGAGCTGGGCGAGAAGATCGCAGAGACGGCGTCGAATCATGGTGGGAGGTCACCGGTGAGAGAGACCGGGCTCGCCGAGATCTGGGAGGATCTTCGTTGTGACCGCCTCGTGGGACCGGCTTGTCCCCTCTAGGTCGATGTGGGGGATCTGCGGATTTGTGCGGACTGGAGGAGGAAGTCGCCAGCGAAGAAGGAACCGCCGCTTCCTTATGAAAGTGTGGAGCAGGAGGAGTTGTAAGGCGCTCTTGGACCAGATGGGTCAGAGTTTGAACTTGTTGGACCAGCGAAGCAAACTGGTCTTGGGTCACTGGGATGGCAGGCGGTGACGGGGTTTCGACTGGTGGTGGTTACGGCGCTACACCGCTCGTCGGATCAGGCCTTTGGGAACCGACCTGATCTTGAGCTTCTGAGGTTGCTCTTCTCCGGTTGGCCATCAAAGAGGTTCTACTCCGGATTTAGATCCTTATCTCCTCTTTTCAAGTTTTAATGGGACTTGAGGCCCTTCCTCTAGCGCCAATCTGTTGCCGCCAGGATCCGTCCTCCGACTCGGGCGCGGTCGATCTCCAAAGGGGGGCGGACCTGCACAAAAGTTCTCGCGCGAGAGGCGTTGGGGGTGGCCCTCCGCGGAAGACCCTCCGACGCTCAAGTCAGTGGAGAAGAAATCGGCGATCAACCAGATAGTGGGGAGGTGGATCTCTCCTGCTCTCTCGCCGGTAGCTCGTCGGTGCTCTTGCCCTTTAGAGCTCCCGATTGGCCGCCCCCGGAGAGGCCTCCCGGAGAGATTCATCTCCCCACTATCTGGTTGATCGTCGATTTCTTCTCCACTGACTTGAGCGTCGGAGGGTCTTCCGCGGAGGGCCATCCCCAACGCCTCTCGCGCGAGGATTTTTGTGCAGGTCCGTCCTCCTTTGGAGATCGATCGCGTCTGAGTCGGAGGACGGATCCCGACGGCAACAGATTAAAAGCTATTCCAAGCATCCATTAGAACTCTGAAAGTATTTAAAATTTTAATCCCCCAGAACAACTGCATGCAAGTTGTCTTAGTTTTCAAAAGTCTCACTGGAAAATGGTTCTAAAAGGAAAAAAAAAAAGATCCATCTCAATATGAAAATAAGATATAAACTTTTTGTTCGATTTCAAGCTCTAGAACTAACCGGCTGGCGTCCACTAATAAATTAAAAGCAAATTGCGCCCTTCAGTTCGCCACAATCCTAGTTACATTCAAAACGATGAGCATTCCAAATTTAAAAAGTTATAATGCTTTAATATTTTTATTTTTTCAACCAAAGTCCCAACCCAGTATATAAACAAGTAACTCGTCCCCACCAGCAGGAACATTTGTAGTAAAAAAGTCACAAATTTGCCATGACGGCACGCAACACGAGAGCACGGTTCTCAAGTGCGTTGATGCCCTATGAATATTGATCAGCTTCAGTGTACCGCGAGGAAACGGAGATGCAGCAGATCATTACAATTTTCGTCAACCATGAATGGAGAAAGAGAGGTCCTGATATGGCTGATAAAATAATGTTAGGACTAATGAATCAAGTGATTGTTGAAGTTAAAATTGAATGGACTAAGTTGGCATCAAGAAACTTCAGAGTCTTTCTTGGTCTTGATGCTGAGGGACTCCCAAGTCTCCTTTGATCTCGGTATCTAACCTCCACATGATCCAACAGATACCTATAATCGTTATGTGGTCCATCAACCTCCTATGATCCCATGTGGCCATTGTCAGTTATGATGCATGCCCAACATGATCAGGTCCACTTATCACTATGGCGCCGCATCTGATAGGAACATAATAGGCTAGGCTATCCCTGATAAACTCAGGAACGATTGCGACCATCCCTCTCAGCCTTACCGTCTATCCTTCATCAGACGATGACGTATCGGATTTAACAACCTTTCAAAAAGAGGATAGGGACCTGAACAGGTATAAGAATCTTCGCTCACGATGAAAAGGGATCTGAACTTCAAGTTTTCAGCTAAGTCTTTTAGATCACTTCTGATAACTATTTCTAAAGTTATTTACTTAAACATCAAAGGGTCTTCATTGAAGCAATCGGTCCCTGAAGATTTTCTGGCAGGATTCCTACTCAAGGAAGATGCATTTAAAATTTCAGACCCATTTTTATCGTTTTTTTTAATCCACATTCTTATCCCATATTCAAGAGGGTGATTTGACAGTAACATGTCTATAAAATGTGTGTGGGTCAGATAGAGAGAGAGAGAGAGAGAGAGAGAGGTCCCAACCGGAGGGAGGAAGAGAGTGGTCCCAACCGTAATCTATAAAATGTGTGTGTGTGTTCTCTCATGGTGGCATTAGATTTGAAGGTCGTCAAATAAAGATTTAAAAAATACGGTAGAGAAAAACGGAGCCCACATTGTTTTCAAAAATCTAATACTTTCGCTATTCCTAATTTTAAGAGTTGTATTGTTCTAAATTTGTTGAAGACTTTGATTCACTCCTTTATATACTAATAAAAAGGCTATGAATTTTTTTTTTTTTTTGACTCTAATCCCTATATATTTCTGTGAGTAATAAGTCTAGTTGATACGAATTTTTTAATTAAAAGCAAACCAACTAATGAGATTTCAAGTCCATTTTATTAATAAAGCTTTGTTCATTACTTCTAATTTCTTTATGCCAACCCATCTTTCTTGTATTTAATCGTTACATAACTAGAATATCTGGTAAGGTTCTGATGGGATTTCTAGAAGAATATTTGTTGTTATTCTATGATATTTGATATAATTTTTTAAAGATATTTTTAGAATTTATTGCACATATATATAGAATCCTTAAGATTTTTAAAATTTTTGTAATTATCTAATGAACTAATTCTGATCCTGTATAAAGGGCTGGCAAACAAAAGATATAATAATATAATATTTTTTTTTTTTTTTTTCATTGCCAGTAATTCTTTCATCAAGCAATTAAATTTATTAATAATATATTTTCTTTTCCCCTATAAAAACACTTCTGACTTTGTCATCCTGGACACCAACTAGTTAAGCAATTTGAATGCGGATCCAATAAAGAAAGCTGCCGGGCCTCATCTTCATCGGGGACCTGTCTCAAGTCAAGTCGACGGAGCAAAAGAGACGACGGTTTATTAGTCCCAGAAATAATTTAGCACTGCAAAAATCCCATGTTGGATTTTCTCTTATAAAGCCAAATGGTTTGATGGTCCAGGTCTACTGACACCGCAAGTTAAGTACAGGGTCCCGTAGGTGCAACAGACCGGCAAACCTTCTCGTTGAAAGCAATAAATAAGATTTCAATTTTTCACCTTATCTTCCAATATGCTGGGCCCGCGCTCCAGGAAAAATACAGTACGGCCTCCACTGTCTCCAACAACATGCGTTGGCACAAAGACCAACTATCAAAATTAGCACAAAGTCGGATGATAAATCGGCACAAAGATCAGCTATCAGCATCGGCACAAGAACCGACCCCAAAGTCGACATGAAGATGAACCTACTACAAAATCACATATGAGGCCGACCCCAAGGTCGACTCCAAAGACGACTTTAGATTCGGCCCAATACCTGCCTTGGAATCCATTTCGATATCAGCTTACCGGGAGCCAGATGACCCCATACGAATTCTTACAAGCGCAAGATAAGGAATGTGCTAAAAAAGTTAATTTCTATTACTTATCAAAAGAGTTTACAAAAATACCGACTTGAGTTGGACTTCGATACAAGGGTAAGAAATGGATAAAAAGAGAAATACAAGGAGAAAAGGCCCTCAGAGGTCGACCGGTGCTGGCCCATCGTTGGCCGAACTCTGCATCGTGGGTAGCACCTCCGGCTCCTCGTTGTCGTCGGGCTCGAGGTCATTGAGGCCCGCAATGCCGAAGACCCTCGCAGCCTTCTCTTACATTCTCGGAAGCCTTGGAGGTAGACTTTGACCGAGGCCTCCGCCACATCATCCACGAAGGCATCAAAGTTCCGGTAGCATCCCACAGCCTCGGCCGCTGCGACCTTCTCCTCGGCGGCCTGCACTGCCGCCTCCATCTTTGACGCCCTCTGGAGGGCTTCGAGCTTGTCCGCCACGGTGTCAGCTATCCTAGCGTCGGCCATGCGGGCAATCTCCTCGGCGTTCTCCGCCCACTCCTCGGCCCCCCTCACCAGCAAGGTAACGGTATGGAGCCGAAGCTAGTGTGAGGTCAGCTCCGCTTCCGTTCTCCTTTAGCTTTGCCTCGAAGGAATGGGCGCACTCGAGTTTGGTCACCGCCTGATGCTTGGCCTCCTCGACCTTCTCTGCCCGCTCGGCCCGGGCCATCTTCAGTGCCTTCTCGGCCCTCTCGGCCCAGGCTCGAGCATTGACAGCGTCCTATTGGGTGCGCCGAAGAACCCTGTCATCCTGATGGTGATGTCACTCGCGGCGACCATGGAGTTTACCGTTTGCACAGGAAACCTCCGTCAGCATAAATTGAAGCAAGCAAAATTTCACAAGGAAAGGAAGACGCTTACCAAAAGCAGGGCCGCGAAGGCATCGTGGAAGAAGGCGGAGGCCCCTCGGTGGCGAAGCTCCCCCTGAAACTCCGATAGGCAAACCCAGCCATCAGTTGCTCTGCCATGCGGCCATGGTTCATCAGCGATGGTCGAGAGGGGATCTCCCTGAGTCCCCCTCCCTCTGCGGCCCCAGCCGACTCCGACGTTGCAGGGGTCGCGCCAAAGGCCGACGGCATCCCCTCTGTCGATGGCTCCGCTGTCGCCGGGCACTCCTCGCCCACGGGCAGGCCTCCGCCTAGCGGGCCCCCGTCCAGGACTGGCTCGGCTGCCGAGCGAACCAGCCCCACACCCAAGGTGACCAACTCTGTGGGCGATGGAACCACTCCGACCCTCGGCTCCTCCGAGGGTGACTCGGCAGTGAGATCGATCGGTGGGGCGGCCCCTTGACTCGTTTGGGGCCCGTTGGAGGGAGGGATCGGTGATTGAGAATGAGTCCTCTATTCCGACCCTTGCATCGCTGATGGCCCTCTTCCTCTTGGGCACCGCCTTCTTCACGGCGTTGATCAGTGTCCTTATATCTGCACGTGCCAGAGATTAGTCAAAAAAAAGAAGAAAAAAAGGGGAAAAGTCTTCATGACTGCTCACCATCGCTCGGGGCAATACCTGGGAGCCGGAGGTTCTCCTCCGCCAGGAGTTCTTGGCAGCGAGGGATCACGGAGGTCAACAGCTGCTCGAACACCTCCCGGTCCCTTGGGACCACCGATGGGTTCTTGTTGGGCTCTAAGTTTGGGCTCCCCCAATTAGCCTCACCCCCTCGAGGTGTGCAAAGAAAAATCGGGCCTTTCATCCTTTGACAGACATGGGAAGACCCAGTTTGATGGCTCGGCTGGGCCTTGGTGCGAACAAACCACCAGCTAGCCTGTGGGCAGAGGATGTAAAGATTGCGAAACAAGGAGACCCTACCCTCTATGCCCTGGAAGTAACACAGCACTAGGAACACATAGATGGTCCGAATAAAATTCGAAACCAGCTATGCAGGCACTAAAGCATACCTGTGGAGGAGGCTGACTACGAAAGGGTGGAGAGAAAGCCAGAGACCCGCCTTGAGGAACACCTCGTACAAGGTGACTCTCCCAAATTGAGAAGAGTCACCTTGTCATTGGGTACCAATGTCCTCAGGTATCCTATAGGCTACCCTAAGAGATGCTAGGTCTGCAAGAGTGATGGTGGAGGCGATCCCCTCCGGGAATGCCCTCCTAACCCTAGACAGAGAAGCTATGGTGGCCGGGCGATCCTTGAAAGGGATTCTGTCGGTAGTCCGCAGCTGTAATAAAGGGACCTGTCCTCAGAAGAAGAAGAGGAGGACCATGGGGGTGTTGGGGATGGAGAAACCCGCAGCTATGCTGAGGAAAGGAAAACGTGGTCATCGGAAGGGGGGAGGAGGACCACGAGGGTAACGAAGCCATGGAAGGGAAGCAAAGAGAAGTTGGAAGGACTGACCTGAACGAATGAAGAAGAACGGTAAGGTCCGAAGGAGGAAGACTCGGATGAGGCTCAAGCTCAGGGAAGAAGAAGGAGATCTCAAAGGTGTGAGGAGCCAGGTTCAGGGCGACCCTCCTCTTATGCCTCCTTTTTGAATTGTCCCGCCTGGCTCGATTTGCCACGTACATACCTACCGCTGAAAGAGACGCATCGATAACCACCCGGCGCGCGAAATACGAGATCTACGGCCAATGACGGAACATCAGTAACGTTAGCTCAATGATAGCGATTATCTTTCCACGGGTTTCGAAGGGTTTTCCCCATTTCGAGAAGGATCCCCCTTAGATCCGACAGTGAGGGTTGGCAAGGCGGTGATGTTGCGGTGCCCTGTACCTTGAACATTAAAGAGTCATCGCCCTCCGAGGACATGTGCCCCTCTCAATGATGATGATGCATCGAGATCAGCCACCGAATGATCTTATGCCCTTTCATGGGCGAAAAATGCGCCTACACCATCTCAGGGGTAAGGGGGCATCTGATATGGCTGATCAAGCCATTTTAGGGCTAACGGACCAAGTGACTGACGGAGCCAAGGTCGGATGGACTAAGTCGGCACCAAGGGACTCCCGAGTCTCCCTTGACCAGGCACTGAGAAACTCCCGAGTTCCCTCGGCCTCGGCTCCTGGCCTTCACGTGGCTCGGCAGATACCTGCAACTGCCACGTGGCCCACCAACCTCCTGCGACCCCGCGTGGCCACTACCAGTTATGGCGCGTGCTCGACATGACCAGGCCCGCCTACAACCTATGGCGCTACACCTGATAGGGAGATGGCAGGCCAGGCTACCCTGACAAACTTAGGGACGGTTGCGACTGTCCCTGTCAGCCTTGCCGCCTATCCTTCGCCAGACGATGACGTCCCGGATTCAACAACTTCCAAAAAAGAGGTATAGGGATCCCTGAACAAGTATAAAAACCTTCGCTCATGATGGGAAGGGATCTGAACTCCAAGTTTTCAGCTAAGTCTTTTAATCCACTTCTGATAACTATTTTTCAAGTTATTCATTGAGAGTCAAAGGATTCCCATCGAAATAATCGATTCCAAGGACTTTTTTTGTAGGATTTCTACTTGGAAAAGAGCGCTTGAAGATTTTCAGATCCATCTTGATCATTTCTTGAACCCATGTCCTTACCCAATATTCAAGAAGGGTGATTTATGGCAACATATCCCAACTGTAATCTATAAAATGTGTGCTCAGAGAGAGGGAGGGAGAGAGTGGTCCCAACCAATCTATAAATCTAGAGAGAGAGAGAGAGAGAGAGAGAGATTGTTTTTTTTTTTTTTTTTTTTTTTGAAAAGAGAGAGGCGGGGGGGGGGGGGGGGGGGGGGGGGGGGGGCGTGTGCGGTGTTTGGGTGTGAGGGGCTTTCCAATTATAACCTATAAAGATTTAAAAAAAGGGTAGGGAAAAACAGAGCCCACATTGTTTTCAAAAATCTAATACTTTCGCTATTCCTAAATTTAAGAGCTGTATTGTTCTAAATTTGTTGAAGACTTTGATTCACTCCTTTATATACTAATAAAAAGGCTATGAATTTTTTTTTTTTTTTTGACTCTAATCCCTATATATTTCTGTGAGTAATAACTCTAGTTGATACGATTTTTTAATTAAAAGCAAACCAACTAATGAGATTTCAAGTCCATTTTATTAATAAAGCTTTGTTCATTACTTCTAATTTCTTTATGCCAACCCATCTTCTTGTATTTAATCGTTACATAACTAGAATATCTGGTAAGGTTCTGATGGGATTTCTAGAAGAATATTTGTTGTTATTCTATGATATTTGATATAATTTTTTAAGATATTTTAGAATTTATTGCACATATATATAGAATCCTTAAGATTTTTAAAATTTTTGTAATTATCTAATGAACTAATTCTGATCCTGTATAAAGGGCTGGCAAACAAAAGATATAATAATATAATATAATTTTTTTTTTTTCATTGCCAGTAATTCTTTCATCAAGCAATTAAATTTATTAATATATATTTTCTTTTCCCCTGATAAAAACACTTCTGACTTTGTCAATTCTGGACACCAACTAGTTAAGCAATTTGAATGCGGATCCAATAAAGAAAGCTGCCGGGCCTCATCTTCATCGGGGACCTGTCTCAAGTCAAGTCGACGGAGCAAAAGAGACGGTTTATTAGTCCCAGAAACCATTTAGCACTGCAAAAATCCCATGTTGGATTTTCTCTCCAAATGGTTTGATGGTCCAGATCTACTGACACCGCAAGTTAAGTACAGGGTCCCGCAGGTGCAACAGACCGGCAAACCTTCTCGTTGAAAGCAAATAAATAAGATTGTCAATTTTTCATCCTTATCTTCCAATATGCTGGGCCCACCCTCCAGGAAAAATACAGTACGGCCTCCATTGTTCTCCATCGGCATGCGTACTAGTGCTCTCCCCTCTCGCTCACACTGGATTATAAAACATCACGCTGTCGCACGAACCCAGCATGATGGAACAGCCGATGTGCTAGCTGCCGCGGTTCCTGACCGCTGCTACCTCCGGACGATCCATCCATTCGGCCATGGAAACGTTCTTCTGCATCTCCGTTACCCTTGCTCTTCTCCTTATCGTCAAACTCTTACTCTCCAAGAGCAAAAGCAAGAGCAAGGAGAACCTCCCACCAAGCCCTCTCCCCCTCCCCTTCATTGGCCACCTTCATCTACTTAAGAAACCCCTCCACCGCACGCTCTTTCGCCTCTCCGACCGCCTCGGTCCAGTCTTCCTCCTCCGCTTCGGCTCCTACCCTGTTCTCGTAGTCTCCTCCCCTGCTGCCACTGAAGAGTGCCTCTCAAAGAACGACATCATCTTCGCCAACCGCCCCCGCCTTCCCTCCTTTGAACGCCTAAGCTACAACTACACCTCCCTCGCTGTTGCCAACTATGGACCCCATTGGCGCAACCTCCGCCGCGTCGCCACCGTCGAGCTCCTCTCCACCCATCGCCTCAACTCCTTATCTGGAATTCGCATCGGAGAGGTCCAGGCCATGGTTCGCCAGCTCTTTCTGGGCTGGATTAATGCCACGAAATCAATGGAAGGGTTCGCGAAAGTAGACCTGAAGTCAACGTTGGTCGCGCTATCATTGAACGTGATCATGAAGATGATCGCAGGAAAGAGGTACCACGGGCAGGAAGAGGAGAAAGCGGGGATATCCGAGGAGGCGAGGCGGTATTTGAAGCTGGTAGAAGAGGCTGCGCCGGCGGTCGGAGTGTCAAATCTGGCTGACTTCTTGCCAGTGCTAAGGTGGGTCAATTTCCAGGGATATAACGAGAAGTTGGCGAGGTTTCAAGAAGCAAGGGATGAATTCATGCAAAGTCTGATAGATGAGCGCAAGAGCAAAAGCAAGGAGGAAGGAGTGGAGATAAAACCTCTAATAGATGTATTGCTATCGCTACAGATGACGGATCCCGAGTATTACACCGACCAGACGATCAAAGCACTTTGTTTGGTATTTAGTTCCTTCCCCTTCTCATGTTCTTCAATTCAATCCCATTTTTTGGTCCTTGCGAATCCAAATTAATTAGTTCCTTCCCCCTAGCTCGCGTGTTCTTCAATTCTCTATCGCAATTTTGGTCCTTGAGAATCCAAATCTAGAGAGAGCGTTTGTCGTGTCCAGCCCTCCGGTTAGATGTCACTCTACCTAAATGTCACGCCTTCTTGAGTTCTGCGATCCTATCTATCAGTGCTATTAACTCGTGGCTGTTGTGGTCTGGATACAGATATATCCATCGTCACGCTTGACCATGGTTAGTATACAAGCATGAGTTTTCCTAATTTTATTTGAAGTTAGGGCCCGTAGGCAGTCCATGCCAGCAAAATAAACGCAAGCCGCCATGACTAAAATCACTTGTTTAATTACCTTCTCAAATCAAATAAATAAATAAATCGGAACAGGGGACCCCAAATATGTCAAAATATTTCTCTACCAAACAAAAGATATGATAAATTTTTTTAGCAGCGGTAGAAATATATATATATATATATCTTCAGCCAAAAGTTTTGACAAGCAAGCGCATAAATAAAAAAAAGAAAAATAATAATTTTGATATCAAAATTACTTCACTCCAGTGTCACTTTGGAAAGCAAAGAGGTCCTTAATGGCCGGCTACTCCATCTACATATCAGATATGGAAAATTCTTTTAAACCAAAAAGTTTCATTCTGATCACTAAATCTTGGCAAGACTCCCTTATCAATGTGCTCAATTAAGTTCACTTCATACTCTTGAACATTTACCTGTAAATTTTTTTAAAAAAATTATGTAAGTTTAAGATCCCTAGTCTTTTGATTCTGCACTAACTTATTCTGGAACAAAATAATCTAAATAATCCAGTACTTCAAGAACCAGGGATTTGGCATTCACCAATGTAGCAATTTTTTGTGACAGGGTTTATTAGCAGCAGGCCCAGATACATCGGCTGGTACGATTGAGTGGGCTATGACGCTTCTACTCAACAACCCAAAAGTATTGAAGAAGGTGAGGGACGAGATCGACGCACAAGTAGGAAATGCGCGCCTGCTAGAGGTATCAGATGTCTCAAATCTTTCATACCTCCAATGTGTCATCACCGAAACTCTTCGGCTGTACCCATTAGCCCCACTGCTTTTGCCTCATGAATCATCACAAGACTGTGTTGTCGGAGGCTTTCATATTCCTCGTGGAACGATGCTGCTGGTAAATGCATACTCGGTTCATAGGGACCCCAAGTGTGGGAGGAGCCCACAAAGTTTATACCAGAAAGATTTGAGGATGGAAAAGGTGAAGGGAAGCTGATGATCCCCTTTGGGATGGGAAGGAGAAGGTGCCCAGGTGAAGGCCTAGCAGTGAGGTTGGTTGGCCAAACTTAGGAACTTTGGTCCAGTGCTTTGAGTGGGAAAGAATCGGAAAGGAAGAGGTAGACACGACTGAAGGTTCGGGTCTCACTTTGTCCAAGGTTATTCATTTAGAAGCCATGTATCGACCACGCCAAAGCATGCTTGATGCTCTCAAGAAACTATGAGTCATTTCTGCACGGTTGTGTAAGATGAGTTTAGCAGTTCGACTCTGTGTAGTTCCAGTTCATTATATAACTGGGGTGCAGTTCATTATAATAGGTACTATTTCGTTTGGCTTGTGATACAGAAACGATACAATTATTTCCTCTGAAAAGAAATATAGTGTGTTAATTTTAACCACTAGCTATTCTAGATCCATCTAACTTGCCAACAATTTTCGCTGTTAAAAAGATAGATGAGCTTTTCTTTGAAGAGTTGGTAAATTTGTTGTCATGTTATTGGCATCAGAGAGATAAGAGTGTGGCACTAGACAACGGAAATTAGTTTTCTTTGTTTATACTAGGTGCTTTGGTCTGTTTTTTCTTCTTTTTTTTTTTCTATTTTTTTAAGAGCAAGGATTGATATCCATTTTTTAATGGAAGAATGACATGACCATCATGTCATGAAAGAGTAAGAAGTTTATTTGACACAAAAATCTTACATAAAAATAAGTAAATAATCAAAGAAACAATTGGATAGATATATAGATCAATATTTCTTTTTACTATATGAAAGCCCATGTTAGTAATTGGTTAGTATCACATTGATTATATATTTAAAAATTGCTAGGTAGTTATATAAGAATAAGAAGCTTTTAAAAAATAGTTAGTCTTTTTTAGATGAGGAGCATATCATGATTTTATGGTATTTGAAATTTTGATCGTGATTGGATTTAGATTTAAAATCTGAGGTTGATAAGGATAATAGGATTTAAATAAGGAGGGCATGTAAGAGCCTATACTAACAAATATTCGTACTAATTATGCATTAGAAAGTTTTTGAATATTTATATAGAATTAAAAAATTTAAATAATACTTGCTTAATTGGCTTTTATTGGTGAGGTTTTAAGTTGTAATACTAACATTAATTTTCTCTCGACATATAAAGCCACAATTTAGGAATCACAACATAATTGCTTTAGGATAATTTTGCTTAGAATCTAAAGTAAGTTTTGTTTTTAATCTTACACACTCCGCAAGATCAGCCAACTTTATATGAAAGCCATCACTTAGAAACTAGTACATAATTAGTATAAATTTAGCAACTTATGAATAACTCCAAACAATTTTGATGACATTTAGATACTAAAATATGTGCAGGCGTGTGTTTTGTTCTAAATTGACTACATATTAAGAAAATTTTAGATGCTCATAAAATGCTAGTGACATCAAATAAACGTTTCTCGCTAGTTTTCTAATTATGGGTCCAAAAGTCTTAATCAATAATCTAAAGTCTTAACAAATAGTCGAAAGATTGGCTATAAGATAAGTAGTGTTTTATAATAATACTTTATTTTTTATAAAAAAAGCTTTTGTGCACCTTTAGCATTTTATTTGTTGTACCTTAGCCTTTGATTTTGAGAAATACCATGAATAAAATGGGTGGCGAGGCTGTCGTACCCTGTTTTACAAACAGGGCATCTTCTCTTTAAACCAAGTGCCGAATTCCATTTTTCATCAAAACCCACCATGTTAAACCTTTAAACAACGTGATTAATGTTGTAAAAAATTAAATTAAATCTATTTAATAGATGATTTTTATTTATAAGAGAGGAATAGAGTTTTAAAGACAGTTCATCAAATATTTCATGTCCTCAACCAACTGATCAAATTTTGTTTCTATTCTCATCAAATCCATTCTTTTTCTTTAACAAATTAATTTATCTCTCATAGTAATATCTGATTTTTTTTATCTTCACAAACTTATTTACAGTAATAACTTTGAATTAGAAGAAGGTTTGAAAATCATTAATCGATAAATTTTAGTGAGCAATATTCAACAAAACTCATCTCCCTTCTTCTTCTTCTTCTTCTTTCTTTGTTTCTTTGCTTCAGAGTTTCAAATCAATCAGAGGACTTAGCCTGAACCTTGCTGGAATTAAATTTGATTATTATATGGCTTCGTCAAATTAACTTATCAAAATCACTTGTTTAATTTCATCAAGAGAAAGTTTGAATTCGAATTTTGAATTCAATTTGGCCAACTAAAGAAGCTGATTTTGAGGAGGATTTGTTGCAACTTCCAAATCTGATCTTAGGGAGGATTTATTGGAGATTTTCAAGGCAGCAAATCAGTCCATGGTTGCCAAAAGTGTGGAGCCAGTTTTGGAAATCAGTCCATGGTTACCAAAAGTGTTGAGCCAGTTTTGGGATGTGATTAGATTGGAGGAGAGTCTTCGATCCTTTGTGTATCTTCTTCAACAGGTGAAGTTGAGCGAAAAAAAAAGAGAATAGGAGGCTCTGTGAGGACATCCTCCGTGTGCTGTAGATCTTGATTCAACTCTCTAGATTATAAGAGTTTCTTAGAGAGAGTGTTTTGAGGGCTTGTACCTGATTCAACTCTTAGTGAAGCCTTGCAGATCATGTGCTGCCGTGGACGTAGCCCAGTTTGGGTGAACCACGTAAAATCCTCGTCTCTCGCTATTTTCTTTTGGATTTTGGTTCCTATTATTATTCTGTGTTTTTTGTTGATTTTATCGCAAATGCGTGCTTGGCCGTACTAATAGCGATCTTATTAGAGGAATATTTGTTGTATTCCCTATCAAATTGGTATCAGAGCCTGGTTTTCTTTATATTATTACGGTCGGACAAATCAACAAAGAGATGACAGAAGATAAGATCAAAATCGAAAATTCAATGGTCACAATTTCGGATGGTGGAGGATGCAAATGAAGACTACCTATATCAGAAGGATCTTTACCTTCCATTAGAGGGAAAGAAGCCGGATTTAATGAGCGACTCAGATTGGATGATTCTGGATAGGAAAGCCCTGGCCACAATCAGATTGTCGTTGACACCTCAAGTGGCGTATAATATTACAAAGAAAAAGACCACCGTGGATATGATGACCGCTTTAACAAAGCTGTATAAAAAACCTTCCACCTCAAACAAGATATTTCTCATGAAAAAGCTCTTCAATTTGAAGATGGCTGAGAATAGTTCAGTGACGGAGCATCTGAACGAGTTCAACATGATGATTAATCAATTGGAGTCGGTCTCTGTTGTTTTTGATGATTCATTCAGGGCGCTTCTTTTCTTATGTTCCTTGCTAGAGAGTTGGAACAATCTTGTGATGACAGTCAGCAACTCGGTGCCAGGTATCCTTACATTCAATGATATAGTTAGTTGTATATTGAATGATGAAATGAGAAGAAAGGCTGTGGGTGGGACTTCTACAAGTACTGCACTCATGGTGGATACCAGAGGAAGATCACAGGAGAGGAAGAAGTCAGAGAAAGGCCGGTCCAAGAGCAGAGGAAAGTCTACGGGAAGAAAGGTCACATGAGCAAGGATTGTTGGGGTAAGAAGAAGGAAAAAGGTGCAGAGAGCAAGATAGAATATCAGGAAGCAAATGTTGTGAGTACTATTGAGCGAATTTTAAGGATGTGTGCCTGTCAGCCGGCGATGGGGCAAACTCAGATCTGTGGTTTGTAGACTCAGGGGCTTCTTACCATTGCAGCTCAAAGAGACACCTATTTTTGGATTTTGTCCAAGGAGATTTTGGTCATGTCACAGTTGGCAATGGACAGTAGTGCAGAATTGTTGGTAGAGGAACAATTGTACTGAAGCCAGTGACAGGCGGAGAATTGAGACTTGCACAAGCCAGATACATCCCAGAGTTAAAGAAAAACCTAATTTCTACCAGTCAGCTTGATGTTGAGGGTTATGATCCATTTTTGGTAATTCTAAGTGAAAGATTACTAAAGGGTCTATGGTTGTTGTCAAAGGGAAGCGGACAAGCACTCTCTACTTCTTGGTAGACAGTGAGAGTTCAGTTTCAGTGGTAGCAGGAGACACGGGTACAGTGACTACATTATGGCACAGGAGGCTCGGTCACCTTAGTGAGAAGAACTTGAATATTCTACACAGGAGAGAGCTTTTACCTGGGTTAAAGAAGGTGAATCTAGAGTTTTGTAAAGAGTGTATCTATGGTAAGCAGAAAGCAGTGAGTTTTCAGTTAGCAAGAACTCAGAAGAAGACTGAAAGGCTGGAGTTGGTTCATTCAGATGTCTGGGGTCCAGCACCAGTGGCATCATATGCGGGCAATAAGTACTTTGTCACATTTATAGATGATTTCAGTAGGAAAGTCTGGGTGTTTGTTATGAAGGAAAAGTCTGAGGTCTTTGGCATCTTCAAAAGATGGAGAGTCATGTGTGAAAGCCAGACTGGAGTAAGTCTCAAGTGTCTCAAGACACATAACGGTGGTGAATACTGCAGCAGAGAGTTTGATATCTACTGCGTAGAGCATGGAATCAGAAGGATCAAGACCGTCCCAGGGACACCAGAGCAGAATGGTGTGGCAGAAAGAATGAACATGACCATTCTTGAGAGAGAGAGAGAGAGTATGAGGTTTGACTCAGGTCTACCTACATATTTTTTGGCGGCAGCACTGGACACCGCAGTGTATTTGATCAACAGGAGTCCATCCAGTGCATTGGATGGTGGGATTACATAGGAGGTTTGGACAGAAAAATAGGTAAAACTTTCTTTTTTAAAAGTATTTGGCTGCATTACTTATTCTCTGATTGAGAAAGAGAAGAGGAGTAAGTTAGACTCCAAGTCTACAAAGAGTGTTTTCATTGGATACGGTGGCGATGAGTATGGCTACAAGCTCTGGGATTTTCAGAACAATTAGATCATTCGGAGCAGGAATGTGGTATTTGATGAAGAGCATACTTACAAAGACAGGAAGGATGCGGTGGAAGAAAAGAAACAGGAGTTTATAGAACTCGATCCTGTCAGAGATGGAGAAATTCCCCGAGTGCAAACTGAAGATGGAAACTCCGAGGATGTGGAGGAGGAAGATGTGGTTGAAACAGACAGCCATATGCATACACCGGTACCTCAGCCGGTGTCCCCACAGTTGAGGAGGACCACGAGGGTTACCATGCCATCACAGAGGTATTCTGCTAATGATTATGTTTTGTACACAGATTCTGGAGAGCCAGAATGTTTTGTTGAAGCCATGCAGGATGAAGCTAAGGTCAAGGTGGAGTTGGCTATGAAAGAGGAGATGGACTCTTTAAAGCAAAACAAGATTTGGGATCTTGTGAAGTTACCCGCTGGCAAGAAAGCTCTGTTCAACAAATGGGTGTACAAGATGAAGAATGAGGCCAATGGTACCAAGAGATATAAGGCAAGGTTAGTTGTCAAGGGTTATGCACAGAAAGAGGGAATTGACTTCCAGGAGATCTTTTCTCCAGTAGTCAAGATGACATCCATCAGGGTGATTCTGAGCATGGTAGCAGTGGAGGATCTTTATCTAGAGCAGCTAGATGTGAAGACAGCATTTCTTCATGGAGATTTGGAGGAGGAGTTGTACATGCACCAACCAGAAGGTTTCCAGGTCAGGGGAAATGATGACATGGTCTGCAGATTGAAGAAAAGTTTGTATGGTCTGAAGCAGGCTCCGCGGCAATGGTACCTCAAGTTTGACAGTTTCATGCTAGAGAAAGGCTTCACCAGATGCTAGTCAGATCATTGTGTATACTTTCAGAGGTACGTTACAAATGAGTTTATTATTTTATCTTTGTATGTGGACGATATGCTTGTAGCAGGTTCCAGTATGAGGAAGATAGAAGAGCTCAAGAAACTGATCGCAAAGAAGTTCTCAATGAAGGATTTGGGAGAGGCGAAGCAAATTCTTGGCATAAGGATCAACAGAGATAGGAAGCAACGGAAGCTGTGGTTATCTCAGGAGGACTATGTAGAGAAGGTACTGAAGAGGTTCCATATGAGAATGCAAAGACAGTGTCAACACCTTTGGCAGCACACTTCAAGCTCAGCAAGCAGTTGTGTCCAACAACTCAGAAGGCAAGGGATGAGATGATTAGAGTTCCATATGCCTCAGCCGTGGGAAGTCTAATGTATGCAATGGTTTGCACAAGATCGGATATTGCACAAGTAGTGGGAGCAGTCAGTAGGTACATGCAGAATCCAAGCAAGGAGCACTGGAATGCAGTGAAGTGGATCTTGAGATATCTCAGGGGTACATCAACTTACAGTTTGTGCTATGGAGGTGATAGTCTTCAAGTATAGGGATTTGTAGATGCCGATCACTATGGTGACAGAGACAGTGGGAGGAGCACCACTGGTTATGTTTTCACTATCGGTGATACAACAGTGAGCTGTGTATCTCAGTTGCAAAGATAGTGGTATTGTCAACTACAGAAGCTGAGTATGTGGCGATCACTGAAGCTAGTAAAGAGATGATATGGTTACAGAGGTTGATGGAGGAGCTCGGCAAGGAGCACGAGTGTAATACATTATGGAGCGATAGCCAGAGCATAGTTCACTTGGCAAGAAATCCAGCATTTCATGCAAGAACCAAGCACATTTAGCTTAGGTATCATTTCATACGCAGTGCGTTGGATGAGGAGCAGTTGAAGCTGGAGAAAATTGATGGAGCTAAGAATCCTGTAGATATGTTCACCAAGGTTGTGAGCAGAGACAAGTTGAGTCTCTGTTGCAACTTGGTGAAGCTTTCCAAGAGATAGATCAGGAGAGCGCGGCACAGAGAAAGAAGATAGATCTAAGATTGATGTCATTAATCTCCAAGTGGGAGATTGTTATGGATGGAGCTTAATTTCATCAAGAGGGAGTTTGAATTTCAATTTTGAATTCGATTTGGCCAACTAAGGAAGCTGATTTTGGGGAGGATGTGTTGCAACTTCCAAATCTGATCTTGGGAATGATTTGTTGAGATTTTCAAGGCAGCAAATCAGTCCATGGTTGCCAAAAGTGTGAAGCCAGTTTTGGAAATCAGTCCATGGTTGCCAAAAGTGTTGAGCCAGTTTTGGGATGGGATTAGATTGGAGGAGAGTCTTCGATCCTTTGTGTGTCTTCTTCAACCAGTGAAGTTGAGCGAAAAAAAAGAGAATAGAAGGCTCTGTGAGGACATCCTTCGTGTGCTATAGATCATGATTCAACTTTCTGGATCATAAGAGTTTCTGAGAGAGTGTGTTTTGAGGGCTTGTACCTGATTCAACTCTTAGTGAAGCCTTGCAGATCTTGTGCCGCCGGACGTAGCCCAGTTTGGGTGAACCACGTAAAATCTCGTCTCTCGCTGTTTTCTTTTGGATTTTGGTTCTTATTATTATTCTATGTTTTTTATTGATTTTATCGCAACTGCGTGTTTGACCGTACTAATAGCGAACTTATTAGAGGAATATTTGTTGTATTCCCTATCATTAGCTTTGTTGGTTTTAGAGATTGTTATTTAAAGAAAAAAAGTATTTAATCTATAAAATATTTTTATGCTACCATAGCACTGTTCGACGGTGAAACGGTTGGGATATCACCAAGCATTTGATCAAAAATAGAATGGTGCAAATTTTAAAGAGTAAATTAGAAGGGGAAGTAAATATCAGGTGAATAGTGCAGTCCAAACATCCTGTGACCGAGGCCCTAGAAAACCGGCGATGAAAGGCAGGGCAAACTCAAGGCTTTGGGTTGGCCCTTGATGTCCTTTCAACCAGTGTTTTAAAATCGAACTAAATCGATTGATCTAATCGGTTTAATCAAAAATTGATCCAATTTTATTATTAAAATTAACTTTTATATAATTTAATAAAAATTTAAAAAATTTATTAAACTGATCGAATTTCAATCGATTTAATCGATTTTTATATTTTTTAATTTTTTATTTAAATTATATTTATATTTTATTATTTTATATTATTAAATTAAAATTTAATTAAAATATTATTTGATTTAATTAAATCGATTCATCCGATCAAATCGATTGACCCTCTAACCAAATGTTAAGCCAGTTCATTATCTGATACAGTTTTCAAAATATTGCTTTGATGGAAAACTGCCTGTTATATCTCCCGTCCATTCGCTGGGGGCTTGCAGCTGTGGCTCACTTCAGAGTTCAGATCCAGGCCAAAAGAAAGTCAGGAATTTTGATTTTGGTTAAAATAAACCTACAAACAAGGTTTAGACAAAACTGAAGATTAGCCCTATCTGATGAAGAGAGTAAATATAAATTTTATATAAAATATATTTGCAAAAAAATAAATAAATAAATTATGCATGCTAAAAGGGTCTATGCATAATAAAAAATGTGCAGGAATAAAATAATATCCTAATAGGGCTTGAACTAGGCTGCATTGGGTCAAACCACATCCTAACTTTAGCCAGTTTAAAGTTTTTGTTAAGGATTCATATCAAGTTTAAGCTTGAATATTTGTTTTTTGAACTAGAAAACCTGCTGTAATCTATTTGAATTAATAATTAGTTTAACAAGATTAATTTTTAGTTTTTAAATGCTTGTATAAAAATAAGTAACATTTAAAATAACTATATCTAATCATATAAAATGCTATAATACAGAGAATTATTCTTCTATACAATATAATATAATATAACAAATCTAAGAAGGTGTACCATTCTATTATCATATGTCCAATATATGTCTGGGAGGTGAAGAAACGGCTAGGATTCGAAAGTATGCCAGAGGTGATCATCATTGAGAGGAAAAAAAAAGTAATTATTTATTCATGAATTTTTTCTTTCTTTGTTTTCTTTATTTGGGTTTTTTTCGTAGTCTCAAACTCAATTTTTTGTTTTCTTCATCCGTGAGCCCTGTTTTTTTTTTTCTTTCTTTCTTTCTTTCTTTCCTAACATCTTTTCTTAGTTATTGCTGGACTTTGTATCGGATTAGCTTGGCCAAAAACCGGAAGGTCTTGATCATTGACCTCACGTAATGATGTGGGATGGATAAATTTTAGAAGTGATGTGGCTGATCCAACATCGTCAAAGTAAACGGTGAAGGCAACTGATAGAGTTTTGCCTCGGTCTTGGGGGATGGCCTCGGCCTCCGAGGCCCTCTTAGCCTCCGAGACCCCTTCGGCTCCCGAGGCCCCTTCGGTTTCCAAGGCCCCCTCGGCCTCGAGCTTCAGCCTCGATCTCAGCCTCGAGCTTCAGCCTCGGCCTCGGCCTTGAGCTCCCGTCCTAGTGTGGCCCCCAGGACCAGCAACCCGCTGCCTCGAGCCGCCTGACACGCCCACGTGGCCCACCAACCGTCTGCAGCAACCACATGGTCCACCACTCGCCTGCAACAGCGCGTGACCATACCCCGTAACGGCGCACGCCTGACGCAACTAGGTCCGCCTGCCACCCGCAGCGCGCTTGGCAGGTGGCAGGCGAGGCAGGACACCTCTGACATGCCCAGTGTCGGTTGCGACCCGTCACTGTCAGCCTTGCCTTCCATACAAAGGCACCTCGAAATCAGCAGCCTTCTGGAAACAGGAAAAAGAGACCTTCGAACAGGTATAAAGGCCCACACTCACGACGAGGGAAGGATCCTGAACTCAAGTTCTCTAGCTCTTTTTTGCTAGCTAACTCTTGTCAGTTCCCGGGTCACTGACTTGAGTGTCGGAGGGTCCCCAACGGAGGAACCGGTCTCCGAGGACTTTCTTGCAGGAGTTTGCCGCGGAGGAAGATCTCCGTTCCCCGGCATTGGAGGAAGGCGACTTGGCATCAACAGATTGGTGCACCAGGAAGGGGGGTAAAGAGAGAAAAGCTTCGAACCTGTCAGCGGCAACTTCTTTTTCCCCGAGCTCTCAAGCAATGGTGATGACCCATGTGCAAGAGGTCTCCACCAGTCATGCTGGGGGGTAGCGTCAGGGGGCTGACCCGCTGGTGGTCGGCCCCTCCGCTCCCTAGCCGACGTCCCTGCACCACCACCGCAGCAGCTTCAAGAAGACGGCTTGCTGCCCTCACCATGCAAATTCAGTCTTTGGTGGCGGCGGTCCAAGTCCTGCAGTAGCAACCGGCGGCCGTGCAGCAGTCGGAGCCGCTCCCGTCAGTTCTAGGAGTGGCCCAACCTAGCTAGCATTCTTCTTGGGGGAGGTCTCCCGTCCGAGAAGCTCGCCACCGCCGTACTTCGCCCAGGCCACACCACCGGGAGGCCTCCAAGAGGCTCCGGTCACCCTCTCGCCATGCCAGTGCTTCTCCTAGGCGGCGGCACAAGAGGGAGGCGGAGCGCCCCCGTTAGCATCGCTGCCATTCTTCCCCCTCCTCAGAATCCTCGAGGGAGGGGTCCTTCAACGACCGAATAGCCCGCCGGGCTGAACGCCGGCTCGACGAGTACAACCAGCGGCTGGAGGAGCTCAGCCACTGGATCACCAACCCACCAAAGTGAACTATGACAGGGCCGCCACTGTCTCGCTGCATCATAGAGGAATCAACCCGGTTCCGTCTTCCTCAGCTGGACCCGTATGACGGGACCACTGATCCCCTGGACCATTTGGAAAGCTATAAGGTCCTCATGCAGGTCCAGGGGGCAACCGATTCACTTCTCTGCATCGCCTTCCCTGCCACCTTGAGGAAGGCTTCCCGAGCCTGGTACTCCCGCTTGCCGCTGCGGAGTATCAACTCCTTTTGCCAGCTGGAGAGGGCCTTTTTGGCCCGTTTTGATGTCTGCCGGAAGATACCCAGGGTGGCGGACAGTCTCTTCTCCGTCCAGCAGAAGGGTGGTGAGTCCCTGCGGGACTACGTCGCCCGGTTCAAAGAAGCAGCCCTGGAGGTCTACAACCTCAAGGACTGCGTGGCCACCTTGGCCTTGAAGTCCAACGTCGTCTAGGTGATAGACTTCGAGGGCGGTGGTCTTGAATCGGGCAATGAAGTCCCGAAGTGACTCTCCTTCCTTCTGGCGTACTGAGAAGAGATTGTCGGCGACTCTCGGGATCCTTCGGCAGGCGTTGAAATGTACCAAAAAGGTCCTTTCCAGCTCTCGGAAGGAATCGATGCTGTGAGGGGGCAGGCGTGTGTGCCAGGCATGGGCGGCCTTCCGTAGAGTGGCGGGGAAAGCATTGCACAAAAGGGCGTCCATAGCCCCTTGGACCTGCATCATGGCTTTGTAACTCTCGAGGTGGTCGAGAGGATCCATCGTACGTGAGAAAAATGGAATTTGAAGGGTACGGCTCCTCCAATATTCGTCGGGTGTAGGGAGGATGAGTGTCATACTCCTCCTCCGACTGATTGTTGATCTTTCTGGCGAGTTTGTCCAGCCGCCAGTGGTACTCGTCCAGGCGTTCCTCCGCCTGATGGCTGATCACTGGGGCCCTCCTGGACGATTCGAGGATGAAGAAGAAGAAGATGGAGAAGGGCGCGGGAGGTGAGACCTCCACTTTGGCTCCTCCTCGCACCATGGCTCCGGGGGGAACTTGCTCGGGCCACAGTTGGGGGATCGTGGCCTCTTGAGAGGCTCACGTCGGGGCTTCCTAGGGGAAGCTTGGCAATGACCGGCCTCTTGCTGGGGAGTGCCTCCCCTCGCCGACTGCTGGCTAGCAAGCGAGGGAGCAGTTTGATGCTGGGTGTCCACAGACTATTGCTCTTGGAGTCCGTGGACCTTGGCAGTAAGGGCTTGGACTTGTTGGGTAAGGGCCGCCAGCTGATCGCCTGGGGCAGCTGCATCCGGTGGTGGACAGGCGACGGGCGGATTAGCAGTAGTAACTGGTAGAAGCGTCTTGAGCCCGTGTCACCACCATTGCTTAAAAGGAGGGAATGCGAGCGAATGCTGTAGGGTTCACGTCTTTCTTCTCTCCCACCCTTCCTGGCGCGCCAATCTGTTGACGTCCGATCACTGATCTTGAGCGTAGGGAAGAGTAATCCGCTTGCTGGTGGGATCCTCGTCTAGCTGGACAACCTGCAAGAAGTCCCAAGACCAGAGGGGTGCTCCGGTGGGGACCCTTCGATGCCCAAGTCAGCAACCGAGGTCACAGCTGAGGAAGAGCTCGAGAGAGCTCTTTAGGACAGATAAGGCTATGAGAGGTGGAGTTTTTCTAAGGTGAGAGAATAAATGGATGCTTAAGTTCGCATACTTGAATCTCCAGTGGACTCATCCTTTTATAAGCGGTTGAAACTTGCATGGGGATTAGCCACGAGAAATTCCACGAGAAGAAATGTCTGCAGGACACGTGGGGGTTACGTGAATTTGGGCTGATCGGTAGGTGCTGTCCCATCGGAGAGGGGGAAACTGGCGGTTGGTAGGCCAGGTCCCATCGGTCGGCGGAATCAGTTGGTAGGTGGGCCTAGTCCCATCGATAGCGTGGTCAGCGGTAGGTGGGCCTGGCTGTGTCAGGCTGCATGAGTCAGAAGGTTGATGGTCTTGGCAGGCGTGGGACCGACCTGAAGAAGTTGGGGCGCCTCGGCTTGCCTGGAGATGCCGGAGCCGACGGGGCCGACTTGAGAAGTCGGGGCCGCCTCGCTAGCTTGGAGATGCCGGGGCCGACTGATAAGGTCGGAGCCGCCTCGGCTCACTTGGAGATGCCGGGGCCGACGGGGCCGACTTGAAGAGGTCGGGGCCGCCTCGGCTCGATTGGAGACGCCGGGGCCGACGGGCTGACTTGAAGAAGTCGGGGCCGCCTCGGCTCTTTTGGAGACGCCGGGGCCGACCTGAAAAGGCTGGGGCCGCCTCGGCTCACTTGGAGATGCCAGGACCGATGGGGCCGACTTGAGAAAGTCGGGGCCGCCTCGGTTCTCTTGGAGATGTCGAGGCCGATGGGGCTGACCTGAAGAGGTCGGGGCCACCTCGGCTCGATTGGAGATGCCGGGGCCGACGGGCTGAGTTGAAGAAGTCGGGGCCACCTCGGCTCGCTTGGAGATGCTGGGGCCAACGGGGCCGACGTGAAAAGGTCGGGAAAGCCTCGGGTAGCCTAGAGATGCCGGGGCCGATGGGGCCGACTTGAGAAAGCCGGGGCCGCCTCGGCTAGCCTGGAGATGCGGGGCCGCCTCGGCTAGCCTGGAGATGCCGGGACCGACGGGGCCGACTTGAGAAAGTCGGGGCCGCCTCGGCTCGCTTGGAGATATCGGGGTCGACGGGGCCGACTTGAAGAAGTCGGGGCTGCCTTGGCTAGCTTGGAGATGCCAGGGCCGACGGGGCCAACCTGAAAAGGCCGGGGCCGCCTCGGCTCGCTTGGAGATACCGGGGCCGACGGGGCGACTTGAAGAAGTTGGGGCCCTCGGCTTGCTTGGAGACGCCGCAGCCTACGGGGCCGACCTGAAAAGGTCGGAGCCACCTCGGTTAGCCTGGAGATACCGGGGCGACGTGTCCATGCCACGTAGTTGATTTTCCCATGATTGCCCACGTGGCTTCATCAGCCATATCAATTACTGTTATTCGCTAGCTTTGACAGGACTTTGGCGATCATCTGCCTACCATCTTTTTGATCCGCGACATTCGGGTTATACTTCATTAGGCTTATAGCGCTCAGATTCAGCATATTTTTGAGAAACTAATTCAGCGGCTGAATAGATAGCTGTTCGAATGGCTTATCACTTCGAACTATGAAGCTGAACGCCGGATGACCGTGCCCTCTGATTCTCATTCAAATTTTATATTCTGATATATCAAATTTAACTCATCTTAAAATGATGTGATCGTTTATCACTATCAAAAATAAATAAATAAATATTATCGACTTCACGTTCCCAATAAAAAAAAAAAAAGTAACCCATTAGTCACATGACAACCACCCCACGAATTTGTCAGGTTCGGTGCATTGCTTGGGAACCAGGGAGGGTCCAGCCACTAGCAGTAGATCATTTCAATTTTCGTCGACTGTGACATGTAAAACGCGCATGCATGAAAACATGAGAGAAAGAGAAAGGGAGAGAGAGAGAGAGAGAGAGAGGGAAGGGTCCTAAGTGTAATCTAGAAAATTAGAGAGAGAAGAGAGAAGAAAGGTTCCATCTATAATATTATTTATTTTATATTAAATGATAGAAAGTTTCACCTACCTTCAAACTATTTATACATTAAAGATTCTATAATTAAAATATTTTAATTATAAATTAAGCCATCAATATATATATATATATATATATTATTCTATGCTGCTTGAATTATTTAATTTTTTGATCATATAATATATAAGGTTGAAAAGGTAATAGAAATCAAACTATTACTATCTCCATCATGAAAATCATCTACATTTCTATAACCTTTGCTCTACCCCTTCACCTTTTTTTTTTCCCTTCTTCTTGAAGAATAAAATGACCTCCAATGAAGCCTGCCTATCCTTGCCTTCTATTTTGAGGTAAAGGTGGGAGAACGAAAAATGTCCTCCTAAATATATTAATTAATAGGAAAAGGGATTTGCAAGAAAATGTTAGCTAATTAGAAGTTAGCGTGATGGAAATGGAGAGGAAAAGTACTGTAATGAATGAATAACAGTGAGTAGGAAAAAAAGTAGTCGGTAAGAGAAAGAAATACTTAACTTAAGTTGATATACTTCTATTTTGCTATGAGAAATAAAATTTCAAAAGTTAAAACAATACAAAATCTTTATGAAGGTCATTTTTGTTGGAAATTAGATCCGAACCTTTTGGTGAAGACCATCACCATGAAGCTCAAGAATCATTCATGTTAATCATTAAGAATTAATAAACATAAATGGAAGTGTACCTGAATCCATATTGCTTGATTGTTCTCTAGAGTCATGCGGTTGGCCTTCCAGATCAACACGTACTCCCAGAGAGCCCTTTAGAATTTTCTCTAGGCTATTTTTTCTGATGATGGGATTCAGAGAAGAAGGTCGTGCGTGCGATCCAGGGACCATAACCGCTATATATAGATAATTTCATCATTATCTTTTGGTATTTCTATTTTTGCCCATCATAAAAATAGAAATAACTCCTTAGGTCTCTACACATTAAAGGACCACACCTAATCAGATACATTAAAGCTCAAATCACTGAAACCTTAGCTGATCACTTTTAATTGGGCTTAACCTTATTTAACAGTCTGCAACACATAATTATTTCACATATAAGCCCAATGTTGGATTAAAAATTTAACAATTTTAATCAAGGATAATCCCATTTAAGTCTACTATTCAAAGGAAAACATTTTTTCTCCAAAAGGTCCCTAAGTCCTATAGGTTTTCTAGGGAACTAAGGTGTATTTGAAATAGGGGATAAGGGTCTTCAAAAGCTATAGCTATAAAGGATAAATCTAAAAAAGGTTAACCAAGGGGATAACCTATGGTTAATGGGTTATCCCTTGAACTTATTCTCTAAAAAACCCATGAATAACTAGAGCTATCTCTTGATGACAAAGTTGTTATTTAAAAAAGATGTTATTTCCTCAGCTATTCTCTGGATAAAGTTTATCCTGTACACTTATTCAGGAATAGCATTTTGGGAATCAAACACTACCTAAAAGTGGTTCATCACCCTATCACACACATCTCTAAAGTAATGATATCTAAGAAAAAGGTAGTGAGAGGCTGATTCAAACTACGCATATCAAAGGGGGCATCATAAGGTAACATATTATCTTTTTTTTGACTAACACCTTCCTATATATAATTTCTTCTTAAGATCAAGCTAGACAAGCACCTTTACTTTTTTTTAGAATTTTTGATTTTCATACGGTTTTATATTCTAGCCAAAATCTATAAAAGAAGGTGAGAAGGCATCATTGTAGTTTAGCTTTCAACAAAAATATTTGCTATCCTATTAGGTCTAATAGCTGAACTAGAATCTAAAAGTTGTAACTTATTGTAGTCCAAGAAATAAAAAGACCCCATAAACTTTAGTTTCCGACTTCAACATTTTCTCATAGTGGCGTTAGGTTTAAAGGCCCTCAAATAGAGGTTCGAAAAAAGAAAGTAGAGAAGAATGAGCCCCAATTAGGTATCATTCTAAAATTTGATTTCTTCACTATTCCTAAATTTAAAGGATATGCAGTTTCAAAATCTTTGAAGACTTTGATTCACTCCTTTATATGCTAATAAAAAGGCATAAAATACTTTTCTGACTCTAATCCCTAGCTTTTTCCTATAATAATAATAAGTCTAGTTGATAAGACTCTTCCAAATAAAAGGGGACCCACTAATAAGATTCCAAGCTCATTTTGGTAGTAGGGCTTTGCTTGTTACTTCTAGGTTCTTTATGTCAAGCCCATCTTTTTAGATTTTTGCATCACATCACTAGAATATCTGATAAGATCATTCTCAAAATATTTGATGAATTTTTTAAAAGAATATTTGATATAACTTTTTAAGATATTTTAGAATATTTTGTACATATGTTTGATCCTTAAGATTCCTAAAATATCTATAATTATCTAATTAATAATCCTGATTATATAAAGGGTTGGCACACAAAAGATATAACACTATAGTATAACTTCATTTCAGTTTTTTTATTTTCAATAATTCTTTCATCAAAGAATTAAATTTTTTAATGATATCTTTTCTTTTTCCCTAATAAAGGCTTTTCTAACTTTGCAATTCTAGACATCAACCAGTTAAGCAATTGAATAAGGATATGATGTAGAAGGCTATCCACCCTTGTCTTCATCAGGAACCTATCTCTAGTAAAGTTGATGGAACATTTAACACCACATAAAACCTATGATTTATTAAATCTTTGTGATTTATAATGAATCAATCCTGATATTGCATAAAGGGTTGGCATACAGCAAGATGTAGTAATATAATATAACTTCATTCCATTTTTTTTATTTTCAATAATTCTTTCATCAAGTAATTAATTTTTTAATAATATCTTTTAGCTTCGTTAATTCTAAACAGTAAACACCAATCAATTACGCAATTTGAATAAGGATGTGATATGGAAGGCTATCCATTCCCGTCTTCAGCGGTGACTTGTCTCTAGTCAAGTCGATGGAATAACCCTGATACCATTTAGCGCTACACAAAACCCACGTTGGATTTTCCCTTGTAAAGAAGCCAAATAGATTTACGGTCCAGATCTACTGACACAGCGAGTTCAGTACAGGCCCCGCAGGCACATCAGACCGGCAAACTTAACATCCCGCCAAGCTAGAGCGGAGCGGTCAACACCTTCGCATTTTCCACGTTTGATTCGCTACGAGCACGCATAACATCACAATACGGTCCCCACTGGACTCTTATCATCGGCATGCGGCTGGGCTGGGCCAACCTTCGCATCAAGGGGCCTTGGGTTGGAACTTGGAAGATATTAAATACGGCTACAAATTTTTCAGAAGAGGAAGAAAAATTACCGTTCCTGATGATCCCTGCTACAAAGTTTTCAGAAGAGCAAGAGCAAGAGCAAGAGCAAGGAGAACCTCCCGCCAAGCCCTCCCTCCCTCCCCTTCATAGGCCACCTCCATCTACTTAAGAAACCCCTCCACCGCACGCTCTTTCGCCTCTCCGACCGTCTCGGTCCAGTCTTCCTCCTCCGCTTCGGCTCCTACCCTGTTCTCGTAGTCTCCTCCCCTGCTGCCACTGAAGAGTGCCTCTCAAAGAACGACATCATCTTCGCCAACCGCCCCCGCCTTCCCTCCTTTGAACGCCTAAGCTACAACTACACCTCCCTCGCTGTTGCCAACTATGGACCCCATTGGCGCAACCTCCGCCGCGTCGCCACCGTCGAGCTCCTCTCCACCCATCGCCTTAACTCCTTATCTGGAATTCGGACCGAAGAGGTCCAGGCCATGGTTCGCCAACTCTTTCTGGGCTGGATTGCCACGAAATCAACAGAAGGGTTCGCGATAGCGGAGCTGAAGTCACGATTGGCCGCACTATCTTTGAACATGATCATGAGAATGATTGCTGGGAGGAGGTACGACGGGCACGAGGAGGAGAGAGCGGGGATGTCGGAGGAGGCGAGGCGGTTTTGCAAGGCGGTAGAAGAGGCTGCGCCGGCGGTCGGAGCATCAAATCTGGCTGACTTCTTTCCAGTGCTGAGGTGGATCGATTACCAGGGATTCAAGGAGAAGTTGGCGAGGTTTCACAAAGAAAGGGATGAATTGATGCAGAGGCTGATATATGAGCACAAGAGCAAAAGCAAGGAGGAAGGAGTGGAGACAAAGACTCTGATGGATGTATTGCTATCGCTACAGATGACGGATCCGGAGTACTACACCGACCAGACGATCAAAGCACTTTGTGCGGTATTAATTAGTTCCTTCTCCTTCTCATGTTCTTCAATTCTATCCCATTTCTAGTCCATACGAATCCCAATTAATCAGCTCCTTAATTCCCTTTCGCATGTTCTTCAATTCTATCGCATTTTTGGGTCCTTGTGAATCCAAATCTAGGAAGAGTGTTTGTCGTGTCCGGCCGTCCAGTACTTAGATGTCACTCTTGTAAATCCCATGCCTTCCCGAGTCCTTCGATCCTATCTATTAGTGCTATTAACTCGTGGTTTTTGTGGCCTGGATACAGTTATATCCATCATCACGGTTGACCATGGTTAGTATGCAAGCACGAGTTTTCTTAGTTTTATTGGAAGTAAGGGTAGGCAGTCCAGCAAAATCGACACTAAAATTGCTTGCTTAATTACCTTCTCAAATAAAATAAATAAATAAATGGGAGCAGGGGACCCAAATATGTCAAAATATTAATTCTCTACCAAACAAAAGATATGATAAATTTTTTAGCAGCGCGAGAAATGCTTTTATGCTAATAAAAAAATTTCACACCAGAATTTGATAATTTTGATAAACACAATCCAACTAATTCACTCCCGTGTCGCTTTGGAAAACAAGAAGGTCCCTGATGGTCAGCTACTCCATCTACATATCAGCTATAGAAAATTCTTTTAGACCAAAAAGTTTCACTCTGATGACAAGGCTTCCTTGTCGATGTACTCAATTAAGTTCATACCGTAAAACATTTACCTGTAGATATTTTTTTAAAAAATTATGTACGTCAAGATCCCTATAGCCCACCGATTCTGCACTAAATTATTCTGCAATAAAAATAGTCTAAATAATTCAGTACTTCAAGAAACAGGGTTTTGGCGTCCGCCGAATCTAGTGGTCCAACCTCAGCTCCTAAAATCCAAAACTAAACTCAATTCAATAATATAAAAATAACTCCGCAAGCCAAGCTACCGTGATTCACAAGAATCTCTCGAGCTCATCGATATAGCATTTTTTTTTGTGACAGGGTTTATTAGCAGCAGGCGTAGATACAACAGCTGGTACGACTGAGTGGGCTATGACTCTCCTACTCAACAACCCAAAAGTATTGAAGAAGGTGAGGGACGAGATTGACGCACAAGTAAGAAATGAGCGCCTGCTAGAGGTATCGGATCTCTCAAATCTTCCATACCTTCAATGTGTCATCAACGAAACTCTTCGGCTGTACCCAATAGCCCCACTCCTTTTGCCTCATGAATCATCCCAAGAGTGTGTTGTCGGAGGCTTTCATATTCCTCGTGGAATGATGCTGCTGGTCAATGCATACTCGGTTCACAGGGACCTAAAGTTGTGGAAAGAGCCCACCAAGTTCATGCCAGAAAGGTTTGAGGATGGAAAAAGCGAAGGGAAGCTGATGGTCCCCTTTGGGATGGGAAGGAGAAGGTGCCCAGGTGAAGGCCTAGCATTGAGGTTGGTTGGCCAAACATTAGGAACTTTGGTCCAGTGCTTTGAGTGGGAAAGAATCGGAAAGGAAGAGGTAGACATGACTGAAGGTTCGGGTCTCACTTTGTCCAAGGTTATTCATTTAGAAGCCATGTATCGGCCACGCCAAAGCATGCTTGATACTCTCAAGAAACTATGAATCCTTTTTGCATGGTTGTGTAAGATTAGTTTAGCATTTCGACTCTCTGTAGTTCCTGTATTATATAACTGGGGAGCAGTTCATTATATAAAAGGTATGTAGCTTAACTTTTTCTATGGATTGTGATACAGAAACGATACAATTATTCCCTCTGACAAGAAATAGTGTGTTAATTTTAACCACTAGCTATTCTAGATCCATCTACATTGCAAACAATTATTGCTGTTAAAAAGATTGATGAGCTTTTCTTTGAAGAGTTGGTAAATTTGTTGAGAGTGTGCCTGTTGTCATGTTATTGACACCAGAGAGATAGAGTGTGGCATTAGACGACAGAAAGTAGTTTTCTTTGTTTATACTAGGTGCTTTGGTTTGGTTTTTTTTTTTTTTTTTTAAGAGCAAGGATTGATATCCAGTTTTTGAAGGAAGAATGACATGATTATCGTTTTATGAAAGAGTGAGAAGTCTATTTGACACAAAATCTTACATAAAATAAGTAAATAATCAAAGAAACAATTGGATAGATAGATCAATATTCTTTTTAATTTATGAAAGCTCATGTTAGTAACTAATTAGTCTCATATTGATTATGTCCTGAAAAATTACTAGATACTTATATAAGAATAAGGAACTAAAAAAATACATTTTTAGCTAGTCTTTTTGAGTGAGTGTTGTTGACTTTGACCATTTTAAAAAAAGGAAAAAAGTTAAAAAATAAAAGGGGAAACATTAAAGGTGCGTGGGATGTTGCGGAGCGTTCCGCGAGCATTCATTGAATTCTTTTATTGCGCTAACGTTCCGATTTAAACGGTAACAAAGCCTAACGGATAAAAAATATCTTATATATATATATATATATATATATATATATATATATATATATATATATAGGCTAAGGAAAAAAGAAGATAGAGAAGGTATAAAACAAAATCCAAATCCTAAAAGATCTATTCGATTGTTGAAGATCCTGTTGTTGAAGATCCTCTTGCTGCAAGTGCTGGGATTTGAGAATCTGTCTCAACAAGGAAGTTTGTCTTAACAAGGAAGTCTATCTCAATAAGGATCTGTCCTAACAAGGAAGTCTATCTCAATAAGGAAGTCTGTCTCAACAAGGAAGTCTGTCTTAACAAGGAAGTCGAGTTGGGAATCTATCTCAACAAGGAAGTCTGTCTCAACAAGCTACTTATAGTAAAAGATTTATTTACCCTTTTTATTATTATATTTTTATTTGGGCATCTAAAGTATCATTAGGTTTGCACCTTGATGAGGACATCAGTTCAGACCAGAGTTCGGGTCAGTCGAACCAGTCCTTGGATGTTCCTGTACCAGCAACCCAGAGTCAGCAGGCCACTTCAGGGAAGCCCACGCCAGGTAGTCTACGAAGGTCCAAGAGGTTGCAGAACAAACGAGCTTGAGAGGTTGCAGAACAAACGAGCTTGAAATTCCATGTTTGGGCCGAGTGTACGGAATTGACCCGACTTCGTTTTGAGACTTTGGGTCAATCGAATCCGGTCAGCTACTGTGTCGGACTGGGCCCAAACTTGGCTGGTCACATAGAAATGGACTGCTGATTCAAAGTCATCGCCTTTGGCGATGAGCTGCTATGGATTTTGGCCATCCGGACTCGTCTGATAGGAGTTTTGGGCCTGTTTTCATTTTTAATGGCATAGTTATAATTTTTAACTAAACTTATGATGTTAGGGTTTTATCTCTTTTATTTAGGTTGGTTTTGGGTGGCCGTCAAAGGCAGAGAAGAAAGATGCTATTTTAGATTTCTTTTTTTTCTCTTGAATAGAGATGAATGTTTTCTTTTTCTGATTCAAAACAATTGAATTGAAAATTCAATTGCTCTTCCTTTAAATTTTGGATTGTGAGTGATCAAAATTCGGAATTTTCCCCTTTTCTTGTCAAGATTCGAACCAAACCTGGATGAATTCTTTTCTCGCAGATTAGATCGTTCTTGAGTTGCAGGCGTTTTGAATATCGCCCTGCATCAACTTGGTATCAGAGCCTTGATCCAATGGAGCAGAAGAACAACGATCAATCCCTGAGAGACGCCGTGAGAGATGCTATGCAAGACATCATGCGAGACCAGCACCAGGTGATGCAACAGATGATGCAAACCATGCAGGCGATGATGGCGCGGATGGAGGTGCAAGATCGTGCCCAACCCATTCGAGTGGAGGAGCGTGATGAAATTGATGGAGGTAGGGAGAGGGGTTTCGAAAATCTGGAGGCACCACCAATTCGAAGAGGGCAACAGAGGCCTGATGTTGGACTTCCAAGGTATGTCGATCAACCTCCCTATTTCGAAAATCAGAATCGGTGGGAAGCAGGCTTCAGGATCGAAATTTCAGAGTTTAAAGGAGGAATTAACCCAGACGAGTATGTTGATTGGACCCTTCAAGTCGATGACGTTTTTCGTCTGAAGGAGGTGCCTTTAGACAAGCAGGTACCGCTTGTCACAATTCGATTCAGAGATAGGGCTGCTGCTTGGTGGCATGCGCAGCACTATCGTAGATATATGGATGGGAGACCTCCATTAGCATCATGGGCAGCGCTAAAGCAGGAGATGAACAGGGAGTTTTTGCCTCCGAACCATGAGCAGATTTTGTATTCGAAGTTGCATAGTTTGACGCAAGGTAGTCGGAGCGTCGAGGAGTACACAACTGAATTTTATCGATTGGTTGCACGAAATCGGTTGATTGAGGCTGAACCGAGATTGATAGCCATGTATCTTCATGGCTTGCGGCTGCCAATCCAAGATGCGCTGGCTGTGCATCGAATTGATAGTGTAGGAGATGCGCATATGAGGGCTCAGGCAGTGGAAAAGAGCTTGATGAGAAACAGGGGGTTTCAGAGCAGAGGGGATTTTACTACGGGCCAGAGTTCAGGGCAGAATTCAGGGGGCAAATTTATGCCTCCAGTAGCGAGGCCGCAGGCATCAGTACCTCCAAGACCAACAGGGTCGAATGGAATCTCAGGTTCTCAAGCGAGAGTGGGCAGCAACAGGGCTAACATTCGCTGCCATCGGTGTCAGAATTTGGGGCACTATGCCAATGAATGCCCCAAGGCGCGAGCTCAGTTGTATATGGAGGAGTATATGGAGGGCGAATATGGAGGAGAGTTCCCTGAGGATGAGGAATTTGATGATGAGCTGTGTGTTATTGATCCGGACCTTATTCAAGGGGAGAGCTTAGTGATACGAAGAATGTGTCTGGCGCCGAGATCAGATGAAGATTGGCGTCAGCATGACATCTTCACAACGAAATGTTTTGTGGCTGGCAAAACATGTCGTGTTATCATAGACTCCGGCAGTTGGGAGAATGTGATAGCAGAGGAGGCTGTGAAGAAGCTGGGGTTGCAGACAGACCCTCACCCACATCCATATAAGCTCGGTTGGGTGAACCGAAATGCAAACATTTAGGTCAGCCGAAGGTGTAAGTTGTCACTGTGTTTTGGTCCTCATTTCGAGACAACTATTGAGGCGGATGTTGTTCCAATGGATGCTACTCACATCATACTGGGGCGTCCGTGGCAGTTTGATAATAGGGCAGTGTACAACGGGTACACCCACAGTTATATGCTGCGTCCAGATGGGAGGAAAGTCATTTTGAAGCCACTTCAGGAAGTGAGTGGACAGAATACGGTAATTTGTTTACCAAGCACAGAATTCGATGCGAGTTTGGATGGAGAGGATGTTTGTTTTGCTTTAGTGAGCAAGTCAGGGGACTTCGGCGTGGAAGAAGAGCAAAGGCCGAATATGATTCCTGAGGAGTTGGTGTCTGTCTTGGAGGAATTCCGAGATGTTGTATCAAAGGAGCTACCGGCTGGATTACCACCTCTCCGAGATATTCAGCACGGCATTGACCTTATTCTGGGCTCAGTGTTGCCGAATAAGGCTCATTATCGGATGACACCGCAACAGCATGAGGAATTGAGGAGGCAGGTCCAAGAACTTTTGGACAAGGGGTTCGTACGGAAGAGTATTAGCCCGTGCGCGGTGCCAGCCCTTTTGGTACCGAAGAAGGATGGTACGTGGCGCATGTGTGTCGATAGCTGCGCGGTTAACAAAATTACTGTGAAGTACAGGTTCTCGATACCGAGGTTGGACGACATGCTTGATCAGTTGAGTGGTGCTAAGGTCTTCACGAAGATTGATTTGAAGAGTGGGTACCATCAGATAAGGATGAAGCCTGGAGACGAATGGAAGATAGCCTTCAAGACTAAGGAAGGGCTGTATGAATGGTTGGTAATGCCATTTAGGTTGTCAAACGCGCCGAGCACGTTCATGCGCGTAATGAACCAGGTTTTACGTCCATTTCTTAGCTCATTTGTGGTTGTCTACTTTGATGATATTTTGATATACAGCAGGACAGCCGAAGAGCATGTGGGCCATGTGGCACAGGTTTTGTCAGTGTTACGTGAGAACCAGTTAGTTGCTAACCCAGAGAAGTGCATTTGGATGGTTGGGAGACTAATTTTTCTGGGGTACATTGTGACTGGAGAGGGGATTCTCCCAGACAGGAATAAGGTGCATGCAATTGTGGAATGGCCAGTACCTTCAATCTTGACAGAATTGAGATCCTTTTTGGGTCTTACAGGATTTTATCGCAGGTTTGTCAAGGGGTATAGTGAGCTGGCTGCACCTTTAACGGAATTGTTGAAGGGATCCAGATTCGGGTGGAATGATGCTGCACAAGAGGCATTTGATGGGCTGAAAGTCAGATTGACCGAAGCTCCTTTATTGGTTCTTCTTGATTTTGATAGAGTTTTTGAGGTGGATTGTGATGCTTCAAAGACTGGATTGGGGCAGTGCTTAACCAGGAAGGAAGACCAGTCGCATACTTCAGTGAGAAGCTGGGAGGAGCTAAACTGGCTTACTCGGTTTATGATCTGGAATTGTATGCCATTGTGAGATCCTTGCAGCATTGGCGCCACTACTTGATTCAGCAGGAGTTTGTACTGTATTCAGACCATCAGGCGCCGAAGTTTTTACAGGGTCAGCATAAACTGAGTTCAAGGCATGCGAAGTGGGTAAGTGCCTTGCAGGAATACACTTTCAGCATCAAGCACAAGTCTGGTACGCTGAATAGAGTGGCTGATGCTTTAAGTAGGCGGAGCTTATTGATTGGCACTATGCATGTGTACACTCTCGGCTTTGAGAGTGTAAGGGAGGACATTCGTGTGGATGAGCACTTCAAGGGGATTTTGGCCAAAATTGAGGCGGGGGAGTGAACTGATTTCGTTCTCCATGATGGATATTTATTTCGAGGTAACTGCTTATGTGTTCCTGATACATCTCTTCGTGTGTTGATCATCCAGGAACTGTATAACCAGGGTCACTTCGGAAGGGATAAAATAGCCTGGTTGATTCGGCAGCGGTTTTATTGGCCTGGTCTTGATCGAGATGTCAAGGCTTTTGTGAAGAGGTGCAGGTTGTGTCAAGAGTCGAAGGGGACAGACACGAACCAAGGTATGTACACGCCTTTACCTATCCCAGAGGCACTATGGCGAGATGTTTCTATGGACTTTGTTGTAGGATTGCCGCGGACAACAAGGGGACTGGATTCGATTATGGTGATTGTGGATCGGTTCAGTAAGGTGGCATGTTTCTTGCCATGCAAAACCACTTTTGATGCGTCAAAGGTTGCTGACTTATATTTTGCTTCAGTGGTTCGGCATTTTGGTATACCGGCATCCATAGTGTCAGACAGGGACAACAAGTTTATGGGACACTTCTGGCGAGAGCTGTGGAAGAAGTTGGGCACAAAGTTGAAATTCAGCAGTCCTTATCATCCTCAGACGGATGGACAGACTGAAGTTGTCAACCGTAGCTTGGGTAATCTGTTGCGGGCAAATGTGCATGAATTCAGGAGCTGGGATTTGTGTTTGCCGAAGATTGAGTTTGAGTTCAACTCTTCAGTGAACCGTTCTACAGGGTTTGCTCCGTTTCAGATACTGTTTGGGTTCTTGCCAAGAGGTCCTTTGGATGTTCTGCCAGTTGAGATGCCAGAGAAGGTGAGTCAGAAGGTCGAAGATAGAGTGTCTGACTTGCAGGAGATACATGCGACTGTTAGAGCTAAATTGGAGCAGACTTACGCCAAATATAAGGCGAAAGCTGATCAGCAGCGTCGGCAACAGTCCTTTGAAGTGGGCGATTAGGTATGGGTTTACTTACCGAGGGAGCGGTATCCACAGGGAGCTTTAACGAAGCTCAAGCCGAAGAAGATAGGTCCATGCCAGGTATTGGAGAAATTTGGTGACAATGCCTATCGGGTTGAGTTACCAGATGATGTCTTCATTTCGGATGTGTTCAACATTCGGCATCTGACCCCTTATGCAGGAGAGAATTCGAGCTTGAGGTCAAGCTTTTCAGAGGAAGGGGAGAGTAATGAGGACATCAGTTCAGACCAGAGTTCGGGTCAGTCGAACCAGTCCTTGGATGTTCCTGTACCAGCAACCCAGAGTCAGCAGGCCACTTCAGGGAAGCCCACGCCAGGTAGTCTACGAAGGTCCAAGAGGTTGCAGAACAAACGGGCTTGAAATTCCATGTTTGGGCCGAGTGTACGGAATTGACCCGACTTCGTTTTGACACTTTGGGTCAATCGAATCGGTCAGCTACTGTGTCGGACTGGGCCCAAACTTGGCTGGTCACATGGAAACGGACTACTGATTCAAAGTCATCGCCTCAGACGATGAGCTGCTGTGGATTTTGGCCATCCGCGCTCGTCTGATAGGAGTTTTGGGCCTGTTTTCGTTTTTAATGGCATAGTTGTAATTTTTAACTAAACTTATGATGTTAGGGTTTTATCTCTTTTATTTAGGTAGGTTTTGGGTGGCCGTCAAAGGTAGAGAAGAAAGACGCTATTTTAGATTTCCTTTTTTTTCTCTTGAATAGAGATGAATGTTTTCTTTTTCTGATTCAAAACAATTGAATTGAAAATTCAATTGCTCTTCCTTTAAATTTTGGATTGTGAGTGATCAAATTCGGAATTTTTCCCTTTTCTTGTCAAGATTCGAACCAAACCTGGACGGATTCTTTTCTCGCAGATTAGATCGTTCTTGAGTTGCAGGCATTTTGAATATCGCCCTGCATCACACCTCCACCCGATCGTGCTCGAGGTAGAAGGATCGGATCGAACCGGGTCATTGTACCTTGGGGACAAATCGCCAACAACCCGCACGAGGGGGCAAAAACTTATCCTTAGGACAGTGTCTAACATGCCTCGGCCAGTTTGACTCCTTTTAACTTTAATTTAGATTTTGAATTTAAATTTTAGATTAATTATTCTAGCATTTTCTAAAATGGTTTTTTCAAAATTCAAAACAATTTTTTTAGCAGCTAAGGATAAGTTTTTCCTATCATTAGAAATTACTAGATTTTATTATAAGTAATTTCATTTAAAAGAAAGAGTTTTGAATTTAAAATTTAAAATTCAAAATTCAAGTTTGAAATTCAAATTTTGAAGAAAAAAAAAATTGAAACTCAAATTCAAAATTGACTTATTTGAGTTAATTTTTGCTTAGTGGTTTTATTATAATTTCAAGTAGTTTCTAGATTTAATTATTTTGAATGAAATTTAAAATCTAGAAATATCTGAAAAAATCATTAATTTAAAAAAATTCAAATACTTTTTGGTTGTGCAGAACGAATTAAGAAACCAACCTTTTCAAAATGGGTTCTAATGATCTTAGTGCAATTAAACATAAAAAATTCAATGGATTATTCTTTAGGAGGTGGCAAAGTCAAGTAAAATGCTGGCTTACCACTTTAGGTTTATTTTCTGCCATAGAATTATCAGATCACAAATCTAACACTCAACAAGGTTCTTCTAGTATAGTTGATACCTCATCTTCATCAAAAACATCCCAAGAAATAAATTTTCATTATAGATATAGAATTTTAAGTGCCCTATCTGATAATATGTATGATGTCTACCTTCCTACTAAAACTGCTAAGGAACTATGGGATGCTCTTGAGGCTGAATATGGGATGGTTGATGCTGGTTTAGATAGATTCACTATCTCAAAATTTAGAAAGTACATAATGGTAGATTCCAAACCCATTAGTATTCAAATTCATGAATTCCAAGATTTTCTTAGAAATCAGAATTGACTGGTTGTAGTTTTTTCTGAAAACTATAAGGTCCAAGCCTTAGTAGATGCCCTTCCACCATCTTGGTCATCCTTTGCTCGAGAGCTAAGTCATAAGCAAGGTAGCTTGACCCTAACAGAAGTGATTAACTCTATTAGGATTGAAGAAGAACACCGGCTTAAGCTCAATCAAAATCAAAAGACCGACCTTGGACCTAAAATCCATCTGATCGAGTCAAATCCAACTCCAAATCAATTCAAACCTAAGGGAAAGAATTTTAAGAAAAAGAAATTCCAATCTAGATCCAACCAATCATACAAACCTCCTCAGAACTGATCAAACCAGAATCGACCGAATCAGAAGTCAAAGAATTATAAAGGCACATTCTGCTTTGTGTGCAGAAGGACAAATCATATGGCGAAGGACTGCTACCACCGAAAGACTGAACCATTGAGAAAATCATCTAAACCATAAGTTAACGTGGTTGAGAGTGGTACTGAGTCTTCCTTAAGGTCGGTAAATTCAAAATTCTTAATTAACTCAATCCATTCTTCTTGTGATTGGTGGCTTGATTCAGGAGCTAATGTTCATGTTTGTTTTGATCGCTCCTGGTTGTCCACCTTTCAGGAATCAAGTGGAGGAGGTGTGACACTTGGGAATAATTCTTCAGCACAAGTGCTTGGAAAAGGTCAAGTGGATCTAAAGATGACATCTGGGAAGATCCTAGTCCTTTATGAAGTGCTGTTAATTCCTAGTGTTCGAAGAAATTTGATTAGTGGATCTCATTTTATATCTAGAGGATATAAAATTATTCTAGAGTCAAATAAAGTTGTAATTACTCGTAATAATGAGTTTGTTGGTAAAGGTTTTGTATATGAAGGTCTTTTTAAATTAAATATATCCTCGAAGTTATCTAATAAAAGTCTTCTTCTTTTTAATGTTGAATCTTCAAATGTTTGGCATAGTAGACTTGGTCACGTGAATTTTGATCGTATTCATTACATGATAAATCTTAATCTAATTCCTAAAGTTCATATTGATAGAAAGTCTAAATGTGAGATTTGTATTCAAGCTAAGATTCCCAGAAAACCTTTTAAATCAGTAAATAGGAGTTCAACACTTCTTGAATTAGTCCATAGAGATGTATGTGACTCTACCAAGTTTCCTACACGGGGAGGAAGTCGTTACTTTATAACATTCATAGATGACTTCTCTCATTATTGTTATATATATTTGATAAAATCTAAGATGAAGTATTAGATAAGTTTAAGATTTATAAGGTAGAAGCTGAAACCCAAACTGAGAAAAAGTTTAAGAAATTTAGGTCAGATCGCGATGGTGAATATACCTCATGACTCTATTTTGTCAAGAATATGGGATTATTCATGAAGTTACACCACCATACTCTCCTCAGTCCAATGGTGTAGATGAACAAAAAATCGTACGTTAATGGATATTGTTAACTTAATGTTAATAAGTTCAGGCATACCCGAGAACTTGTGGGGGGAAGCTCTTTTAGCTGCATGTTATATTTTAAATAGGATACCCTTTAAGGATAGTCCTAAAACACCTTTTGAGCTTTGAAAAGGTAAAACACCAAAGCTAGATTACCTTAAAGTGTGGGGATGCTTAGCTAAGGTAGGAATACCTGAACCCAAAAGAAGAAAAATAGGACCTAAAACTGTAGATGCTATCTTTATAGGTTATTCCTTAGATAGCAGTACAAATAGGTTCCTAGTGATAAATTTTGATATAAGTGGCATCTCAAATAATACTCTTATCGAATCAAGAGATGCCACTTATTTTGAAAATGTTTTTCCTTTCAAGAATCAAGTACCAAATCAACTCTCTTCTAATCCTTACTTAGTTCATGATTTTTTTAAAGCTGGGTCTTCTAATGAGTCAAAGAAAAGAAAAATATCTAATCTTGAAGGTGAACCTTCTAAACTTAGGAAAAGTTCATGGATAAGGAAAGAAAAAGATCTTGGTGAAGGTTTCTTTACTTTCCTAGTCGAAGGCGAACCTTTTCTTTTTTAGAGGTGATGTCTTCTCCTGATGCTCCTTTTTGGAAAGAAGCTATTCTTTCTAAATTTAATTCAATCTTACAAAATAAAACTTGGATCTTATCTGACTTACCACCTGGAAGCAAACCTTTAGGGTGTAAATGGGTATTTAAGAAGAAATTTAGACCTGATGGTTCAATAGAAAAGTATAAGGCTAGATTAGTAGCCAAAGGGTATAACCAAAACAAAGGGTTAGATTTCTTTGATACGTATTCTCCTGTAGCTAGAATAACAACTCTTAGATTACTTCTTGCTATTGCTTCCATTCATAAGTTAATTATTCATCAAATGGATGTAAAGACCGTGTTCCTAAATGGAGATCTTAAGGAGGAGATATATAGAACAGCCTGAAGGTTTTGTTGTAAAAGGACAAGAAGACAAGGTTTGTAAACTTATCAAGTCCCTTTATGGTCTTAAACATGCTCCTAAACAATGGCATGAGAAATTTGATCAAATTATTCTATATTTTGGATTTCAAATCAATAATCATGATAAGTGTGTTTATTCTAAAATTATCGACAATGATTGTATAATTCTTTACTTATATGCTGATGATATTTTAATTTTTGGAACATCTCTTGAAATTATTTCAAGTGTTAAATCTTTCCTCTCTTCTAAGTTTGACATGAAAGATTTAGGTGAAGCGGATGTAATCCTAGGGATGAAGCTTATCAAGTCCCATGAAGGGATAGCTCTCTCTCTTTCTCATTCTATAGAAAAAATGATCAAGAAGTTTGGTTATTCCAATCTTAAATCAATATCTACACCTTTTGATCCTAGCTTTCACCTGAAGAAAAATTTAGGTGACCCAATTAATCAATTAAAATATTCTCAAATTATAGGATCTCTCTTGTATGTAGCAAACAGGATAAGACCTGATATTGCCTATGCCATAGGAAGGCTTAGTAGATATAATCAAAATCCTGATCAATCTCATTGGGTAGCCTTAGAAAGAGTGTTCCGATATTTAAAGGGAACACTTAATCTCTCCTTGATGTTCACTAATTACCCTGAGGTGGTTGAGGGTTACAGTGATGCTAATTGGGTCACTGATTCTCATGATTTAAAATCAACCACCGGATATATTTTTCTTCTTGGCAGTGCTGCTATTGCTTGGGGATCCACTAGGCAAACTATTATTTCTAGAAGCACCATGGAGGCCGAGTTGATAGCCCTGGATACCACCTGTAATGAGGCAGAGTGGATAAAAAATCTAATATCAGAGCTACCTTTGGTACCTAAGCCAGTTCCAGCTATATCAATCCATTGTGATAATAAGGCCACAATTGAACTGACAAATCAAAAGAGTACCAATAAAAAGATGAATCGTCATATACGGCTTCGTCATAAGTCTATAAGACAACATAAGAAAAATGATGTTATCTCTTTGGAATTTGTCAAATCTGAGAAGAATTTGGCAGATCAATTAACCAAGGGATTATCTAGGAATGGAGTCCTAGATTCATCGAGAGGGATGGGACTTAAGCCCATTATTTGGTCACCAGCAGTGGATACCCAACCTCTGTAATTGAAGATCCCATGAATGAGGTTCAATGTGGTAGAAACGAAGCTGATTGAGTGATCGTGTTAAAGCACAAATTTTGAAAAAAAATTTAACCCATCCCTATGATGAGTGCTCTTATAAAGTGACAAAGTAAATTTGTGTAAGGTTGAGTGATTCTCTTAATGGATCTGAGGTAGGTTATCTGCAGGGTATTAGTCACAAATACCCTTGAAGGATTCACCAATATGAGAATTGTCATATGAGGACGTGACTAAAGGTTTGGGCTAACCTTAAGAAATTCTCATGAAAAATCAAGGTACTAAGCGCAAGGCCTTTAATATGCGCTGACCGCTTAAACCCAATTGATTCGTACTGTGTGTGTGATTAGTAGAATTCTGAGTCAAGGACCTAGTTCAAGGTCTAATCCACTATGGTTCCTTCATATGTATACAATCAACACTAAGTGAGGTTCAAGTCCACAGGACACCTCACCTATTGCACAGTATAAGATGCCCTAAATTTTTTTGGTATATTAATTTTATTATTTATTTTATTTTATTTTATTTTTAATTTTTTACTTTTGTGGGGGATTGTTGACTTTTGACCATTTTAAAAAAGAAAAAAAGTTAAAAAAAAAAGGGGAAACATTAAAAGTGTGTGGGACGTTGGAGACGTTGCGGAGCATTCCGCGAGCATGCACTGAATTCTTTTATTGCGCTAACATTCCGATTTAAACGGTAACAAAGCCTAACGGATAAAAAATATCTTATATATATATATATATATATATATATATAGGCTAAGGAAAAAAGAAGATAGAGAAGGTAGAAAACAAAAATCCAAATCCTAAAAGATCTATTCGATTGTTGAAGATCATGTTGCTATAAGTGCTGGAATTTGAGAATCTGTCTCAACAAGGAAGTCTATCTCAACAAGGAATCTATCTTAACAAGGAAGTCTGTCTCAACAAGGAAGTCTGTCTTGGAGTTGAAAATCTATCTCAACAAGGAAGTATGTCTCAACAAGCTACTGGTGGTAAAAGATTTATTTACCCTTTTTATTATTATATTTTTATTTGGGTATATGAAGTATCATTGGGTTTGCACCTTCACCCAATCGTGCTCGCGGTAGGAGGATCGGATCGAGCCGGGTCGTTGTACCTTGGGGATAAATCGCCAACAACCCGCACGAGGGGGCGAAAACTTGTCCTTAGGGCAGTGTCTAACACGCCTCGACCAGTTTGATTCCTTTTAACTTTAATTTAGATTTTGAATTTAAATTTTAGATTAATTATTCTAGCATTTTTTAAAAAAGTTTTTTCAAAATTCAAAACAATTTTTCTAACAAGTGTACCATGATTTTATGATATTTGAAATTATGGTTGCGATTGGATTTAGATTTAAAATCTAAGGTTGATAAGGATGATAGGATTTAAATGAGAGAAGTATGTAAGAGCCTATGCTAACAAGTAATTAGTTTTATACTAGTTATGCATTAAAAAGTTTTTGAATATTTTTACAGAATTAAAGTGTTTAAATAATTCTTGCTTAGCATGCTTGGTTTAGAATAATTTTGCTTAGAATCTAAAGCAAGTTTTGTTTTTAATCTTATAAACTCCATAAGGCCAGCCAACTTTATATAAAAGCCACCACTCAGGAACTAGAACATAATTAACATAAATTTAGCAACTTATGACTAACTCTGAATAATTTTGATGACATTTAGACGCTAAGACATGTGTAGGCATGTGTTTTGTTCTAAATTAGCTATATATTAAGAAAATTTTAAGTGTTCATACAATGTTAGTGACCTCAAATAAACATTTCTAGCTAGTTTTCTAATTATGGGGTCCTAGAGTCTTAATAAATAGTCTAAAGTCTTAACAAATAGATGAAAGATTGGTTATATGATGAGTAGTGTTTTATACTAGTAATTCATTTTTTATAGAAAAAAAAAAAACTTTTGTGCACCTTTAGCATACCTTGTGTTGTACCAAAGTCTTTGATTTTGAGAAATGCCATGAATAAAATGGGTGGTGAAGCTGTCATACCCAGCTTTACAAACAGGGCATCTTTCTTTTTAAACCAAATATTAAATCCCATTTTCATCAAAACCCATCAAGTTTTAAATCTAAAATTTTGAGAAAATTAGAATTTCTCATGATGGTTGTATTGTGATAATTTTATCTTTAAAAAATAGAATTAGAAATAAATATAAGAGAAATGATAGAAGTAGCTCCAATTAAAGAAAAAATGAGAGAAAATCGATTGTGATGATTTGGATATACAACGTAGACCTTTAGATGCTTCAGTTAGAAAGAGTGATCATTTAACGATATATGATAAGGATAGATGTAGAAGTAGACATAAACTAATATAAACAGAAATAATTAAAAAAAATATAATTATTTGTAATTTGAACGTCGACTTGGTCCTAAATAGAGCAGAGTGGATGAAGCAGATTCATGTAGTCGACCCCATGTAGTTGGGAAAAGGCTTAGATGAGTTGAGTTGAGTTGAGTTGAGGGTTGTATTATGATAATGAGTTTTTTTATACAATTTATTATAAAAATAATTATTATTTAAAAATGATTAAACGTTATTAATTAGTATAAAATTTAAAATATCCATCATATATTTAGATTTTTAGCTTAGATTTAAACTAGTTTTAGATTTGATTAAGGATCAATACTTTGGATCTTCTTTAAACTAAGGCTGCAGGCCCGATCAAAATTGAATTAGATAATGGTCTGGGTTGATCTGAAGTTGGTTTTTTGAAACCTAGCTTTTAGCTCATATTTGATCTATATTGGCTAAGTATATTGCAGGAGGGTTGGCCCAAGACCCGAGCCCAAGCTTACCCTTTGTTTTGGATCTTGGAAAAGTCTTTGTACACCGCCTCTGGTGCAGCAAGTCCTACATGGGCTGCACCGCCTCTCCTGATTGATCCATATGGATCCTATGTGGCTGACGTGCCGGACGGTATGGCTCTGCTACGATGTTACATTCGGATCATGACGGCCATAAAAAGTGCTTCGCCTTTTTTAAAAATTAGCATGCAAACGAAAATGCCCTTTCCCTCCAGCCTTTTTCTATCGCCATTTTTTCTTGGATTTCATTTGTGCAAGAAAAACTCTTTCTTCCCCCTCGCTATGGCTTTCGGATGCTAAGGAATCAGTCAAAGGTTTAAGCACGATCCTACGCCCTCACTCTCAGAGTCCGGTCGAAGGAAAATATTTCAGCTCGAGGCTGGAATACTTGGCTACTGGAGTCTTTGTACAAAAACTTTTGGAGGAAATGTCGTTCGCAGCACGAAACATTCTTTCGTTATGAGGTTGTTGTGGTTTATGAGTTTGACTATAAAAAACTCTTTCTGATTGTAAAACATTCTTTCTGTGGATGATGGTGCCGCGGAGTGGGAGTCTGGGGTTGAGGTTGTGGTTTATGAGCTTGACGATGGCTTTCAGGATCTCCTACCAGATAAGATGGCGGGTAGATGGCGGGTAAAAGTAGGGTGTCGAACTATGGTGTCGCGGGTTTTGAACTAGGGTGTCATGGGTTTTCAACTAGGGTATCGTGGGTTTTGAACTAATGCTTTGTCTTAACGTTTTCTGAATGGATGTCGTAGGTTTTGAACTAGGGTATCGTGGGTTTTCAACTAGGGTGTCGTGGGATTTGAACTAATGCTTTGTCTTAACGTTTTCTGAATGGGTGTCGTAGGTTTTGAACTAGGGTGTCGTGGCTTTTGAACTAGGGTGTCGTGGGTTTTCAACTAGGGTGTCATGGGTTTTCAACTAGAGTGTCGTGGGTTTTGAACTAATGCTTTGTCTTAACATTTTCTGAATGGGTGTCGTAGGTTTTGAACTAGGGTGTCATCGATTTTGAACTAGGGTGTCATGGGTTTTGAACTAGGGTGTCGTGGGTTTTCAACTAGGGTGTCGTGGGTTTTGAACTAATGCTTTATCTTAACGTTTTCTGAATTGGTGTCGTAGGTTTTGAACTAGGGTGTCATCGGTTTTGAACTAGGGTGTCGTCGATTTTCAACTAGGGTGTCTGGCTTTTGAACTAGGGTGTCGTGGAATTTGAACTAATGCTTTGTCTTAACATTTTCTGAATGGGTATTGTAGGTTTTGAACTAGGGTGTCGTGGCTTTTGAACTAGGGTGTCGTGGGTTTTCAACTAGGATGTCGTGGGTTTTTAACTAGGGTGTCGTGGGTTTGAAACTAAGCCGAGCTCCCTAGTACCAATGCTGCGACACCCCGGTTGAAACCTCACGACACCCTAGCACCAATGCTATGACACCCGTGCTTAAAACTGGCCATGGAGAGAATCCCCGCGATGCCCTAGGAGGAATTCGCCCCCCTCGTGAACAGAAACCATTACTAAAGAGAGTGTGGGGAAGCCAAATACTGCGACACCCTAGTACCAATGCTGCGACACCCCTGGTGGAATTTGGCCGAAAATCCTTTGCGACACCCCAGTTGAAATCTTACGACACCCTAGCTTTAAGGCGACGACACCCGTGCTTAAAACTAACCACGGAGAGAATCCCCGCGATACCCCAGGAGGAATTTGGCCGAAAATCCTTCGCGACACCCTAGTTGAAAGCTCACGACACCCTATCACCAATGCTACGACACCCGTGCTTACGACACCCGTGCTTATATAACTGACCACGGAGAGAATCCCCGCGACACCCATTCTCGACACCCCAGTTAAAACTTTACGACACCATTGTTATAAACTTATGACACCACTACGATATATTTGAACAAGGCGCAAATTTTGACGTCACCCTAGTTATAATTCGATGACACCCTAGTAACTCAGCTATGCCATCTTTTCGAGAAAAGTTGCAAAATGTGGTCAGTTCCTATGGGTTTGCGTATTAGTGTGATGTGATCGTGGCGATCCTGGTGTGTGGTGTCCTTTCGTATTTCTCTAAGGTCGGCATAAACCCTAGAGGTCCTTCGTTTGTTGCTCGAGAAGCAATCCTTTTGCTCGAGAAACCATCCTTCATTTTTTGCTCGAGAAGCCACTGGTGTCCTAAATTTCTTCCATAGTTTTTTCTTCCATCTACTTCATTCATGGAGATGAGTGCTTTCGTTTGTGGACGAAGACCACGAATAAGGAAGAACAAGACGGAGAAAATGGCGGAACAAAGCAAGGACATCGTTCTTCATTCGAATGAGGATGCGGTTCCTTCAGGTATGTTTATCCCTATATTAAAATATTTTGACATCCTCTCTTAAAATTTCATGACACCCTAGTCACATACATAATTGTTGGCCCAGATGACAACCCAAGAGGGGGGGTGAATTGGGTTCTTTAAAAAATTTAGCCTTTTAAAAATTGTTTGCTTAAGAAGAATGAAAGCAAATGCAATGTAAGTACAAAGTACAGTGAATAAAACAGAGATAGAGATAGAGTCAATGGAAGCACGACAAACACAAAGATTTTATAGTGGTTCGGTGTATCCAACACCTACATCCACTCCCAAGATCCTACTTGGGTCCACACTATAATCTCCTCGATTACAGTCGAGTTGTTTTACAAGTTCACAACTCAAACTTGTTGTTTTACCCGGGATCACAACGAACCCAGCCGGTTTTTCGGGCTCACCAGAACACAACCCAAAACTCAAGAAAAAACTAGCTTGACCCGAGGTTAACAACCTCCACTAGTTCAATCCCCTTTGATTGAACTAGGCACAAGCAAGTATATAAAAGTTTTATAAATTTTCATAGCTCCTTAATGAGCAGATATTCAAAGAAAAGTAAATAGGTTTAGAAAAGCCTAATTTGAAGTTGTTTGGCTTTGAGTTTTTCTTCTTTTCTTCTTTTTCTCTTCTCCTTGCTGGGTTGAATCAAGCCTCAGCTCCGATTCTTCACAGTGGATGCAGTTGAGAAGATTGAAAAGATGGTCTCTTTCTTCTAGATGAGAATCCTCGATTTTCCTCTATTTGAACGGCTTGGATTCTTCTTTGAGCTTTGTGGAGTGGAAGGTTTAGAAATTGAAAGCTCCTCTCTTGGATATACGGCTCAAGACTTCTAGGATTTTGATTTTTGATTGTGTCTATCCGTTTCTATCTCTCTCTTTCTATATTTTCAAACGGTTGCTTTTCCTTCTTTTTATAGATTTTCCTTTGATTCATTTTTGGGTGAAAATCTAGCCGTTGGAGTGTATCTGGAAGGATTTTCCATTCATAAAAAATAGCCGTTAGATGTTAGAAATCAAAAATATTACCGTTAGAGCTGATCTGGCATTTTTGATTTTTCGTCCAGGTGGGTTGGAGTCGGCTCCAGCTTTTCAGGTGTCGGCTCAAGATAGCGATTTTCCAGGGATTATCGCGCATACCTGTTTACTAAGTGGATTCACCTTTTTATAGGGGTTGACCCTGGCATGGTCACGTGGGACTCCGTGAGGAGGGAATGTCCGTGGAGTTCTTGGGAGTTGCATGAATCTGCGCTGGTTGGTGGGTCCTGTCTCATCAGAAAGGGAGAAAGCGGCGGTTGGTGGGCTAAGTCCCATCAGCCAGCAGGGCTGTTGGGTAGTTGGGTCCAGTCCCATCAGCAGCTTGGCCTGTGGGTAGTTGGATCTGGCATTGTCAGGCGGCGCGGGTCAGAGAGGTAGCGTCCCGAGCTACCAGGGCCGTGTTGGAGCAGATTTGGAGGAAACCGAGAGTCTCAACTCCCTCGGGGGAGCCGAAGCTTATCTGGGTCGGCCAAAGGTGGCCGGGGCCGACCTTGCCGACTAGGACGTGTCGGGGCGGGGCCGACTCGGCGATCTTGGAGATGCTGGGGGCCAAGAAGGGCCGACCGGGAAGGGTCGGGGCCGACTCGGCGAGCTTGGAGGTGCCGGGGCCGAGAGGGGCCGACTAGGAAGGGTCGGGGCCGACCTGGCGGGCCTGGAGGTGCCGAGGCCGAGAGGGGCTGACCAGGAAGGGTCGGGGCCGACTCGGCGGGCTTGGAGGTGCCGGGATCGAGAGGGGCCGACCAGGAAGGGTCGGGGCCGACTCAGCGGGCTTGGAGGTGCCGGGGCCAAGAGGGGCCGACCAGGAAGGGTCAGGGCTGACTCGGCGAGCTTGGAGACGTCGGGGCCGAGAAGGGCCGATCAGGAAGGGTCGGGGCCGACTCGGCGGGCTTGGAGGTGCCGGGGCCGAGAGGGACCGACCAGGAAGGGTCGGGGCCGACTCGGCGGGCTTGGAGGCGCCGGGGCCGAGAAGGGCCGACAAGGAAGGGTCGGGGCCGACTCGGCGGGCTTGGAGACGCCGGGGCCGAGAAGGGCCGACCAGGAAGGATTGGGGCCGACTCGGTGGTCTTGGAGGTGCCGGGGCCGAGAGGGGCCGACCAGGAAGGGTCGGGGCCGACTCGGTGGGCTTGGAGGCGCCGGAGCCGAGAAGGGCCGACCAGGAAGGGTCGGGGCCGACTCGACGGGCTTGGAGACGCTGGGGCGAGAGGGGCCGACCAGGAAGTGTTGGGATCGACTCGGCGGGCTTGGAGGCGCCGGGGCCGAGAGGAGCCGACCAGGAAGGGTCGGGGCCGACTCTGCGGGCTTGGAGGCGCCGGGGCCGAGAAGGGCCGACCAGGAAGGGTCGGGGCCGACTCGGCGGGCTTGGAGGCACCGGGGCCAATCAGGAAAGGTCGGGGCTGACTCGGCGAGCTTGGAGACGCCGGGACCGAAAGGGACCGACCAGGAAGGGTCGGGGCCGATTCGGTGGGCTTGGAGATGCCGAGGCCGAGAGCGGCCGACCAGGAAGGGTCGGGGCCGACTCGGCGAGCTTGGAGACGCCGGGGCCGAGAGGGGCCGACGAGGAAGGGTCGGGGATGACTCGGTGGGCTTGGAGGCGCCGAGGCCAAGAGGGGCCGACCAGGAAGGTTTGGGGCCGACTCAGAGGGCTTGGAGACGTCGGGGCGCACCCATACTTTGATTTTACCAAAATTACCCTTGGGGCTACATTGGCCACATCACTTCCATACCTCCAATGTGTCATCACCGAAACTCTTCGGCTGTACCCAATAACCCCACTACTTTTGCCTCATGAATCATCCCAAGAGTGTGTTGTCGGAGGCTTTCATATTCCTCATGGAATGATTTTGCTGGTCAATGCATACTCGATTCATAGGGACCCCAAGGTGTGGGAGGAGCCCACAAAGTTTATACCGGAAAGATTTGAGGATGGAAAAGGTGAAGGGAAGCTGATGATCCCCTTTGGGATGGGAAGGAGAAGGTGCCCAGGTGAAGGCCTAGCAGTGAGGTTGGTTGGCCAAACATTAGGAACTCTGGTCCAGTGCTTTGAGTGGGAAAGAATCGGAAAGGAAGAGGTAGACACGATGGAAGGTTCGGGTCTCACTTTGTCCAAGGTTATTCATTTAGAAGCCATGTATCAACCATGCCAAATCTGTTGGGTAATGGGCCAAAATACGCCTAAATACCCTAATGGGCCTTGAAAGCCCATTACCGCCCTTTAGTGTGTGAATGAGAAATTGCGAGGATATTTAGTCCCATATCGGAAAGAACAAGAAAGGAAGGTTCACTTATATGAAAACAACTTCCTTGAAGCTTAAGTTCCTTAGGCTCACCATAAGTGGAGAGCTTGAGGCTCGTGCACGCACACGCGCGTGTGCAAAGGGCGTAATGAGCGCTTTGTAGGCGCACTTTGTACTATTAAATTAAATTCATATGGTTGCTTCCAAAGGGTACCTAAAACCTATAAATAGGACCCTAGACCTAAGCATTTCATTCATCCCAAGACACTCCGAATTGAGTTCAATCTGAATCAATTCTAGTATTCTTCTCTCTTAGGCATTTGCATACTTTCCTAAGGGTAGTATAGCAATAATGCATTGAAAAGAGAGTAGCATTCTTGGTTTAATATTTTTGGTGAATTGTAGTGCTGCTTTCATCAAAAGGAGACTGTTGTATCCTAGGAGACAATCGTCATACTGACCGTAAGCACCATTGCGGGACGAAATTGTCCTAAGGACATAGAGTGAAACTCTAGCCTCAGTCTGATTCATTAGGTAGCCACCATTTGCCAACATACACCCACCAACAATCTTAAGACAATTTTCTGTGCTACCGAAGTGCTGCTGCAGATGGCTACTATAACGACATCAGTTCAAGCCGAGAGACCGAAGAAATTCTCTGGCACGGACTTCAAGAGGTGGTAACAGAAGATGTTGTTCTACCTCATAACTCTGAACCTGGTCAGAGTGCTGAATGAAGATCCACCTATCCTGAAGGATGGGGAGACCGATAAGCAAGTCATTACTGTGGTGGAGGCATGGAAGCACTCAGACTTCCTTTGCAAGAACTATATCCTGAATGGTCTGGACAATACCTTGTACAATGTGTACAACAGTATTGCTACTGCCAAGGAGTTATGGGCATCCTGGACAAAAAGTACAAGACAGAGGATGCTGGACACAAGAAGTTTGTGGTTGGAAGGTTCCTAAACTACAAAATGGTTGACACAAAACTGTTATGGAGCAAGTCCAAGAGCTCCAGATCATCCTGCATGAGATACATGCAGAGAGAATGTCTCTTAGTGAGTCATTCCAGGTAGCTGCTATCATAGAGAAGCTACCACCACTATGGAAGGACTTCAAGAACTACATGAAGCATAAGCGGAAGGAGATGAGACTTGAAGACCTAATTGTCCGCCTGAGGATCGAGGAGGACAATAAGAGCCAAGACAAGAAGACAGGAGAACAACCTGTTGAGCCAAAGGCCAACCTCATAGAAGGAAGAAAGAAACGCAAGTTTCCAGGCGAAGGCTTTAAACAGAAGAAGGGCAATCCTAAGAAATATAAATTCAAGGGAAAGTGCTTTGTTTGTGGAAAGCAAGGACACAAATCCAAGGACTACCATTTCAAGGATAAAGAAAGGAAAGATGTCAACATTACTGAAACCCTATCCAAAGAGGTATCCGAGATGATGCTGTCAGCTGTTGTATTTGAAGCAAACATGGTTGACAAAGCAAATGAGTGGTACATCGACATTGGAGCTACCAGACATGTCTACTCTGATAAGAGTATGTTTTCATCATATACTCCTATCAATGGTAGAAACTTGGTCATGGGTAACTCCGCTACATCCAAGATAGAAGGACTTAGCCACATCGTTATGAAGATGACATCTGGCAAGGAGCTTCTACTGAATGATGTGCTACATATCCTTGACATCCGAAAAAATCTTATATCAGGCTCCCTCTTAAGCAATCATGGCTTTAGGATGGTCTTTGAGTCTGATAAATTTGTACTCACTAAGGGGGGATATTTATTGGTAGGGGTTACTTGAATAATGGATTATTCAAAGTGAATGTAATGACTGTACACAGAAACCTTGAAATAAATAAAGCTTCTTCTTCTGCTTATATGGTTGACTCTTCTTGTCTATGACATGATAGATTAGGACATGTGAATTTTAATTCATTACGAAAATTAATGGAATTAGAATTATTACCTAATCGTAAAATCGATCCACATTACAAGTGTGAAGTGTGTGTTGAAGCTAAGTTAGCAAAAATAGTATTTCCATCAGTTGAAAGAAATACTAAACCTCTTGACTTAATTCACAGTGATCTATGTGACTTAAAGTCAGTTCAAACTAGAGGAGGTAAAAAGTATTTTATAACATTTATTGATGATTCAACTAGATACTGCTATGTATATCTACTAAAGTCTAAGGATGAGGCTTTAGAAATGTTTAAATGTTATAATAATGAAGTTGAAAATTAACTTGGGAAAAAGATTAAGGCCATAAGGAGTGATAGAGGTGGTGAATACGATGCACCTTTTAACGAATTCTATCAAGAGCATGGCATTATTCATCAAACTACTGCTCCTTATTCTCTCCAATCTAATGGAATTGCGGAACGTAAAAACCGTACATTAAAAGAAACGATGAATGCTATTTTAATAAATTCTGGTACACCATAGAATTTATGAGGAGAAGCAATTCTCTCAGCAAATCATATTCTTAATAAAATACCTCTTAAGAAGAAGGAAATTACTCCATATGAGTTATGAAAAGAAAAGAAGCCTTCTTACAACTACTTAAGAGTGTGGAGGTGTCTAGCTAAAGTAGCTATTCCGGATCCCAAAAAGGTCAAAATAAGACCTAAAACTGTTGATTGTATATTTATTGGTTATGCACATAATAGTAGTGCTTATCGCTTTCTTGTGTATAAATCAGATATAACTGATATATAGAAAAATATAATCATGGAATCAAGGAATGCAACATTCTTTGAAGATATATTTTCAAGTAAAAGGAAATTAGAAATAAGTTCAAATAAAAGAACTTATGATGATAATACTGCTAGTAGTAGTCATCAGGAAGAATATCCTAAAGATGAACCCAGACGCAGTAAGAGACCAAGAGTTGCAAAGTCTTTTGGTCCTGATTATGTAACTTATATGTTACAAGATGAACCTCAGACATTCAAGGAGGCAATGTCTAATCCAGAAGCACCCTTTTGGAAAGAAGCTGTCAATAATGAAATTGAGTCCATCATGCATAATCATACCTGGAAGTTGGTAAACTTACCATCTGGTATGAAACCTTTAGGGTGCAAGTGGATCTTTAAAAAAAAGCTAAAGGCTGATGGATCAATTGACAAGTATAAAGCCAGATTAGTGGCTAAGGGTTTCAAACAAAAAAAAGGTATAGACTTCTTTGATACCTATTCACCAGTAAGTAGAATAACATCTATAAGAATGTTAATCACTTTTGCAGCCATTAACAATCTTGAAATTCATCAAATGGATGTTAAAAATGCTTTTCTGAATGGTGAATTAGATGAAGAAAAATACATGGAACAACCTGAGGGATTTATTGTTCCAGGACAAGAAAAGAAGGTGTGTAGACTTGTTAAATCCTTATATGGATTAAAGCAAGCACCTAAGCAATGGCATATAAAATTTGATAATGTCATGTTATCAAATGGATTCAAAATAAATGAATGCGACAAATGTATATATGCCAAAACCCTACCTGAAGGGTATGTGATAATCTACTTATATATAGATGACCTGTTAATCATTGGTAGCAATACTGAAATGATTAAAAAGATAAAGAAAATGTTGATCAAACATTTTGATATAAAAAATATGGATGTTTCAGATGTTATACGAGGGATTCGAATCACTAGAACATCTAAAGAAATAATATTATCTCAATCTCATTATATTGAAAAAATATTAAATAAGTTTAAAAAGTATGATACTAGCCTGGTGAAAATACCTGTAGATGTTAATCTACATTTGGCTAAGTATACTGGAGAACCCATATCTCAATTGGAATACTCATGTATAATTGGCAGTTAAATGTATGTTATGAATTGCACTCGTCCTGACATAGCACATGTTGTCAATAAGTTGAGTAGATTTACAAGTAATCCAGGTCCAAATCATTGGACAGCTTTAATAAGGGTATTAAGATATCTTCGATATATCTAAAGTTATGGATTACATTATTCAAGATATCCAGCTGTACTAAAAGGATACAGTGATGCAAATTGGATATCTAACACAGAAGATACAAAATCCACAAGTGGATATGTATTCACCTTAGAAGGAGGTGCTGCGTCATGAAAATCTTCTAAGCAAACATGTATAGCTCGATCCACTATAGAATCTGAGTTTATTGCCTTAGAAAAGACAGCTGAAGAAGCAGAATGGCTTCGAAACCTTTTAGAAGTTATTCCATGTTGGTCAAAGCCTGTGTCTGCAATATGCATACATTGTGATAGTCAATCGACAATTTGCAGAGCACAGAATAAAATGTATAATGATAAGTCTAGACATATACGTCGCAGACATAATACCATTAAGCAGTTATTTAAAATTGGTGTAATTTCTATTGACTATGTTCAGTCAAAGAAAAACCTAGCGGATCCATTAACAAAGGGGTTACCAAGAGATCAAGTAAACTGTTTATCGAGGGGAATGGGTTGAAAACCTATAACTGAAAAATCTTCATAGTAGATACCCAACCTAGCTGACTGGAGATCCCAAGATCTAGGTTCAAAAGGGACAACTAAATTATAAAGAGACTTGATAGCACTAAGGATGTACAATCCTACTCATTCATATGATAATTGGTGCTACCTGCTAAAGGTACTAGGATAAGCATTGCTTTTAATGATTCTTATGAAATGAACATTCATGTGGGGTATAGTAGGATACTCTTAATAAGAATCACCTATGTGAGTGTGAACTGGGCCAATTCTATGAGAATTTTAAGGTTTAATTCTCTAAAGCACTCATGAGACCAGGAGTTGTTCGGGGCCAAAATGAATACAACCATGAGAACCAAAAGAATGCTCGGGAAGAAGTTGCGTGATTGTTATTGTCTTAGTTTACACAAAACGCTGAAAGGTTCAAGACATCATGTTCACCTTTTAGCAAGTAAACTCGATAACAACTCACTAAGGAAGGTTCAAAGCCACAAGCTACCTATCCCGATACAACTTCATCCCATTATACTCTCTTTAGTGTGTCTGCATATTCATTTTTTAAAGCTGTATGGGATAGGTAACTTGTGGCTTTGAACATTCCTTAGTGAGTTGTTATCGATTTACTTGCTAAAAAGTGAACATGATGTCTTGAACTTTTCAGCGTTTTATGTAAACTAAAACAATAACAATCACGCAATTTCTTCCTGAGCATTCTTTTGGTTCTCATGGTTGTGTTTATTTTGGCCCCGAACATCTCTTGGTTTCATGAGTGCTTCAGAAAATTAAACATTAAAATTCTCATAAAATTGGTCCAGTTCACACTTATATAGGTGATTCTTATTAAGAGTATCCTGCTCCCCATATGAATGTTCATGTCATAAGAATCATTAAAAGCAATGCTTATCCTAGTACTTTTAGCAGGTAGCACCAATTATCATAGGAATGAGTAGGATTACATATTCTTAGTGCTATGCAGGTCTCTTTATAATTTAGTTGTCCCTTTTGAACCTAGATCTTGGGATCTCCAGTCAGCTAGGTTGGGTATCCACTATGAAGATTTTTCAGTTATAGGTTTTAAACCCATTCCCCTCGATAAATAGTTTACTTGATCTCTTGGTAACCCATTTGTCAATGGATCCGCTAGGTTTTTCTTTGACTAAATATAGTCAATAGAAATTACACCAATTTTAAGTAACTGCTTGATGGTATTATGTTTGCGATGTATATGTCTAGACTTACCATTATAGATCTTATTCTGTGCTCTGCAAATTATCAATTGACTATCATAATGTTTACATATTGCAGACATAGGCTTTGGCCAACATGAAATATCTTCTAAAAGGTTTCGAAGTCATTCTGCTTCTTCAGCAACCTTTTCTAAAGCAATAAACTCAGATTCTATAGTGGATCAAGCTATACATGTTTGCTTAGAAGATTTCTATGACATAACACCTCCTCCTAAGGTGAATATATTTTCACTTGTGGATTTTGTATCTTCTATGTTAGATATCCAATTTGCATCACTGTATCCTTCTAGTACAGCTAGATATCTTGAATAATGTAATTCATAACTTAGGGTATATCGCAGATATCTTAATACCCTTATTAGAGCTGTTCAATGATTTAGACCTGGATTACTTATGAATTTGCTCAACTTATTGACAGCATATGCTATGTCAGGACGAGTGCAATTCATGATATACATTAAACTGCCAATTATATGTGAATATTCCAACTAAGATATGGGTTCTCCAGTATACTTAGCCAAATGTAGATTAACATCTACAGGTGTTTTCACCGGGCTAGTATCATACTTTTTAAACTTATTTAATATTTTTTCAATATAATGAGATTGAGATAATATTATTTCTTCAGATGTTCTAGTGATTCGAATCTCTCGTATAACATCTGCAACATCCATATTTTTTATATCAAAATGTTTGATCAATATTTTCTTTATCTTTTTAATCATTTCAGTATTGCTACCAATGATTAACAGGTCATCTATATATAAGCAGATTATCACATACCCTTCAGGCAGGGTTTTGGCATATATACATTTGTCACATTCATTTATTTTGAATCTATTTGATAGCATTACATTATCAAATTTTATATGCTATTGTTTAGGTGCTTATTTTAATCCATATAAGGATTTAACAAGTCTACACACATTTTTTTCTTGTCCAGGAACAATAAATCCCTCAGATTGTTCCATGTATATTTCTTCATCTAATTCACCATTTAGAAAAGCAGTTTTAACATCCATTTGATGAATTTTAAGATTGTTAATGGTGGCAAAAGTGCTTAACATTCTTATAGATGTTATTCTACTTGCTGGTGAATAGGTATCAAAGAAGTCTATACCTTCTTTTTGTTTGAAGCCCTTAGCCACTAATCTGGCTTTATACTTGTCAATTGATCCATCAGCCTTTAGCTTTTTCTTAAAAATCTACTTGCACCCTAGAGGTTTCATACCAGATGGTAAGTCTACCAACTCCCACGTATGATTGTGCAAGATGGACTCAATTTCACTATTAACAGCTTTTTTTCAAAAGGATGCTTCTGGATTAGATATCTCCTTGAATGTTTGAGGTTCATCTTGTAACATATAAGTTACATAATCAGGACCAAAAGACTTTGCAACTTTTGGTCTCTTACTGCATCTAGGTTCATCTTCAGGATATTCTTCCTGATGACTACTACTAGTAGTATTATCATAAGTTCTTTTATTTGAACTTGTTTCTAATTTTCTTTTGCTTGGAAATATATCTTCAAAATATGATGCATTCCTTGATTCCATGATTATATTTTTTAGTATATCAGATATATCTGATTTATACACAAGAAAGCGATATGTACTACTATTATGTGCATAACCGATAAATATACAATCAACCGTTTTAGGTTCTATTTTGATCTTTTTGGGGTCCGAAATAACTACTTTAGCTAGACACCCCTACACTCTTAAGTAATTGTAAGAAGACTTCTTTTCTTTCCATAACTCATATGGAGTAATATCCTTCTTCTAAGAGGTATCTTATTAAGAATATGATTTGCTAAGAGAATTGCTTTTTTCCATAAATTATGTGGTGTACCTGAATTTATCAACATAGCATTCATCATTTCTTTTAATGTGCGGTTTTTACGTTCTGCAATTCCATTAGATTGAGGCGAATAAGAAGCCATAGTTTGATGAATAATGCTATGCTCTTGACAAAATTCATCAAAAGGTGCATCGTATTCTCCATCTCTATCACTCCTTATGGCCTTAATCTTTTTATCAAGTTGAATTTCAACTTTATTCTTATAACATTTAAACATTTCTAAAGCCTCATCCTTAGACTTTAGTAGATACACATAGCAATATCTTGTTGAATCATCAATAAATGTTATAAAATATTTTTTACCTCCTCTAGTTTGAACTGACTTTAAGTCACATAGATCACTGTGAATTAAGTCAAGAGGTTTAGTATTTCTTTTTACGGAAGGAAATGATGTTTTTGCTAACTTAGCTTCAACACACACTTCACACTTGTAATGTGGATCGATTTCATGATGAGGTAATAATTCTAATTTCATTAATTTTCGTAATGAATTAAATTTCACATGTCCTAATCTATCATACCATAAACAAGAAGAGTCAACCATATAAGTAGAAGAAGTTTTATTTATTTCAACGTTTTTGTGTACAATCATTACATTAACCTTGAATAATCCATTATTCAAGTAACACCTTCCAATAAATATCCCCCCTTAGTAAGTACAAATTTATCAGACTCAAAGACCATCCTAAAGCCATGTTTGCTTAGGAGGAAGCCTGATATAAGATTCTTTCAGATGTCAGGGACATGTAGCACATCGTTAAGTAGAAGCTCTTTGCCAGATGTCATCTTCAAAACAATGTGGCCAAGTCTTCTATCTTGGATGTAGCGGAGTTACCCATAACCAGATTTCTACCATTGATAGGAGTATATGATGAGAACATACTCTTATCAGAGCAGACATGTCTGGTAGCTCCAGTGTCGATATACCACTCATTAGCTTTGTTAACCATGTTTGCTTCAAACACAACAGCTGATATCATCATCTTGGATACCTCTTGGGATAGGGTTTCAGTAATGTTGACTTCTTTTTTTTTTCTTTATCCTTGAAATGGCAGTCCTTGGATTTGTGTTCTTGCTTTCCACAGACAAAGCACTTTCCCTTGAACTTATATTTCTTTGGATTGCCCTCCTTCTATTTAAAGCCTTCGCCTGGAAACTTGTGTTTCTTTCTCCCTTCTATGAGGTTGGCTTTAGGCTCCGCAGGTTGTCCTCCTGTCTTCTTGTATTGGCTCTTATTGTCTTTCTCGATCCTCAGGCGAACAATTAGATCTTCAAGTCTCATCTCCTTCCGCTTATGCTTCAGGTAGTTCTTGAAGTTCTTTCATAATGGTGGTAGCTTCTCTATGATGGTAGCTACCTGGAATGACTCAGTAAGAGACATTCTCTTTGCATGTATCTCATGCAGGATGATCTGGAGCTCTTGGACTTGCTCCATAATAGTTTTGTGGTCAACCATTTTATAGTCTAAAAACCTTCCAAATACAAACTTCTTATGTCCTGCATCCTCTGTCGTATACTTTTTATTCCGGGATGCCCATAACTCCTTGGATGTAGCAATACTGCTGTACACATTGTATAGAGTATTATCTAAACCATTTAGGATGTAGTTCTTGCAAAGGAAGTCTAAATGCTTCCATGCCTCTACCGCAGCAATGACTTGCTTGTCGGTCTCCCCTTTCTTTAGGACAGGTGGATCTTCATTCAGTACTCTGACCAGATTCAGAGTTATGAGGTAGAACAGCATCTTCTGTTGCCACCTCTTGGAATTTCTTCGGTCTCTCGGCTTGAACAGATGTCGTCATTGTAGCCATCTGCAGTAGCACTTCCGTGGTAGCACATCCGATCTCATCTTGATATCTGATCAAGGCGACATAGACTTTAGCTTATCTCTCTCTAAAATTTCTAGCTAATAGCTATCTCATCTCTGTATGTTATACAAACATTAGAGGCGTTTTTCTATGCGTGAAAAGATTGTGTTTCTTTACATTCACATGCATATCATATTCTACGTAATCTAAGAGACTTTACATGAACTTGAAACAAGTCTCTACTAAAATGGGCATTCTCTCTTTATATTTCTGAGTACGAACAAAGAAACAAAGAACGAAGAGAAAATCTGATATGCTCTTCTTGATAAAATCTCTGAATATTTCTGGAGGGACTTGCGCTGTGGATAAATGGTATTTTTTCTCTTCTTTTGTGAAATCACTTCGACCAGAAGTTATCTGTAAGATGTTCTTTATCCGTAGAAAGTAAAGCGATTATTGATCCTATGGAGATTTGATTTAACATTGGTATCAGAGCCTTTAGGCTTGCTTTCTTTCTAATCTTGTAATCTTTCTGATATGTGAATCTTTCTGATATGCTTCGCATAACAACCAACAGAAATGATCTATCTAATTTAGTTCACTTTGAATAAATTAGATGATATCACATATTTGAAATGTAAATCATACTTATCCATTAGATAAATACTGCCAATTTCTTTTCAAGTTATTCTTATCCAGAGATCGGTATTACTGCCAAAAGGAGTTGCTGAAGACCTCCTCTTGGAGTCCTCTGAAAGGCATGGCAGAGATTCCACACTCTATAAAAAAAAGGGTAGTAATTTTTTTTTTCTTTCACCAGAGATAATTTATGAGATGTGTACATATTACTTTCCACCCCACCCGAGAATAATATCCTTAAAGTACAGGATTAGAATAATTGCCAACACAAGAACCATGATGATGCCTTCAATTATCCACTTGTTCCTATCTATTGTTTTGGACATGGCTATAATGATTTTTTCTACTCTTCCCTATATTATAATCCACCCTGGAAAGTTGCACGATTTTTTAACATGGAGCACCTTTATTGCATGGCATGCAATGGCCTAGTCAAAATCCTGTAGCTTCATGTCCTATGAGTACCCTTGACCATATATATAGTTATCCAAGGTTATCCCACCACATCTTGAGACACAGCCTCATGTCATCATAATTAGCACAGAAGTCAGATAAGAGCATTGGGTTAATGAGTTGGAGCAATTAATGCATCTTTTGTAGTCCGATTGAGTGGGATGGGCACTTCAGCCATGCACTGGGCGTCCGTTTGATGCTTTTGGGATGACGTAAGAGGACCATTAACTCCACACAACGCATGTTCTTTTCATTTTTGGCACTGTTCTCTTCGTTTATTTTGCCAAGGGAAATGAGCATGTAGGAGGTACACTCTCTTGACTGGACCTAAAGAAGTCATGAAGGCCAATATTTTTTTTTGGTTGGCCAGGACTACACTATTCCGTGGAACAGTCTCTAGAACCACCGTCAAATAGAGGCTGGTGGCCAAATTTTCCTCCGTGGCGGATGCTTCAGGTTACATGAAATGAGACAGTTTTTTAGTGGAGTTAAGATTGTGCCACACCTCAGATGTATGACCCAAACTCTGACACAAAGAAATCAAGGCTTTTACCGTGTATCCAATTTACCCGGTTTTGCACCCAGCACTACTCATAACTTGTGCTATGATAAACATTGTAGCAATATTATACAACTTCTAATTTAAGGTCTTAGGTGCTGCTATTGAAATAAATATCCAATAATTTATAATTTTTATTTGGCATGTTCTATTATGCTTCTTTATTCATAATAATTTCATAAAATGTTTTATTATGATTATAGATGGCAAGACAAATACTCAAATTGACCAAACGAGAACTAAGGCAAAGGCAATTAAGGAAAGCAATGGAAACCTTTGAGTATCATCTTGGAAGTGATATGATTAATCATATTGCCAAGCTTAATCGTATGATTATTGAGATAGAAGAATGTGGTTACAAGACTATATCATAATATAGAGTCTGGGTACTTTATAGATCACTTCCACCACAGTGGACAAATTTTGTGTATGACTTTTGGACGGGTCATCTGAAGTATCAGTCTTCCTTAGATTATTGTCACGTGGTTGATGTTTTACTGAGAAAATGGCATCAAGAATATCAGATAACTTTTGGAAGAACCTCAAAGTTTGTTTCTCTTGGTGGTGCCTATGGATTAATGAAGATATGTGCTGTCTTTATGATTATATGCCTAGTTATTTTAGCTTATGTTGTTTATTAGGCATTTAATTATGTTTTATGTCATTTGTTAAGTGCTTGATTATGTAATGAAAAAGAATCAAGTATGGGAGTTAGTCGATCTACCTGCTAATCGCAAAGCTATTGGGAATAAGTTGGTTCTTAAAATCAAGCGAAAAACAGATGGAACAATTGATCGATATAAGGTATGACTTGTTGCTAAAGGTTATACCCAATAAGAGGGTATATATTTTGAAGAAACTTTTTCTCCTATTATAAGGTTTACTTCTATTCGCTTAATCCTAGCTTTTGTAGCGCAATTGGATTTAGAATTGCATCAGATGGATGTCAAAACAGCTTTTCTTAATGGAGAGCTTGATGAAGAAATCTACATGAAACAACCTGTGGGTTTTGTTGTTAAAGTCCATGAACACAAAGTGTGCAAATTGAAAAGATCAATTTATGGCCTAAAAGAAGCATTAAAATAGTGAAATTTGAGATTCCATGATGTAATTATCTCATATGACTTTGAGATAATTAATGAAGATCATTGTGTGTACATTAAAAGATCTAAAGAAAAGTTTGTGATATTATCACTCTATGTAGATGATATTCTTCTGGTTGAGAATAATAAAGAATTCTTATATTCCATTAAAAAATGGCTATCCTCAAAATTTGATATGAAGGCCATGGAAGAAGTGAATTATATATTAGGGGTCAAAATCCATAGAGATCGTTCAAGAAAGCTCTTAGCATTATCGCAAGAGACATATATAAAGAAAATACTTGAACATTTTCACATGAAAAACTGTAAATCTTTTGATACCCCTATAGCAAAGGGAGAATGTTTGAGTAACAACATGTGTCCAATAACTCTAGAAGAAAAACAGAAAATGTCCAGGATACCATATGCTAGTGCTATTGGAAGTTTAATGTACATTATGTTATGTACAAGGCTAGATATCTGTTATGTTATGGGACTTGTTAGCCGTTTCCAATCAAATCCTGGTCAACTACATTGGAAAGTAGTGAAAAGAATATTTAGATATTTAAAGGGCACAACATATTACAATTTTTTGTTATCAAGGTTCAGACTTAAATCTAAAAGGATATTCTGACACTGATTGGGCTGGAGATCGAGATGAAAGAAAGTCAACTTCAGGTTATGCATTCTTACTGAATAATGGAGCCATTTCATGGAATAGTAAGGAGCAAACATGTGTGGCTTTTTCAATAATGGAAGCTAAATTTATAGCCTGTTCAGGAGCAATACAAGAAGCTATCTGGCTGAAAAGATTTCTTGAGCATCTTGGATTTTTTAAAGATAGTGGGAGTCCAGTTATTATTCATTGTGATAATCAAGCAGCCATTGCTTATACCAAGGATTCCAAATAATATAGTAAGACCAAGCATATAGACATCAAATATAATTTTATAAGAGATATAATTGCACAAAAGGAAATAGTTTTGCAATATATCTCAACACAATATATGCTTGCAGATCCCTTTACCAAAGCCCTTAGTAGAGATTTGTTTCAAGTTCATGTAAAGTCTCTTGGATTACGTAAAATATGATATGCATGTGAATGTAAAGAAACACACACACACACACATATATATATATTCTGTGCTATGATTAGCATCTTTGACATGGCTTCATGAGATGTGATAAGGTAATAGCATCTATTATAAAAGTATGTCGTCAGGCTGAAATTGGTCTTCTCGCATAGACAATCGCCTCTGATGTTTGTATAACATGCAAAGATGAGACAATTATTAGCTAGAAATTTTTGAGAGAGATAAGCTAAAGCCTATGTCGCCTTGATCAGATATCAAGATGAGATTATTATAATCGAAGTAAATATTTCACTATTTACTTTGCCTGTTTAATAGCCAGATATGAATTCACAAGGTTAGAAAAGATATGGTTGATGAATTCAGGTTAAACACTAAAGTGTGTCTGAACTTAAGTCTGTACGATGTTTGAAATAAGAAGACATACGCTCTTATTAAAGAAAGAAACATTGTAGCACGTGATTCATATCATGTGTGCTTAGTTGACCAATAAGGATAGCGGAAGAATGGATCCCTGCTTCTTCTCTATGCGAGACCCTGAAGATTTAAAATTATTTTATACCTTTATGACTTTTTAACTATCTCTTAAAACTTTATTATAGTGTTGTTACTTTAGTATGTTATCAATAATCAAGAATTATGCGATTTGCGGGACATGTCTAGGAAATCGACTATATGGAGTTAAAAGATTTGAGTTAAGAAGAAAGACTGATTTAATTTACATCATAGTATGTATTCATAGGTCGACCAATTATATAATTCACTTGACATAATTGTGAATACATTATGCTTATGAAAGATTAAGCATGCTCTTTGATATTTATGAGGGATCAGAGATGTAATGATGTAAAATTTTTAGTTTAGGGTATAAGCAAGTTTATATGTGTTTGTTTTCTCTCTATTATTGGAGTTTTTATGTACTCCTAAGTATCGTTACATAACATTATAGCTCAGCTGAACTTGCTGGTCATACGACCCATTTCCCTAGTATGAATTACATTTTGAAATATGAATGAGAAATATATGTTATAAATGAAATTATCATCATATGCAAGTGGGAGATGTTGAAAATATATGCCCACGATGATAATTACGTGACATGTGTTGCTATTTTTTGCAACTGCACAGAGAAGGTGGTTTCCTTTATTACGTGGTTTCGTTTTATAAAAGGGACCTTCTTTCTTTATATTTTGATCACCTATGAATACATATCCTTTAGAATGTTCAGAGTATCTAATAAAGATACATTTCTTTCCTCTAGGACCTAATTTGCCAAGCTTGACATATCATGAACATAGGCACCTGACCCCCATGGTCTTAAATGACCTAGTTCAGGTTTTCTACTTGTCCATAATTCATAGGGAGTAGATGGAATCGATTTGGAAGGTACACGATTAAGTATATACGCAGCAGTCAATAATGCATCTCCCCAAAAGAGATTGACAAATTTGCTTGTGCCATCATTGACCTAACCATTTCAAGAAGGGTCCTATTCCTTCTTTCAGCGATACCATTTTGTTGTGGCATTTCTGAAATAGTTAGCTGCCTTAATATACCCTTTTCATTACATAATGATTTAAACTGATCTGACAAATATTCTTGCCCACGATTAGTTCTTAAGGCTTTTACCATTCTCTTAAGTTGATTTTCAACTTCATTTAGATACAATCTAAAACAATCTAATGCTTCATATTTGTGAGAGATAAGATACATATGACCATAACGTGTAAAATCATTAATAAATATAATGAAATATGATGCACTATGCCTAGCCCTTATACTCATCGGGCCACAAATGTCAGAATGAATCAATTTCAATGAAAATTTAGCCCTAATAGCTTTGCCAAATGGTTTTCTAGTTGATTTTCCAATAAGACAATGTTCACATCTGGACAAATTATTTTGACTAAAGAGCCCAATAAGTCCTCACTAGTCAATCTGTTCATTCTTTCTTATCCAATGTGTCTTAATCTAGCATGCCAAATATTAATATCAACATTTGTATTGCTAGAAGATGTTATTAATGAAAAACAACTATTAATAGAATCCAAAGTACCATAATTTATATCAAGTATCATAAAACCATTCAATACATATCCATATCCATAATATATGTTACTATAGTAAACATCAACACATCTATTATAGAAATTTAATTTATAACCTAAAGTCAAAAGAACAACTAAAACAAGATTCCGTCATATGTCCGAAGCATAAAGGACATCATGCAGGATCAAAGTTCGGCTACCATGCAGTTCCAACTTGCATGTCCCAATTCCTTTGACCTCAACTCTAGCATTGTTTCCCACATATATCCATCTACTTCCAAGAGGTATGCGATGAAATTCCATAAACGCTGCTCTATCTTAAGCTACATGGTCGGTGGCTCCTAAGTCTATTGTCCATAAAGGTTAAGAATCAGTAAGCATCACAGTACTAGAAACATAAATATCATGAAGAGAAGCAAAACATAACATAACCTTTTTCTTAGGCTCTATGCATTCACAAGCAAAGTGACCCTTTTTGCCACAATTGTAATACTTCATATTTGCTTTATTTTTCTTCTTGAAAAACAGGCGTTTGTTCTTGTTGTTCTTTTGATAAGTAGATCCTTTCTTGTTTCCCCTCCCTTGCCTTTCTTATTCCAATATCTCTTGCATTTGAAACCAAAAATTTGTTTGGAGCTTTCAACAACATATGCTTGTCCCATAGGTTTAATCGACTTCAACCGCTCATCTTCCAACTCAACATGACGAGCGACATCATTGAAAGTTTTGATACTGTCATTATGAGTCAGATTAACCTTCATGTGCTCCCAACCATTAGGAAGAGAACGAATTATAGCTTGCACTTGCTGTTCATCGGTAAGCTCATGACCAGTTGACTTTAACTTCCTAATCATATTGGACATCTCTCTCAGATGTTGCTTGATTGTTTGATTTGAGTATTTTTTGTATGTGTCAAAATTTATGGTCAACTGTCTAAGCTTGGTCACACTAACTCCACCAAATTTATCCCTAAGGACAACCCAGACCTCATAAGCAGTAGAATACTGCTCATATTCGCAAACGAGGTCATTTGCCATTGAACTTATCAATATTCTCTTAGTTGTGGAATCTTTCTTGTTCCAAGCTTTATATGCTTCCTGATCCCTTCTCTGTTGAAATGTAGTACCCTCACCAGGATCAACCATGACTAGGGGTACAACTTGGGTCGGGTTCAACCCGAACCCGGCCCGCCGAACCCAAATTTTAACAGTGCTCAAACTCATCTTTGCCCAACCCGAACCCGAAATATCCGGGTTTAATCCGAACTGATTTAAAATCGGTTCGGGTTCGGGTTGCAGTCAACCCGACCCGGGATAATCCGAACCCATTATAACTTATTCTCTCCGCTCGACGCCTCGAATCGCTCCGCTCGCCCGCTTGCCCTCTTTCTGGTTTCTCAACCCTAGCTCCCGAGTCCCGCCTCCCATTCGTCGCCGCCGCTCGCCTTCATGACTTCGTCGGACCTAGGAGCTACCAGATCTTTCCGATCGTCACCTGCGAGCAACGAAATCCCAGGTACTTTTCCATTTTTATTTATCTGCTTTTTATTTCCTTCCCTTATTATTTCATCATGAATCCGTAAGACCGTGAATCCCAGCCTCCGATATGGCCCCAATCTCTTCAACGGAGAAGAGCTCCCATCTTCTTGATCGAAACCCTGAGATGTTCCGATCTTAAAAACACAGCCACCGATGGTGGCCACCATCACCAGTGATCGGTCTAACCAAGAAGAACGGCGGCCATAGCCCGCGGACAGCTGACGAAAATCCATTCCTAACGGCCAAGAACCATGAAGTTCTTGATCGCACGCGGCCGTGAATGGAGAAGAGGCATAGCGCTAGACAACCTCCGAGCGAGGGTTTTCTGTTCCAAGCAATCTAATCAAATTTACTGGTGTCGTGCTGTTGTGTGAAATTAGGAACCGGAGTGAAGGCTGTTTCCTCCCTTGCTTTTTTTTTTTCCCGATCCAAAGGAAAATTTATGTTGTCAAATTTTTATTTTTCTTGAAAAGACAAGAAAATTTTGATCTCGACTTCGCAATGGTGGCGATCTACAGTCTCTTCATCATTAACAAATCCGGCGGTCTCATATTCTACAAGGTAAACTACAACCCTAATCCCACCAAATTTTCTTTTTTTTTTAATAAAGCACTTCTCAGAGTTTGGCTTTCTTTTTTTAAAAAATTGATGATTCCATAAAATTTGAGCGAAAAAATTGGGTTTTTTTAATTGATTTTTTGGGTTCTGGAAGGATTATGGATCGATGGGGCGGATGGACACGAATAATAGCTTGAGGCTGGCGAGCTTGTGGCACTCGATGCATGCGATCTCACAACAGCTATCGCCCACCATCAGATGCAACGGGATGGAGCTCCTCCAGGCCGACACCTTTGATCTTCACTGCTTCCAATCCCTCACTGGTATCAACTCGACGCATCTGTATGATTCACTTCCAGTTTGATTAGATTGTTGAGGTTGTTATATGAGAAGAAACCAACACACACCGGTAATTATATCTCACTCTCTTTATTCCAAGCAATGTAAAAAAGGATAAGTTATTTTTCTTTTCTTTGTGTGTTTGCAACTACCAAAATAAAGGTAAATACTGTATATCTCAGACAATTGAATTCAGCAAGGAGGTGTAGCATCAAAGTTTACACCTTCTTCTGAGTTATTCATAAGAGTCCCAATTTTAATTTTTTTTTTCACCAACCCGAATTTCAACCCGAAACTCAACCTGAACCCGATTTTTAAAAATAGGGTTAGAGTTGAGGTTTTACAAATAAGGTTAGGGTTAGGGTTGAGGTTTTACAAATAGGATTAGGATTAGGGTTGAGGAAAACCCGAGTTTCATGGGCCCGAGTTGCATCCCTAACCATGACATGGTTGATGGCTTCCAAAGCCTCTTGTTTCTTAAGTACATATTGTATTTTGAGGTGCCAGACATGGTAATTATCACCATTCAACTTATCACCTTTATTCAGATCAGCTATGATATTCTTTGATGCCATGATCTAAGTAAAAATGAAACACATAGTTCATTTATCAAAAACACAATATTATTATTTGTTAAGTATAAACCAAATCTAATAATAATTTAGCAAATCACATGGAATCAAAAGGTTGCTATGCTTCCAATCATCATCCATTGTTCAATGCCTTATTATTATTCATTTAGTTTACTTGAATAAAATAATGCACAATTATAATTCATAGAAAATTAGAAAAATACATATAAATATATGTATTAAGCTACTCCCACTTAAACATAATAAACATCATAATAAAAGAACATAAATATAGAGTTTCATGCTCCAAGTATCATTAAGCAATTATAATTCACAAAGAATTTAAAAAATATACATTAAGTAACTCCCACTCAAACATAATAAATATCATAATGAGTTTCATACTCCAAGTATCTTATCTTTTTCGATTACATAATAAAGCACTTAACAAATGACATCAAACATAATTAAATGCCTAATAAACAACATAAGGCAAAATAACTAGGCATATAATTATAAAGACAACATATATCTTCATGAATTCATAGGCACCACCAAGAGAAACAAACTTTGAGGTTCTTTCAAAAGTTGTCTGATATTCTTGATGCCATTTTCTCAGTAAAACATCAACCACGTGACAATAATCCAAAGAAGACTGATACTTCAGACGACCCATCCAAAAGTCATACACAAAATTTGCCCACTATGGTAGAAGTGATCTATACAGTACCAAGACTCTATATTCTGATATAGTCTTATAACCACATTCTTCTAGCTCAATAATCATACGATTAAGCTTGGCAATATGATCAATCATATCACTTCCACGATGATACTCAAAAGTCTTCATTGCTTCCCTTAATTGCCTTTGCCTTAGTTCTCGTTTGGTTAATTTGAGTATTTGTCTTGCCATCTATAATCATAATAAAGCATTTTATGAAATTATTATGAATAAAAAGCATAAATAGAACATGCCAAATAAAAATTATAAATTATTGAATATTTATTTCAATACCAGCACCTAAGACCTTAAATTAGAAATTGTATAACATTGCTGCAATGATTATCATAGCAAAGTTATGAGTAGTGCTGGGTGCAAAATCGAGTAAATTGGATACACTTTAAAAGCCTTGATTTCGGTCATACATCTGAGGTGTGGCACAATCCAACTCCACTAAAAAACTCTGCCTCATTTCAAATAACCTGAAGCATTCGCCACGGAGCAAAAATTGGCCATCAGTCTCTGTTCGACAGTGGTTCCAGGTTCCACGAAACAGTGTAGTCCTGGCCAACCAAAAAAGATATTGGCCTTCATGACTTCTTTGGGTCCAGTCAAGAAAGTGTGCCTCCCACATGCTCATTTCCCTTGGCAAAATAAACGAAGAGAACAGTGCCGGAAATGGAAAGAACATGAGTTGTGTGAAGTTAATGGCCCTCTTACGTCATCCCAAAGGCGTCAAATGGACACCCAGCACATGGCTAAAGTGCCCAGCCCACTCAATCGGACTACAAAAGATGCATTAATTGCTCCAACTCATTAACCCAATGCTCTTATCTGACTTCTATGCTAATTATGATGACGTGAGGTTGTGTCTCAAGATGGTGGGATAACCTTGGATAACCATATATATGGTCGAGGGTACTCATAGGACATGAAGCCACATGCTTTTGACTGGGCCATTGCATGCCATGCAATAAAGGTGCTCCATGTTAAAAAATCCTGCAACTTTCTAGGGTGGATTTTATAATATAGGGAAGAGTAGAAAAAAATCCTTACAGCCATGTCCAAAAGAATAGACAAGAACAAGTGGATAATTGAAGGCATGTATTGGCAATTATTCTAATCCTGTACTTTAATGATATTATTCTTGGATGGGGTAGAAAATAATATGTACTCATCTCATAAGTTATCTCTAGTGAAAGAAAAAATAATTACTACCCTTTTTTTTTATAGAGTATGAAATCTTTGCCATGCCTTTTAGAGGGCTCCGAGAGGAGGTTTCCAGCAACTCCTTTTGGTAGTAATACCGATTTTTGGATAAGGATAACTTGAAAAGAAATTAACAGTGTTTATCCAATGGATAAGCATGATTTGCATTTCAAATATATGATATCATCTAATTTATTCAAAGTGAACTAAATTAGATAGATCATTCCTGTTGATTGTTATGTGAAGTATATCAGAAAGATTCACATATCAGAAAGATTACAAGATAAGAAAGAAAGCAAGCCTAATGGCTCTTATACCAATGTTAAATCAAATCTCCATAAGATCAATATTCGCCTTACTTTCTACAAATAAAGAACATCTTACAGATAGCTTTTGGTCGAGATGATTTCATAGAAGAAGAAGAAAAACACCCTTTATCCACAGCGCAAGTCCCTCAGAAATCTTCAGAGATTTTATCAAGAAGAGCATATCAGATTTTCTTTTCGTTCTCTGTTTCTTTGTTCGTACTCAGAAATATAAAGAGAAAAGGCCCTTTTTAGTAGAGACTTATTTCAAGTTCATGTAAAGTCTCTTGGATTACATAGAATATGATATGCATATGAATGTAAAGAAACACATTCTTATATATATATATATCTGTGCCATGATTAGCATCTTTGATATGGTAATAGCATCTATTATAAAAGTATATTGTCAGGTTAAGATTGGTCTTCTCGCATAGACAATCACCTCTGATGTTTGTATAACATGCAAAGATGAGACAACTATTAGCTAGAAATTTTGAGAGAGATAAGCTAAAGCCTATGTTGCCTTGATCGATATCAAGATGAGATCATTAAATCTAGTAGATAAATAACTAACCAAGAAATTTAAAAAGAACAGGTTGAATCATCAATAATTTCAACTTGATGTGTGGATATTGGAAAACCTAATAGAGGTTTCCTTTCTTTGGTAATAGCATCAGATCTCATAGTTCTATTTCCTATATAACTCAAATCATACCCTGAAAACCATGTGGTTGATAATTCCTTAGTGAATTGAAAAAATTTTGGCATCCCAAGATAATGCATCCGTAAACATCCATAAGTGAAGGCATTCAAGTTCTGTATATTATTTACATAGATTATTTCATAATAATTATGTAAAACAAGAACCCTAACACATAACTCACTTCCACAAAATCCAAATCCAATCACCAAAAGCAAAATAATCATCAATTTAATGAAAACAGAAAAAAAAGGCCAAGATCAGATCTGCTCACCTGCTTGGCAAGAGTGCAAGCCCTGTTAGGAAAATTTAAGATCTCGTAGTAGAACACTGAGAATCCAATAATGGCCCTTATTTTGTCATGTCTTTAATGCATCCGCTTTCGTCTGTACATGATATTGCTGTAAATAATATAAATTCTATCAGCACAAGAGTGTTGGTAAAAACTAATTTGAACGATGAAATTAAAATCTAATTTTAAAAATAAAAAAAAAAATCCAAGCATGCGTTGGAAAACTCTAAACCAACGGAAACCTCTATCAATATATCAGGTTTTGAACTCAGCGAGATAACGGTGGTAGTCGCCCTTCATCTTGAGGTAGAAGACCTTGGAGTCGGCGGCGGCGGTCAGAGGGCACGAGGCGAGAATCCAAGAGCTTGAGGATCCCATCGCAGATGTTGGTGAGCTCGGCCTCGATCCGGGCGCGGTAGTCACGGATGGCGGTGACGTGGTTCTGGTTGCCGCGGTTCTCATCCTTCTGCTCGATGGAGGAGACGATCCGCCACGAGGGGAGGGGAGGTCAGCCGGGAGGAGAGGTGAACCGGGGCGGCCGGGGCTTGGGAGGTGAGCCGGGAGGGGAGGGGAGCCAGGGTCTGACAGGGGGCCGAGGCGCGGCGGGGGGCGGACACGGGGGTAGCAGCAGGGGGTGTGACCGGGTGGGGGTGGCGAGGGGGGAGCGTGTCGCTGGGCAGGCGTGCACGCTCGGGCGCCCCGCGCAGGATGCGAGCACACGCGTTGCGGATTAGCGACGCACATTATCATCCCTTAAATGTGCACATACATTGCTAATTAGTGATGCACATTATTACATCACTAGTTTTGATCGTCGTTAATTTATCGTTATATTATCATAAATTTTTTTGTGTCATTGTTGCGTCGTTATTTAGTGATAATATTTTTGGCATCATTAATTGGCATCGCTAAAATCAAATATTCTTGTAGTGAATTTGTTCTGATAGCGAACGATTCAAGTTATGCTTTATATTGAAAATATCAATATCTTAATATTTATTTGAGTTTTTAGGTGACTTTGGTCTTCTTTTTTTTATTCATGAATTATATTTTCTTTCTTTCTTTTCTAACATCTTGATTTTTATTTAAGTTTTTCCGTGGTCTCAATCTCAATTTTTTTGTTTTCTTTCGTTCATGAGTTTTTTTCTTTCTTTCTTTCCTAACATCTTTTCTTAATTATTATCGGACTTTGTGCCGGATTAGCTTTGTCAAAAACTAGAAGGTCATGATCACTGACCTCACGTTGGATGGATAAAATCTAGAAGCACCAATTTGTTGCACGATTTAGTAAAGGATGGAGGGACATCTTTTGCTAATTGTTCCTCCACATGCAGAGAAGACTATGATTATAAAGTTTTATTTTTTTAATACAAATTATGAGATTTGTTACAAGGTAACATATCAGTGTTAGGGTTAGCATGATAAAGGATAGTATTGTTGGTACGTACACTAGGCTCAGAAAGAGACTTCAACAACTTTGGATTCTTTATGGATGGAAGATTAAATTAAGTTTTAGTCCTATATTTATTTTGAGCAATTTTATTTCAATTGACTATATTTGTTTGATTGAGTCATATTTAAGTTTTTATTGCAATTGAGTCAAAAGGAGTCTAGTCCAAAAACCCAATTTGGTTTAGCACAAGAAGAATGGACGCATGGTCATGAAATTACCAACATTGAAGCCATATCATCGCGCCACATCAGCAAGGAATGTTGTCCAATGAATAGAAAGACTTTGAATTAGTCAAACTCCCCACAACCGCCTCCTCTTGGGAATCGCCTCCACAACACCTTCTCTAATCTTGGGAACCGCCTCCACAACCACCTTCTCTAATCGTGGGAACCACCTCCACAACCATCTTCTCTAATCGTGGGATGCCCCACATTCTCCTCTTTGCATGCATCTTCTTATCACGACAGGCCCCTCATTCCTCTCATGGATAATATGGTGCAATGGCTTGGTAGTCTATAAAAAAAGGCTCCAGTTTTTTTGTAAAAATATATGATGATGATTGAATGAAGTTTCTTTACGAAAATTTCCTTACTCGTTAGATAGGTCCCTTGTGAGATGGTAGGCGTGAGGCCTGGTGTTCTATTTATCTCGTCTACATTTTATCCTCCTTTCCCCATTTTGCTTCAAGCCCAATTTCAATCGACCAAAGGAAGTTTCCATCTTTGCTTCGGCTCCAGTGCTCATCCGTTTTCACCTCCAAGGCTAATCCCAGTATTACTCATTGTTGCAGGATCCCCGGCTTCCATGGTGGTTCCAAAGTTGAAGGTTATTCCCGCCATGAATCAAGGTATGAAAGCTTACAATATAGTGAAATCCCTTGTCTTTAAAATCCTTTCAGATATGTAATTATTAGATTAACTTAGCCCTAATCTGAGTGGTTTCTTAACCACAACGATCCTCTTCTTTATTACTTTGCCTAAATTCTAAATTCAAACTTTGTTTAATATTCTAAGTCCCTTCCATAGAATTCCTAGTTCTTAAACATTGAGTGAATGTATGTGTTATTTCACTTAATTGTTCATTTAATCTTTACTAATTCTATTAGAAATACATCCCATGTTGTTGTCCCACATCATCATGGTATCAGAGCATGGTTGGTTAGGGTAAAATTTTTAATTTTTGCTTGTTCGCTGGATTATCTAAACATTATAGTACATGGTCTGATGTTTTAATTGTTGCAATGTGTAAAAAATTTAAAATTTTATGATTTTTATTTTTCTAGATTCTTTATAATTAAAAGTATTTTTTGAAATTTTCTCAGGTATTATCTTGAACTGTGAATTTTCTGCCAGCCAAAATAAGGCCTGAGAACTGGTTCTATTCTTTTTTTTTTTTTCTGACGTGACTGAGTTTCAGGAACTGCCTAGCAAAGCAACGAATTTTAAATTTAATTTCCTTTCACCTGGAGTATCATCATTGGGATAAAAATGTTCTGTAAATTTTTTTGAATTTTCTAAATATGTTACATAACACTTTCCTGCCTCACTTTGGAGTTGCAACACAGAAAATTCTGCACATAATTTAGGATTCATATGAATGTTGCATACATCTCATGATAAATCAAGTTAAAGGCATCAATATAACATAGGGGCAGGATTTCATCACATGTCCTTAGCACAAACCATAATCTTACACAACGACCCTAGCCTTTAAATTTTTTTTTAAAAAAGGATTAAACTCAAATTGCTCTAGTAAGCTAGGGACACCCACTGATCAGGTTCAGGCTAGTGTTGAGTCACTTTGTCAATTACTCTGTGTGCTCCGTACTTACTGTCTATAACGGTGGTTGTGGAGGCAGTTTCTAAGAGAAGGCAGTTGTGGGGAGTTTGACTGATTTAAAGTCTTTCTATTCATTGGACAACATTCCTTGCTAATGTGGCGCGATGATATGGCTTCAATATTGGTGATTTCATGACCATGCGCCCATTCTTCTTATACTGAACCAGATTAGGCTTTTGGGCTGGACTCCTTTTGACTCAATTGCAATAAAAAAACTTAAACATAACTCAATCAAACAAATACAGTCAACTGAAATAAATTTTCTCAAAATAAATACAGGACTAAAACTTAATTTAATCTTCCATCCATAAAGAATCCAGCTGAAGTTGTTAAAGCCTCTTCCTAAGCCTAGTGTCTGCAGAAACCTATATTTTACTGTAATTTCATTTATGGCATGACTATCGACATACATCCTCCATGTGTCATCCTTCTTAGGTGTTAGCAGGGCTGGGACTGCACAAGGACTCAAACTTTCTCTAATAAATCCTTTCCTAAAGAGATCCCCTACTTGTCTTTGTAATTCTAGGTGTTCTATATGGTTAATCCTATAATGTGGGAGGTTTGGTAAGGTTACTCCTGGAACTAAATCAATGGCATGTTGGATGTTTCTAAGTGATGGAAGGTTGGTCAGGTAGGTCATTTGGAAATACACCCTTAAAGTCCTCTAATAATTCAACCACTTCCTGAGGGTGCTCTTTCTGGGCCATCTTTTGTGTTTCCTTAGCGGTTAAGATCCAAACAGGTGTACCTTCAGTGAGTTCTTTCTCAATCTCCTTTGTAGTTATCAGATTGACTATAGTCTTTGTTTCCTTTAGGTGGCTCGATCGTCTCTTAACTATGTCCTTAGGTGGTGTAGGGTTGATTACAAACTTCTTTTCAAGGTGCATGAATGATCAAGAATTAGATCAGTCAAAAAGGGTTGCATCATGATCAAATAACCAGGGTTGACCTAAGATGATACTACTCACTCCCATTGGTAGAACGTCACACCACACTTCCTCCTGATAGGACTATAATTGGATTTGGACTAGACACCTAATTTTGACAGGAATTGATGTGGAGTCTATCCAAGAAACCTTATAGGGGTTTAGATGGGGAGCTGTGGATAAGCCTAAAGTTTTGACAGCACTAGTAGATATGGCATTCACACACTTCCACTATCTATGATTATCTTACATACCTTATCCCCTAACTTGACAAAGGTTTGTAGGATTTTAGTCCTACGCCAATTGTCTTGGATCTTAGTCTGGGTAAGGATGCATCTAATTACTCCCAAAATGTCAAGGTCTACAAGATCCTCATCACCTTCATACTCATCTGCCAAATTATCCTCAGCATGATATACTTCCTCGTCACAATCATCTAAGAGCGTTTTGGGTTCAAACTCATTTTCCTCTAACCCTTCCATGTACAAGGCTCTATTTGGGTAATTGCTCGCATAATGGCCTATCTGACGACATTTGAAACAAGCATTACGGTTTGGGTTTCTCTGAACTTCTGGTGCTTTGCCCCTATCATCCCTATGGGTTAGAGGTGTACCAGGGTTAGGCCGGTTGGGTCGCATCTGACTTGGTCCTGACTGCTGACTAGGTGCACTTTCTAGGGGTTTTTGGTCTGCGATAAATTGGTCCCCTATGAAATCTCTCAGCATCGCGTGCTATCTGATTGACTAGCTCTAAATCTTGGACTTCTCTCATGAACAACTCTTTCTAGATCTCTTCCCTTAATCTGGCTCTGAATATAGATAAGGTAACTGATTCGGACTCATCGACATTGCATCTTATCACAAATTCATCAAACTTCGCAATGTACTCAGCTACACTCTTGGTTCCTTGGGTCAATCTCTGCCACTGATCTAGAAGTCTTTGGTGGTAGGACATGGGAAGGTACTTCTCTCTAAGTCTATGCTTCATTGCTCTCCAGGTTAGGATTAGACCAGGAGATGAGTGAAAGACTGCATTTAAGACTAAGGATGGTTTATTTGAATGGATAGTGATGCCATTTGGGTTGTCCAATGCACTTAGCACATTTATGAGGATCATGATCCAAGTCCTACGTGCCTTCATGGGAAAATTTGTAGTAGTATACTTTGATGACATTTTGATTTACAGTAGGACTAAGGAAAGCCACTTAGACCACCTTAGGCAAGTATGTACAACCCTTAGGAAAGAGAATCTCTATGCTAATTTGAAGAAGTGTGAGTTCTTGACCCATAGAGTCACTTTCCTAGGTTTCATTGTCACCCTCGATGGAGTTTTAGCTGATCTTGAAAAGATAAAAGCCATAGTTGAGTGGAATGTTCCCAAAACTGTTCATGATATTCGTAGTTTTCATGGTCTAGCCACCTTCTATAGGAGATTCATACAAGGTTTTAGTTCCATTGTCGCCCTAATAACTGATTGTCTTAGGAAGGATAGTTTTAATTGGACCAAAGCAGTTAATAGAGCTTTTCTAGAGATAAAAGATAGAATGACACAAGCACCTATTTTGAGGTTACCGGACTTTACCAAAGTATTCGAGGTAGCTTGTGATGCATCTGGAGTTGGAATAGGTGGAGTTTTAAGCCAGGAGAATCATCCCATAGCTTTCTTTAGTGGAAAGTTAAATAATGCTAAGTTTAAATATTCCACCTATAATAATAAACTCTATGCGGTAGTGCAAGCTTTAAAGTATTGGAGACACTATCTTCTACCGCAAGAATTTATCATATTCTCTGATCACGAGGCCCTTAGATTTCTTAGTTCTCAGAAAAAGTTAAACCCTAGGCACGCCAAATGGGTAGAATACATCCAAGCCTACACTTTTGTCCTGAAACATCATGCCGGAACTGAGAATAAGGTAGCTGATGCTTTGAGTCGTATAACCTTACTTCTAAATTCAGTTAGCACTGAAGTTGTTGGATTTGAGAGACTTAAAGATGAGTATGCAACCTGTCTAGACTTTAGTGAAATTTACCAGGCCTTGAGTCAAGGACCATCTAGTGACTATAGTGATTATACCCTTCTAGATGGTCATCTGTTTAAAGAGAACAAGCTCTGTGTTCCCAAAAATTCCTTGAGAGACTTTCTAGTTTGGGAGACCCATGCGGGAGGTTGAGCTAGTCACTTTGGTAGGAATAAGACCATTTTAGCTGTTGAGGATCAATTTTTTGGTCAGGACTTAAGAGATAAGTTGCCCAGATAGTGGCCAGGTGTCGAACTTGTATTGTTGGCAAGTAGCAAAAGCAAAACACTGGGCTCTATACACCCTTACCTGTACCCGATTGCCCCTGGCAGGACCTTAGCATGGATTTCATATTAGGCCTACCTAAGACCCAGCGGAAACATGATTCGATCTTTATTGTGGCTGATAGGTTCTCAAAAATGGCTCACTTCATCCCTTATTCCCAAACCGTTGATGCCTCTAGAGTCGCCAAACTTTTTCTAGATGGAGTGGTAAAGCAACATGGACGGCCTAAAACCATAGTGTAGGGATGTCAAATTCACCAGCTACTTTTGGAAAACCCTATAGCATTTATTAGGCACCAAATTAAAATTCTTCACTGCCTACCACCCTCAAACCGATGGCCATACTGAAGTCATAAATAGGAGTCTAGGAAACCTACTGAGGTGTCTTATAAGAGAATACCTGGGAAACTGGGATTTATTACTACCTCGTGCTGAGTTCGCATACAACATTTCAGTCAATAGGTCTATTGGAAAAAGCCCCTTCGAGATTGTCCATGGTTATAAACCTAGAAGACCTATTGACCTCATTCCATTACCATCACACGCACGAGTATCTGAGTCCGCTGAGTCATATGCACAGCATATTAAGGAGTTGCATAAATAAATTAGTAAAAAGATTCAAATGAGCAATGAAGTATATAGACATATGGCTAACTCACGTAAAAAATGAAGGAATTTAATGAAGGGGACTCTGTAATGATTAAACTTAGACCTGAAAGGTTCCCACCAGAAACTATGAAGAAACTATACGCCCGAGAGCTGGACCTTCAAAGTAATAAAGAAAGTAGGACCTAATGCATATGTTTTAGAGTTACCACCAGATTATGGCATTAGTTCCACATTTAATATTTTCAATCTGAAAGAATACAAAGAACCGACATTAATTCTTAGTGAGCCTTTTGGGCCTTATCCTGCCTTTGAGAGTGAAACCCTACCTGAGTGTCTACCAGCAATTCCACCAGACCAGAGGAACAGAGTTGAACGTATTTTGAATGACCAAGGGATTACCATCAGAAATAAAGGCTATCAATATTACCTGGTTCATTGGCAAGGCCAACCCGAATTCGAGAGGATCTTCAACAAATTGCACCAGATTTACTAGAGAAATATAAAAGACAGATTGATCCTTACTCGACAGGGTCGAGTTCCTCCTATCAAGAGAGAATTTGTGCAAATACCAGACTTAGGAAGAGTCTTCAACAACTTCAGCTGAATTCTTTATGGATGGAAGATTAAATTAAGTTTCAGTCCTATATTTATTTTGAGAAATTTTATTTTAATTGACTGTATTTGTTTGATTGAGTCATGTTTAAGTTCTTTATTGCAATTGAGTCAAAAGGAGTCCAGCCTAAAAACCCAATCTGGTTCAGCATAAGAAGAATGGTTGCATGGTCATGAAATCATCAACATTGAAGCCATATCATCACGCCACATCAATAAGGAATGTCGCCTAATGAATAGAAAGACTTTGAATCAGTCAAACTCCCCACAATCACCTCTCTAATCGTGGGAACCACCTTCACAACCACCTTCTCTAATAGTGGGATACCCCACATTTTCTCTTCGCACACCTACGTCTTCTTATCACGGGAGACCCCTTATTCCTCTCATGAGTAATATGGTGTAATGGCTTGATAGTCTATAAAAAAAGGCTCCTAGTTTTTTGTAAAGATATATGATGATGAATGAAGTTTTTTTGAGAAAATTTCCTTGCTCGTTAGATGGGTCTCTTGTGAAAGGGTAGGCATGAGGCTCGGTGTTCTATTTATCTCGTCCATATTTTATCCTCTTTTTTCACTTTGCTTCAAGCCCATTTTCAATCGACAAAGGAAAGGTTTTATCTTTGCTTCGGCTCTAGTGCTCATCCATTTTCACCTCCAAGGCTAATCCCAGTATTACTCATTGTTGCAGGATTCACGGCTTCCATGGTTCTAAAGTTGAAGGTTGTTCCCGCCATGAATCAAGGTACGAAAGCTTACAACATGGTGGAATCCCTTGAGTGCCTCGATTTTACTTGAGTTGATTAATTGCCGGAAGAACCCTCTTTAAAGTCCTTTCAGATATGCAATTATTAGATTAACTTAGCCCTAATCTGAGTGGTTTTTTAACCATAACGATCCTCTTCTTTATTACTTTGCCTAAATTCTAAATTCAAACTTTGTTTAATCTTCTAAGTCCCTTCTATAGAATTTCTAGTTCTTAAACATTGAGTGAATGTATGTGTTATTTCACTTAATTGTTCATTTAATCTTCACTAATTCTATTAGAAATACATCCCACGTTGTTGTCCCACATCAATTGTGTTTATTCAAACACTACAATCAGAATCACTATTAGGAACAAAGTATGGTTTTAAAAGAGTATCAACTCGGGAGACAACGGAAGTGATCGGGATGGTAAGTCGTTATCTAATTTTTTGGGCACGTTTTAGGGAATTGGCAGCCGATAAGGCTGGAATCCCATTGATCATGGAGAGGGTGCTATATCTGGCCCCTATTTTTGTTTAGAAAGGTTTGCTTCGAGATCTTGATGATCGGTATGATTTGTCCTCCTAAACGTTCGACGTAATTTGAATGAGGATGATGTTTATCCTGAAGAACCAAAACTTGAACATACAGAGATTTGGGAAGATGTTTGGCACCGTACCGAAGTTTGAAGATGGCTCAGTCCTATCGAGGTACGGAGATGGCTCGATCGTGCCAAGGTTAGAAGACAACCAATAATGCCACTTGTCCTTTTCTGTGACAGGGAGTGGACCCATTCTAGACACGATGGTTAGTGAGTCAAAGCCCAGAAGTGGGTTTTACCGCCTGCCACGTCTGCCAATCGATGCAGTGATAATTTTACCCTGCGTCACTTAACATTCTTAGAAATCAAATTATAACACCAAATGGATATGTATCTCATATCCTCAAAATATAGAATGGCATATATAATACCAAAATTTACTACTTAAAGGATACAAATATTACAAGAGTATCAACATATACCAGCATCAACAATATGTGAATGGCTATACGATATCAATATAAGGTCAAACTAACTGCACAGTCTCTCTCCACTAATTCCAAATCTAGCTTAGTGTCATAATCTTCAGGCTCTATAAAATACATAACGAAAATGATGTCAGCTTATAGCTCATTAGAAATCCTTACACGTATAGATATAAATATATAGTAAAATATCTACATAATAATAAAATTATATGTGCAAAGAAAATAAATCATATTGCAAATACAATATACATCAAATATAAGAAATTTTTTTATTAGCTTTTATCTTCCACGATATTGGACTACATGACCTTAATGCGTCATTCAAAATCATCATATCTATTTACTTCAACGATACACACTAGTATCACCTTAGTCATTATTTTGTGTGTTCATTTCACACGTAAATTAGTTTTCATACTAAGATCACAAATGATAAACCTAGTCTGGTCCTTATCTAAGCCTTTACTGAACTAGTTCTACATCAAAGAGCATACAACCACCACTATAAATCCCGTCACTGATGAGCATCCAGTCATTAGCTGGCCTAATCATTGATGCCACGTGTTTAAATCAAACTAGACCTCGGCTATATCGGGTTAACATTTGTATTACGTATCATCAGCTAATTCATGCTAAAGAGCCCCAATTACTAGAAATAGATGGTCACCATGATTGGTTTGGCTACTAGTGAGCTCCAGTCACTAGTGCTACTTCTCTATATATCCATGATTGGTTTCAATACATCTTTTCATATTCTAAATTGCAAATCAGATTTTCAAATCTACTTCATCAATATCATAAAACTATATTATAATATATACTATAACTATATATAACCAAATATCATGCTATAATATTTGAACATAACCATATTCGTGCATAGTTAAAACATTCTGATAAATAAGAGTACAAAACCATTATGCATGCTAATAAAATATATGCAAGAAATTATCTATATCTTATATGTATGTATAAATAAGGTTCTTGTACATCCACAGTGGTATAGATGAAGACATTACCATTATTGCACTCCTAATATCAATCTAATTCTTACAATCCAATCAATCGAACATATGATCATCTACAATCATCATCAATAATCCTTAATATTATTAAATGATATAATTAGAATTAGATATAGACCCATTAGATCAAATTAGGGTCGAGTCTTGAAATAGATTGACTTAATTAGGGTTTAATTAAACAAATATCCCTCTAATAAGGCTAATTAGACTGGGTTTTCTTAATCATGGCTTAGCAATAGTCTAGGTGGGTCAATTAGGTTCAATTAGATTATTAATCCTCCTAATTAGGACTTAATTAGGTCAATTAGGTTTCAATTGAGTCAATTAGAATTTAATTAGGTCTAAACACTAAATAATTAGACTCAAATTGACTTCAGGTTCATTCAATTAGAACTAGGTTCAAGCTTTGGTTCAATAAACTAGACTGGTTCAGGTTCTAATCCAATTTTTGGTTTCGGATTTAGCTGATTCAACCAACTTGTATCTAAGCCAGTTCTAATTAATCTTGGTTAGATTCAGGTTTAATCAGGAAAATTTGGGCTAAAATCATGTCTAATCACCAAAACGCTAGTCGTGTTATGTCCGTGGTACCTGGCTGCCGGATTCCTCAGCGATGTAGGGCTTGGATGGTGGACCGCAGTGATTCAACTTCCAAGTTCTGAGGCGGCCCAATCGCAGCATGCAGATCTCGGTACGGTAGAAGAGCACTGCTCGATCGGCAATTATTATTATTTTTGGTTACAAACGGGTAATATCAATATAGGGTAAGACATATCCGATATATTAGAATTGCAGGAGTCATCCGTTAACTAATACTAAGGGCCAGAATGCTGGCAATCTAGTCGGTGATAGAGTTAGCTTCCCCATATGTATGCTGAATCTGAACATATTGCCGAAGCATAAACCGTAATTCACTAACGATCGGCAATTATTGGATGGCTCCCGTTAAGGACTTGGACACCCATTGAAACAGGATAGCTAGAATTACCTACCTATTTTGCTGACCGTGGCTTATGTGAAGCTTCTGGGCCGAAACAGCTTGCAGCCTTGCCCAGAGTCTATCCGCATTGCAACGATCTGACGATTTGGAGCTTCGGAGTATCTTTGGTATTATTGTCATGCCCCTGACCCAAGGATGAATTTAGAGGTACCAACTGGCCGCATGCAAAGTATACTGGAAATCCAAAAGTCAAAGCTATTCATAATTAGAAGAGTACAAGATAATATACTTCATTATTATAAATTTTTTTTTGACTTCAATTCAAAATAGAACATATGTATGGGAATTACAAGCTAAACTAGAAAATGAAATTCTTTCTATGCAAACAGAAGCTCCATTATACCCCAGTTTCAAATTATTTCTTTAGCTCTGATAAAAAAATCACTGAGAGTTTAATGAGTTCTTACTCAATAAGTAAGTCTAAATAACATATCATTTTATCTTCAAGACAACTTATTATATATGTTTCACAAAAGAATATATATGTGTTTTCTTAATATTGAGAAATAGCATCATTCTTGGATTGTGCCAAAAACTTTTGCCATTTTACATTTCAACTTCTATTTTAAAACTTTTGAAATCATCATCAATTCATTATCATTTAGATTCATCTTATTATATGCACACTGCTGCCCCATGCTATGGTCACATTGATGCTTGTGACGGCTAGAATAGGACACCATTTTAAGGTGTTACCTTCATATGTTTTTTCGAAAAATTTTGGTACCAGTTTCATGTCATCATGTCATACCGTGTCATCATATTATAATATGTCATATCATGTCATCATGTAGCATAATTTCATGTTCAAAACTTGATTTTCACATATTGTTTAAAACAATTCATAGAATGTTTTAAGAATAAACATAACTTGCATAATACAAATCAAACATTTGGCTAACATGGTTTTGACATATCATAGGAGTAATATATATTTGCAGAAATTATCTGTATTTAAAATAATATGTATAGAGATATTGGAAATCAAATTTTCAAAATATTAGTTAAAATATATATATATATATATATATATATAAATTATCCAAGTGTCATACTGGATAATTATTCAAAAAAAATGTTGATAAATGCTTACTTACCTTTTGTTGCTAATCTGTAAGTCCATTTCAACTATTTAAGTTGTTGAGACCCACAACTTAATAATTAAATTCTTTTAATTTTTAAAAGTTATGATCCTAAATAGTTCTATCATCTTACCAAGTCTAGTTTTGAACCCAATTTGGGCTTGATTATCTTAACTTATATCAGCCCAAATAATTCAAATAGTGCTCACCTACCGACAAGAATGATCTCAGACCTAGTCCTGAACCAAAACTTGATTTAAAGTGGTTGGGTCGGAAAAAAAAAAAAAATTAATACTTTGTCTACTTATTAGTTAGACGATAAAACTAATGTATTATGCAGTGAATGATATGATTTAAGAAACTCATGTAGTTCAACAAGTTGCTGGATTAGTAACCATCGATGCCTTCCTGACCACTAGCATTCCTAAACAACTATTTACTGTCATCATCCAGAACATAAGAGGGATGATAGAAAACTCAAAAAGCCACGAACAGTCAGATGTAAGCCCACGCAAACAGTTGCAAGATGCTTTACAGAACACATGATAATGATATAATAAGAAGGATCGTGAACACTATTCACGAACCCAGAACAATGTCAAATCAACTGGGATAAGGAAGCAACAGCCAACCCAAAATTCTTTAATTAACATTTCAAATAAATTTATTAAAAAAAAATGAACAGAACAATAATTAAGACTCAGTTTTGACACTACAGAGTTCATCGGAATGTGAGTGGATTCAGATCAGAGTAAACGGTGCAAAAGAAGAGAGTAGATATATATAAAAAAATCAGATAACTTTAAGAAAATAGTGACGGCTGAAAAATATCAGCTAATTTCAAATCTATCGGTCTTTATATACAAAAAAAAAAAAAAAAAGCGCAAGAAAATCATACCTAATAGGATGCAGAAAGAAAGGAGACTACCTTGCGGCTTCCCAACAAGGCGTATAAGAGGAGGGTTTTTTTTTTCTGTTGCGATCTTCCACGGAACAGTTCCAACGAGGAACGAAAAAGGCTGCGTACCTTACTCCTTTGGCTTGATTGTGGTAACGACCACCGCTGATGGGGCGTTACCGCTAATGGTTACCGACGTTACAGTTATTGTCACGCCTCAATATTGAATTTAGGAATGATCATCCCATGCAAAACGTCCTAAAACATAACATTTAATACAAAAAGTAATAACTATATATTATTCAAAATCAAAGTATTATTAATACAAACCATAATCATATGTTTTAGTCTACATAAAAAAATACATAATTCAAGAGGGGTTACGACAAAGTATTGGATCTAAGTCACTATGATAGCTGCTCAAACTGCCCCATATTCCTATCTTCAGTTCTGTGGCTGAATTTAAATAAGCTCACACTCAATAAGTAAGCCAACTATAATATAATGTAATTACTTCAAGCTTTTATCAACTCAAATTTTTCATAATAAACATCTGCCAAGCTTCCATGTTTCAAATACATTTTATCATGTTATCAAAACATGCATCATATGCTCAAAATAATTTTGAAAGCAATTGCTATATATAACATTTCAAGAATATACAATTTCAAGATAAAACCACTGTACCACTGTAAATAGCATATAAAAATATTTTTATACCAATGTCCCATGGCCACACACTATATCCTCATAAACAGAACACCCCCCTCGGGTGTAACACCCCCCTTGGGTGTATCCTCCATAAATATCCTCTAGGAGTCAGGGTCCTGGAACCAGCGTCATGAACATACATCATATCATATCGTGCTACAGCACACCCTCAAAGTGTGTGTTCTCCATATACCCCCCTATGGAGATGGATCCCGGTGCCATGTGGCATAATATTGCCATATCCTGTCACATCACACCTTCTGGGTGTGTGTTCTCCATATACCCCCTATGAAGTTGGGTCCCGATGCCAAGTGAGTCATGCAAGATATCACATCATATCATATCATAGCGGACCATGGTGGGATATATTATCATATACACAAAGTATCATTTTCATGTCACATTTGCCAAATAGCATGTATCGTTGCAAAATGCAATCCATATACTTTTTATAATTACAGTGATTTAAACATGTCAAATACACATGTATATTTATAAAACCTTTAGCAATTTCAAAGATCATGCCAATTGATTAGTTGTCCACATAGGTACCAAATCATTTACAAAATAAATAATAAACTAATCATAGTAAATGCTCTTTTGCAAATAAAAGTACCAATCCATTTTCTCATTTTTTTTAAATAATGCAATATATCCCAATATAGCATTTAAATACATAATTTTCATATTTTAATAATTTATAAAAATTATAATAAATAACTTACTTACCTCCTGGTGCTAATCCAAAAATGTAATTCAGCTATTTAAGCACCTGGGTACCTACAGCATTAATTTTTAATTTTTAGTCTCCAAAATTAGTATATCAAAATAGCTTATAAACTCTACCCAGTTTAATCCCGGAGCCAATTTGGGGCTTGAATATCTCCCAATATATAAAGCCAAATGGGGAAACAAAAATACCCTAAAAAACTAGGATCAACACTATACAGGCCATGTTTTTATTTTTCCATTTTCGACCCAATACGGGGTCAAAACGTGGCCCAAAGATGACTCATGAGCCGGCCCAACAGGGCCCAAAACCTAAACGGCCCAGCCGGCCCGCGAAACTTTCATCTTCCTCCCACCTCCCCTGTTTCGCCCAAAACAAGGGGAGAGCTGTGCCGGCGGCCAGGGCCGCCATCGGCCTCCCCCGAGGGTGGCCCGGCTGTCGACGACTGGCCCAGAGCCAGCCGCTGCTGCGGCCAAGCTCCTCCCACTCTCTTTTCTCCTCTCTATCTCTCTCTTTCTCTCATGTGGCAAGATTTGTGCCGGTGGCACAGCCGGTCGGACCTCCACTGGTCGGACCACCGCTCGGGCTCGGTGAGCCGGCGGGCACTCCGCCGGGCCCGAACCAAGCCGCAGAGTGCCTTGGTTCTGCGATGAAGGGAGGGCCGGCCGGCGGCCCTCCAATGCCCCACTCCGGCCGCCTCGAGCGGACGGGCACAGTAAGGAAAGGAATTCCTCCCATTCTCCCTCAATCTCTCACTGTCACTCTTTGTGAAATCCATGGAAGAAGGGGGAGATTACCTGCTCGCTGATGGTGATAGGTGGAGGGAGAAGACTCCCCTCTCCCTCCCCATTTATAGTGGCGAGGGAAGGACCAGCCCTCCCCTGTGCTCGTGTGAAGAGGGGAGCCAACGCACCCCTCTTCTTTGACCGACGGACGCCGCCCATGTAATACACGCGGGTGGTACCACAGGGGAAACAGGGGCTTCACATTCTCCCCTCCTTATAAAAATTTCGGCCTCGAAATTGATGTACTTCATATAACATTTAGAATCCAAAGCTTTTATCATATGATTAATCTTCTTTCCATTTACATATGCTATGTTACAAACAATTGACGATATGTCTCTTTAATTTCTCCTCAAGCTCCCAAGTAGCTTCTCTCTTAGAATGGTTATTCCATGGAACCTTGACATAGGGAATGCTATGCCGTCTTAAAACTTGATCCTTGTGGTCCACAATACGCACAGGATGCTCTTCATATGTTAAATCCTTCCTTAACTGCATGGGTTTAAATTCTATTATATGGCTGGGGTCAAAAATGTACCTCCTCAACCATAAAGATATGAAACACATTGAACACCCCAAAGAGTAATGAAGGCAGTGCTAAGCTATAAGCTACCTCCTTTATTTTGATCAAAATCTCAAATGGTCCAATGTATTGCGGGCTCAAATCACCTCTAACACAAATCTTATCACATCATTGGTTAGTAAAACTTTCAATTGATCTTCAATCCAAAATTTTAAATCTTTCTTTTTGACATCAACATAACTGCTCTATTAACTCTGAGCTACATGAAGCTGCTTCAAATAACAATACTTTTTCATAGTTGCTAAACCAGCTCAGTATCTAAAAATGTTCCCTCTCACACTTCATCTCAATATAAAGGGAATCTACACCTTATATCATAGACAATTGAAATGAATCCATTCGAGTGTTGGCTTGGTAACCATTAAAATAAGCAATTTCACTAAGGGTAAGAAATTATACCAAGCACCTCCTAATCCATCATACTGGCTCGCAGTATATCATTAAATTCTAATTGGTTACTGCAGCTTATCCAACTATTTGAGGGTGGAAGGCTGGACTGAAATTCAGCTTAATCCACTAAGCTTTATGAAGACATCATCAAATTGGAAGAGAGACAAATGGATACAAACTCAATCCACTCAGTTTATTACTAAACCAGAAACAAATATTAAAATTTTTATCCAGCTATAATTTCATCCTCGAATTAAATGCCCATGTATTTTTGTACCATTATAGATACTCACGCGCAAACTTTTATTTCATTCCCAAGTACCCAAATAATGTATCCAACTTCAACGATTAATTTGATCTTTCTACCAAATAAAATTGAATTCCTTAAGAAGTATTTCTTTCCTGCCATCCTTTATATATATATATACCTTAACTTCTCACAATCATCATAAATATCATAGAGTCCATCACATGTATTATGTCATCCATTCTTAAGGTTAGTAACATATCAGTTACTCTTGATTCCTCGATAAGACAGTTCCAAATTCTTTTGAACCAGATTTAAGATAGTTTTCTTCTAGCGCTCTCTCAACTCTTGAATAGTTGAATGTACCATTAATCATAATGACACTTATTTCAATCATCATAACATACTTAGTTTCACTCTTGAATACATCAAGCTAACATTAATGAACATTATGCCAATGATTTAGGACATCTTTCATCATAATTAACTAATTTATTTTCTTTGTATTTATTAATAATTACCACCACAACCAATCTATTCCTCTTGAATAGGTTAGTTTATTATCGATAAATATTGCAATGTAAATGATTCAAATCCTTGAATCAGATATTTTATTATCAATGACTATCAAAGTCACCTAAAAATTATGTTGATTTTTATAGATTATGCAATATCATGGCCAACTAATTTAAACCCTTCGAATATCTCAAAGTGACCTCACTGATCTAGCTCAAATGGATACATGACTTATAAGGTCATACAAATTGAAAATGCACTTACCATCCAAAAGACATAATTGAGAAATTATAGTAATCTCTCAATGATTTGGAAGTGATATTAGATGTATCCTTAACCATAATCCATAATTGATAATAATCAAAATAAAATAATCTCCCTCCTTTTTTTCTTAAAAATATTTATGCCACTTATGGCTGATTGATAATTTATCCATCCTAGAGAAAGATATCTACTTAGGGACTATGAAGAAAGGTACAATAAGTAGGCACGATAAATTCATGAATAGATATCTTGATTTAGAAATCTATTAATAGATAAAAATCCTCATGAAATTCTTTATCAGTGGAATTTATCTTATTCTTCTTACTGCTAAGATCTTTCACTTTCTACCATCAAAATATTTGATCATTTATAGCCAAAATCAGTTCTAAAGATTAATAGAGTCTCCTACTCTCAAAAACTTAAACAATAATTGTCTCAGAATTTAAAATTTTATATTCTTCCTAAATGGTCCATCATGATATAATATGCAGTCAACTATTTCATTAACATCAGTATCAACTATCTCTATCATCAGCAGATTAGCTCATAATCTTAAACTTACAATATCAACAATGTAAGTTCTACAAATAAAAATTCATTATATACATCCACGTTCAAATTCAGATTTAATAACTCAAAATCCAAATATCTGACGCAATTGCAATATGGATATAATGATGTTGTCTTAATCATATTAGTCATCAATTGCAATTCTCAACTACTATATTATATTCTATATATTCATCTATCTTGTATTGCATATCTAATTAAAGTTTCATCTACCGATATTATATAAAGGTCTGAAACTGCTACGAGTCATTTCCACAAATTTGACGAAGCTAAAACCTCTAGAAGCCCCTTGGCCTCCCCGCTGGTCAAGGTCACCAGCTTGGGAGCCCCATTATATCATTGGCTTCTGGTGCGATGGTTCATTCTTAATCCCTATCAAATTAATATTTCAATAAGTATCTTGATAAACTTTAAATTTCAGGCTTTCAAAGCATAATACCTGAAATTCCTTAAAAGTTATAATTGTCTCAATGTCATCCTAGTATTTTGCCTAGAGTGTCATCATGTATGTATCCCTAAGGTCAAAACCTAGGCTCTGATACCACAAAAGCTGTCACGCCCCATACCCAATATTGGATCTAGGGGTGGCAACCCGCCGCATGCCTGGCATGCAAGGCATCCTGAATATAACATTTAATACAAGGAGGGGTAATAACTATATATTATCCAAAATCAAAGTATTCTTAATACAAACCATAATCATATGTTTTAGGCTACATGCCAAAATACATAATTCAAGGGGGTTACGACAAAGTATTGGATCTAAGTCACTCTGTTAGCTGCTCCAACTACCCTATATTCCCATCTTCAGTTCTGTGGCTCTGAAAAACATTGTGAGATTTAAATGAGCTCACACTCAATAAGTAAGCCAACTATAATATAATGTAATTACTTCAAGCTTTTATCAACTCAAATTTTTCATAATAAACATCTGCCAAGCTTTCATGTTTCAAATACATTTTATTATGTTATTAAAACATGCATCATATGTTCAAAATAATTTTGGAAGCAATTGCTATATATAGCATTTCAAGAATATACAATTTCAGGATAAAACCATTGTACCACTGTAAATAGCATGTAAAAATATATTTTTATACCAATGTCCCATGGCCATACACTATGTCCTCATAAACAGAACACCCCTCTCGGATGTAACACCCCCCTTGGATGTATCCTCCATAAATATCTCCTAGGAGTCAGGGTCCTGGAACCAGCGTCATGAACTCACATCATATCATATCCTGCTACAACACACCCTAAAAGTGTGTGTTCTCCATATACCCCCTATGGAGATGGGTCCCGGTGCCATGTGGTATATTATTGCCATATCCTGTCATAGCACACCTCCTGGGTGTGTGTTCTCCATATACCCCCCTTTGGAGTTGGGTCTCGATGCCAAGTAAGTCATGCAACATATCACATCATATCATATCATAACGGACCATGGTGGGACATATTATCATATACACAAATTATCATTTTTATGTCACATTTGCCAAATAGCATGTATCGTTGCAAAAATATAATCCATATACTTTTTATAATTACAATGATTTAAACATGTGAAATACACATGTATATTTATAAAACCTTTAGCAATTTCAAAGATCATGACAATTGAACAGTTGTCCGCATAGGTACCAAATCATTTACAAAATAAATAATAAATTAATCATAGTAAATGCTCATTTGCAAATAAGAGTACCAATCCATTTTCTTATTTTTCAAATAATGCAATATATACCAATATATACCAATATAGCATTTAAATACATAATTTTTATATTTTAATAATTTATAAAAATTATAATAAATGACTTACTTACCTCTTGGTGCTAATCCAAAAATGTAATTTGGCTATTTAAGCACCTGGGTACCTACAGTATTAATTTTCCAATTTTTAGTCTCCAAAATTAGTATATCAAAATAGCTTATAAACTCTACCCAGTTTAATCCCGAGGCCAACTTGGGGCTTGAATATCTCCCAATATATAAGCCCAAATGGGGAAACAAAAATACCCCAAGAAACTAGGATCAACACTGATCCAGGTCATATTTTTATTTCTCCATTTCTGATTCAATACGCGATCCAAAATATGACCCAAAGATGGCTCGTGAGCCGACCTAATAGGGCCCAAAACCCAAACGGCTCAGCCGGCCCGCAAAACTTTCCTCTTCCTCCCGCCTCCCTTGTTTCACCCGAAACAGGGGGAGAGCTGTGCCGGCGGCTAGGGCCGCCGCCAGCCTCCCCCGAGGGTGGCCCGGCCATCGACGACTGGCCCGGAGCCTGCGGCTAAGCTCCTCCCCCTCTCTTTCTCTCTCTCTCTCTCTCTCTATGGCAAGATTTGTGCCGGTGGCACGGCCAGCCACCACGATCGGCCAGACCTCCATCGGACGCTTGTCCCACACCGGTGGAGGCCACTGGCGCTGCCCGGGCTCGGTGAGCCGATGGGCACTCCGCCGGGCCCGAACCAAGCCGCGGAGCGGCTTGGTTCCACGATGAAGGGAGGGCCGGCCGGCGGCCCTCCAATGCCCCACTCTGGCTGCCTCGAGCAGCCGGAGCCTCCTCCTCTCTCCCTCCTCCGGCCGCCTCGAGCGGCCGGGCACAGTAACGGAAGGAATTCCTCCCGTTCTCCCTCAATCTCTCACTGTCACTCTCTGGAAAATCCATGGAAGAAGGATAGGATTACCTGCTCACTGATGGTGATAGGTAGAGGGAGAAGACTCCCTTCTCCCTCTCCATTTATAGTGGCGAGGGGAGGATCAGCCCTTCCCTGTGCTCGTGTGAAGAGGGGAGCCAATGCGCCCCTCTTCCTTGACCGACGGACGCCGCCCGCATAATGCACACGGGTGGCGCCGCAAGGGAAACAGGGGCTTTACAGTTATACACTCCAATCACTATGGCGATTTCTTCAAAGCGGCAGAGCTCCAGCAAGAAGAAAAAGCAAGATAAGAGGAGGAGAAGGAAGGAAGAAAAAAGAATCGGAAGAGATTGGTTTGGGCATCGAATGAGAAACTTGGTTTTCCATCTATGGACGATGGCTAAGTGTTCGTACGATGTTGGCTATGAGGCCTTTATTATAAGAATAATGGGAATAGAAAAATGACCTAAAGTTCTCAGTTTCAGAAGAAGCTTTGCTGCTCTGAGCGGGATAAACTGCTCCGCTCCGAACGAAAACAGAGTTATCTTGTTATCAAGCTCCGGAGTATAAATCTATTTAGATGATCAGTTATCTAGTTCTCAGATTCTATAGCATAAATGTAATGACCCGGGCCCACGGGCCCGTTTCGTTACAAGAAAGCAAGATGGACAAGGTCCACACCAACTTGGGCCACCACAGCACAAAAGGGATCCAATTGGTGCCTTGTTCTTCTTGCTTAACCGGTTATAAATCACTCAACCAACTCCCAATTATCCGATGTGGAACAATTGGGAGGGGCATCACAATCTACCCCCCTTAACAGAGGCGACGTCCTCGTCGCCAGGGGTAATTGATCATAACCACCAGGCAGGCAGGATTCTAGAGGTGGCCCCTACAGGTTCAAGAGGTGGCTCCTATCCCCTATGGATGTAGCACTTTGTCCTGTGTGGCACTTAGCTCCTGCACTTTCGACTGGTGCGAGGCTCTGATACCATATTGTAACGATCCGGGCCCACGGGCCCGTTTCGTTACAAGAAAGCAAGATGGACAAGGTCCACACCAACTTGGGCTACCACAGCACAAAAGGGATCCAATTGGTGCCTTGTCCTTCTTCCTTAACCGGTTATAAATCACTCAACCAACTCCCAATTATCCGATATGGGACAATTGGGAGGGGCATCACAATAAACCTACCCAAATGGATCCATTGATTAACCGAGGCTGAATGGTTGTTTGGACTTCAGTAATACTATCCCATTTAGTTGGCTACATTAGCGACATATGTAATTGCGGTCACTAATCAGCCACATGATTATCAGAATCTGACAAAACTGTGAGATTGGATACAAAACCCTCGCCAATCCAGTTCTTAACATCAGATTTGAAATGCGTATGACTCTCAAAGAATCGCTCAGATAAGCTGTTTTTCTGTTTCTTTTTTTTTTCTTTTTTGGCTAAATTAGTGATTCAATACTTACAAAAGAACCGGCTGCTCATCGATCCAGTTGGCAAAGACCATTTCGCCCTAAAGCTTAAAACATGTTTAGGTATGGTGCCAAAGGTATTTTGTAATTATGTATCAAACAAATATATTTTTAAGATTATGATTTTTTTTTCAACCTTGCCATATTGGAGATTCATATGTGTTGACGCCAAGTCACCTTTCTCGAATGGGGAAACGGAGATCTCCCTCGTTGGAGTCCTGCAAGAAAAGTCTCCGGAGACCGGATGCTCCGGTGGGGACTCTCCGACGCTCAAGTCAGTCACTTGGGAACAGACAAGAGTTTAGCTAGCAGAAAAAAGCTAGAGAGTTAAGGTTTAGGATCCTTTCCTCGTTGTAAATGTACCTGTTCGAAGGTTCTCCTCTTTCATGTTTCCAGAAGGTTGATGATTTCATGATACTGCTGTTCAATAACGGATAAAAAGGCAAGGCCGGTAGTGACGGATCGTGGGCGTGTCAAAGGCGTCCCGCCTCACATGCCACCTGCCAGTACGGCATTACAGGTGTCTAGGGGCTATGGTTGCACCAAGTGCGCGCCGTTATGGGATATGGCCAAATGCAGCCACAAGCTAGTGGTAGACCATACGCTGTAATGGGGTATGGCCACACACTGTTACGGGCGAGTGATGGTCCATACGCCATTATGGAGTACGGCCACGTGCTATTATGGGCAGGTGGTGGGCCATACGCCGTTATGGGGCATGGCCACGTGGGTGTGACAGGTGGCTCGAGGCTATAGGCTACCGGTCCTGAACGCCTGATCATGATGGGAGCCCTAGTCCGTGGGTGCCTCGGAGGCTAAAGCCCGAGGCCGAGGATAAAGCTCGAGGCAGAAGGTGCCTCGGAGGCCGAGGATGTCTCGGAGGCTAAAGACCGAGGGTGTCTCGGAGGCTAAAGCCCAAGAATGTCTCGAAGGCTGAAGCCCGAGGCCGGGGATGAAGCTCGAGGCCAAGGATGAAGTTCGAGGCCAACGGTGCCTCAGAGGCCGAGGGTGTCCCAGAGGCCGAGGCAGGGTTCCGTCAGTCTCCCTTATCGTTAACCTTGACGGTGCTGGATCAGCCACATCAGATGCCCCCTCGCCCCTAAGGCGAAGCGGGCCCATCTCTGCAAGGCGAAAGGGGTGTCACCTCCCTAGTGGTTGATCCTCGTCCGTTGCCAACCGCTCCCGGACACGTGTCTCTGGGCACTGCAATGACTTTAAGCTGGCAACGTGGGGGACGCGAAGGGGCAGTCGCTGCCATCCATCCGATTGTAACAATCGTCCTCGGGTCGAGGCTATCCTCTTGAAATCCATGAAAAGCGGCCGCCATCATTGCCATCATGATGATGATGTCAGCGACGTCCCGTCATTGGACAGAGGCGGTTCGTCTCACGCGTCGAGCGCCTGCCGAGGCGACCCAGCCTATAGCGGAGGTCCACGTGGCTGGTTAAGTAGGGCGGGGCGATTTGAAATTGCTTTAGGCCGGGCGAAGGACTGGCCTCCATCACTTTGCTCCAATTGTCTTCTTCCTCTAGCCCCCGACTTTCCCTCTTCCGCTATTTTTATACCCTCAGGCAGCAAAGGGGTTGGTGGCTGTTCCAGCCCCGACCCGGCCTCATCCTCAAATTACTTCTCCCCTCCTTGGTCAAGGGATGAAAATCCCGATTCTTCTTCGCAGACCTGGACCAAGTCAAGCCCGGGTAGAGGGATCCCAACCTCCGACCCAACATGAACTCCACCATACTCCCAGGAAACAAAGAAGCACTAGGGCAGCTGTTGACCGCCGACATCCCCAGATACAACTTGCTTCTATCGGAGCACAACCTCCGGCTGGCATGCCTCACCACCCAAAGTGGTGAGTAACATGCGTCTCAATACTTAGCCAAACTTATTTTTCTTTCCCCCCTCTGTTCTCTCCCTTCATCCTCTTTTCTTCTCTTTCCTTTTTCTTTTTTTTCCTTTTTTTTAACTAACTCCGACTGATGCCGTGCAGCCATGAAGGTCCCGACCCACAAACTCAAGAAGGCCGCCGCCAAAAGGATGAGGGCCTAGGAGGGGCCGAGCAAGGGGCAGCAGGCCTCGGCCCCCAAACGTCCGATGATGCGGGCTTCCCCACCTCCCGAGCACCAAGGAACTCCGACTGTGCCCGTAGATCTGACGACTGACACCCCACCGGAGGAGGTCAGGGTTGAGGGGGTGACCGAGGAACCCCAAGTGCCTACCGAACCAGCCCCGGTGGAGGCAGAGCAGGGCCTAGGCGCCGAGTCTCCGGTGGCAGCAAGCCTGCCCCTAGAGGAAACACCGGCAAACAACCTCCCACGCAGCGAGCCCGAGTGCAATGAGGCCGCCGGGGGAAGTGGAGCCGGACCAATCCCCCGTGGGTTCTCCTTGATGAACGACGGACGGCGAGCGGAGTGGCTGATGTCCCAGGCCGTTCAGCCCGAGTTTCAAGAGGAACTCCGGAACCTAGGGGCAACCAGGTTCTTCCAGGAGGCCTTCTCAGCCCTGGTCTAAGTAAGTCACCTTCCTTGCCCTTGACTTGGAATTTTTAATAGTTTACCTGACTAACATCTAGAGTACAGGTGACGAACTCCTTGGTGCTCACTCGGAAGGCCATCGGTGAAGGGGAGGCCATCTTGTGCCAGGTCTAGCAAGACGCCGAGGATGCCCAAGCCCGGGCTGAGGCTGCAGAGAAGGCTTTGGAATCGGCGAGGACCGATCGAGCCGATGAAATAAAGAGGGCCAAGAGCAGAGCGAAGGCCGGAGCTAACCGACTACGGGCGGTGTTGAGTCAACTTACCGAGGCCGAGAGCACCATCAAAGCCCAAAACATTCATATTGCCGAGTTGAACTTGGCCATCTAGGCGGCCAAGGACAGGGCTAGGCATGCTGAGGAGGAGGTGGAGCACACCAAAGAGGCTGAGAGGACGGCGATAGCCTCTCTGGCTGCAGAGAGGGAGGCCCGAGCCGCAGAGGTGGAGGCAGCCGCTGAAGCTAGAGCTGCAAAGGCCGTAGAGGAGTTCCGGGCGTCCGAGCGCTTTAAGGACGAACTAGCCGAAGCTTCAACGGATGCCTATATCTAGGGATTCTGATGCAGGAAGGAGAAAGTTGTTTGGGACCTGAACCTTCCACAGGCCCTAGAGGTTGAGCCGGAGCGCCTCTCCTAAGTATCCTCGTCCGACGACGAGCCTACAGCGGCCGACCCGTGAATTTTTGTAACTTCCTCCTTATTTTTGTAAAGTTCGACTCGGTCGGCACTTTGTAGATAGCATCATTAATGGAGTTGTTTTTAGATAACTACATTGTGTCGCTTTTAAACCCGACTTGCCAATGTGGGACCCTTTGTGGCTTCGTCGGTACTGAGGGGGCGTCTTTACTCACCCACGAGTGGCTTTGACTTGGCTGTATAGGGCCAGACCTTTGGGAAAGCCAAGGAAAACTTAGCTTCCAGGGACCGATGGGTCATCGGCCTTGGAACGCCGAGGAAGACTCGGTCTTCTCGAGTCCGACGGCACATTGGGTCTTCGGCACCAATGGTACATTGGGCTTTTTATTAAGAACCGATGGTACATCGGTCTGCCAGTGGTACACTGAGCTTTTTGAATCCGATGGTACATCAGGTTTTCGATGCCAATGGTACATTGGGCTTTTTGAATCCAATGGTACATCGGGTCTTAAATGCCAATGGTGCATTGGGCTTTTTAAATCCAATGGTACATTGGGCTTTTTGTTGAGAACCGATGGTACATCGGTCTGCCAGTGGTACATTGGGCTTTTTGAATCCGATGGTACATCGGGTCTTCGATGCCAATGGTGCATTGGGCTTTTTGAATCTGATGGTACATTGGGTCTTCAATGCCAATGGTACATTGGGCTTTTTGTTGAGAACCGATGGTACATCGGGTCTTCGACGCCAATGGTACATTGGGCTTTTTGAATCCGATGGTACATTGGGTCTTCGATGCCAATAATACATTGGGCTTTTTGTTGAGAACCGATGGTACATCAGTCTGCCAGTGGTACACTAAGTTTTTTGAATCGATGGTACATCGAGTCTTCGATGCCAATGGTACATTGGGCTTTTTGAATCCGATGCTACATTGGGTCTTTGATGCCAATGGTACATTGGGCATTTTGAATCCAATGGTACATTGGGTCTTCGATGCCAATGGTACATTATGCTTTTTGTTGAGAACCGATGGTACATCGGTCTGCCAGTGGTACACTGGGCTTTTTGAATCCGATGGTACATCGGGTCTTCGATGCAAATGGTACATTGGGCTTTTTGAATCCGATGGTACATTGGGTCTTCGATGCCAATGGTACATTGGGCTTTTTGTTGAGAACCGATGATACATCGGTCTGCCAATGGTACACTGGGCTTTTTTAATCCGATCGTATATCGGGTCTTCGATGCCAATGTTACATTGGGCTTTTTGAATCCGATGGTACATCGGGTCTTCGATGCTAATGGTACATTGGGCTTTTTGTTGAGAATCGATGGTACATTGGGTCTTCGATGCCAATGGTACATTGGGCTTTTTGAATCCGATAGTACATCGGGTCTTCGATGCCAATGGTACATTGGGCTTTTTGAATCCGATGGTACATCGGGTCTTCGATGCCAATGGTACATTGGGCTTTTTGTTGAGAATCGATGGTACATCGGGTCTTCGATGCCAATGGTACATTGGGCTTTTTGTTGAGAACCGATGGTACATCGGTCTGCTAGTGGATACACTAGGATTTTTGAATCCGATGGTACATCGGGTCTTTGATGCCAATGGTACAGTGGGTTTTTTGAATCTGATGGTATGTCGGGTCTTCGATGCCAATGGTACATTTGGCTTTTTGTTGAGAACCGATGGTACATCGGGTCTTCGATGCCAATGGTACATTGGGCTTTTGAATCCAATGGTATATCGGGTCTTCGATGCCAATGGTACATTGGGCTTTTTGTTGAGAACCGATGGTACATCGGTTTGCCAGTGGTACATTAGGCTTTTTGAATCCGATGGTACATTGGGTCTTCGATGCCAAAGGTACATTGGGCTTTTTGAATCCGATAGTACATCGGGTCTTCGATGCCAATGGCACATTAGGCTTTTTGAATTTGATAGTATATCAGGTCTTCGATGCCAATGGTACATTGGGCTTTTTGTTGAGAACCAATGGTACATCGGTCTGCCAGTGGTACACTAGGCTTTTTGAATCCGATGGTACATTGGGTTTTCGATGCCAATGGTACATTGGACTTTTTGAATCCGATGGTAGATCGGGTCTTCGATGCCAATGGTACATTGGGCTTTTTGAATCCGATGGTACATCGGGTCTTTGATGCCAATGGTACATTGGGCTTTTGTTGAGAACCGATGGTGCATCGGTCTGCCAGTGGTACACTGGGCTTTTCGTGCCGAGCTGGCCTTGGACTTTTTGTTGAAGAACTGAGATGCTCAAACTCTTGTTTATTAATTTTAAGTGCGGGGCGATGGCCCCAAAAGAATACAAGCGCGAGATTTCATGTAAAGAAAAGGGTACGCTACTGATAATACCGGTGAAGGTTGTCGGCATTCCACGTCCACGGGAGCAACTTTCCATCCAGCTCTTCAATTTTGTATGCTTCATGGCGGAGTGCCTCGGTGACTCGGTAGGGCCCTTCCCAGTTCAGTGCTAACTTGCCTCCTTCCGTCGGCTTTGAGATTTCGGCTCGCCGAAGGATGAGGTCCCTTGGTAGGAAGGTCCTTGGATGGACGCGAGCATTGTAATACCTAGCCGCTCGCTGTCGGTAGGCTGCCATCCGAAGTCGCGCTCGGTCCCGTACCTCTTCCATCAGGTCGAGGTTGGCCCGCAACCAGTTCAGATTGTCCTCTTCGCTGTATGCCTCCACCCTGGGGCTCGGGGCGCCGATCTCCACAGGAATGACGGCCTCGGATCTGAAGACAAGGCTGAAGGGAGTCTCTCCAGTGGGGGCTCATGGCGTTGTGTGGTAGGCCCACAGTACGCTGTGGAGCTCCTCCATCCAGCGTCCTTTGCAGTCGTCTAGCCGAGCTCTCAGTCCTTGGAGAATGATGCGGTTGGTCACCTCGGTCGTTCCGTTGGTCTAAGGATGCCCTACGGAGGTGAACCGCTGATGGATGCCGAGCTCGGTAGAATCCTCGGAAGGGTGCATTTTCGAACTGCCGACCGTTGTCGGTGACGAGAGTATGCGGTAGCCCGAACTGACATATTATAGACTTCCAGAAGAAGGACCTCACCTTACCCTCGGTGATCTTGGCAAGCGCTTCGCCCTCAATCCATTTGGTGAAGTGGTCGATGGCCACAGCAGGAACTTGCGCTGACCGGAGGCTGGAGGGAATGGCCCCAAGATGTCCATACCCCTCTGGACGAAGGACCAAGGAGCCGCAGAGGGGTCAGCTAAGACGTCGGCTACCGCTGGATGTTGGCATGGCACTGACAGCTGTCGCACCTCTTAACAAGCTCGGCCATCTCTTCCCTCATGGTTAGCCAGTAGTACCATTGCCGTAGGGCCTTGTACGCCAGTGCTCTGCCCCCCAGATGGCTCCCGTAGATGCCCTCATGGATTTTCCGCAGGATGTAGTCAGCTTCAGTAGGTCCGATGCATCTGAGGACTAGGTATGAGAATGATCTTCGGTAGAGCTTCCTGTCCATTATTAAGAACTTCAGGGCCCATCGCCTGAGCAATCTGGCCTCGGCTGGGTCTTTAGGGAGAGCGTCATCAGTGAGATATCGGACGTAGACATCCATCGAAGAGGGCTCTTGCTTGACTGGCAATGCTTTCTCTGCTGCTGCTTGTTGGAAGATTATTGAAAAACTACATGATCCAATCCTTTTGATTTTGATGATTACTAAAAGCCTTTGAGTTTATTAAAAGATATAATGAGCTTACTTAAATGAGCAACTAATTTATTTTGAACAATCAATGAGAATGTTAAAGCTTGACTTTAATCAATTTTGAAAGTAACCTTTAGCTCAATGTTTAAACTTTCAAAAAGAAATTTTATAATTCATGTTTTATTCAATGAGTTTTTGGAATAGTTCTTGAATCAATTATTAATGTCAATTTTATTGAATTCAAGTCAAAACAATGAATTAAAATGAATCTGGAACGATTTTAATGTCAATCAGAAAAGTTTCTGATTTTTGATACGTTCCGGAGCCGACTCCTGAGTTTCAGAGTCGACTCCGCTCAGTGTACAGAAATATGCATCTGTGTCGAGTCGACCCACGAAATTTGTCGAGTCGACCCCTGATTCTGTCGAGCCGACTCCTTGACTATGCGAGTCGACTCCGCTCAGACACCAGAAGAGTATTTTTTTGAGCACTTCGCGAGTCGACCCCAAGCCTTTCACGAGTCAACTCTCGACTTTCAGGAGTCGACACTTTACTTTTGGCGAGTCGACCCCTAACCTTTATAAACATTTCTATTTTTGGTAAGACGAGCTCGAGCCGACTCGGGAAAAGCATGAGTCGACTCCAGCAAATCTGGGCGAAATTTTTATGGATGCCAACTCAGCTCCAACAGTTAGTTTTTTGATTAACGACTATTTTTCTTTGTCTCTAACGGATATATTCTTGCAGAATCTATAAATAGAGGAGCTCTTTTCAAATCAAAAGAATCCAGAGAAAATCAAAAAGAGAGAAAAGAATATCTTTCAAAAAGAGGGAAGAACAGAGCTTTCATAGAAAAATCTTCTAGTTCAAAATAGAGTGATTCAAAAGGAGTGAAATCAAAGAGGAAGTTCCGTCTGCTCCTTCTCATCAATCCACTAGAGTCAAAAAGAAATCCACAAGCTTTTCAAAGATCAAATCGAAGGATTTTCAACATTCAACAAAGGAGAAAAAGCTTCATCTCAACTCCAAAGTTTTCAAACGGTCAAGAATCTTGCTGAGGCCTGATTCAATACTTCAACAGGAGTTAAAGAGGAGAAGGAAGAAAGCCAAAGCCACAACCATCTGCAATCTTATCAGGCTTTTCTTACCCTTTTATACTTTATTTGTATATTCGCTCAAGGGGAGCATTTCAATATTTAAACTCTGTTATTATTGGTTGTTTGCTGATTCAATCAGTGGATTGAATCAGTGGAGGTTATTATACCTCGTTGCAAGCTGGAGTGCTTGTGTTGGGTTAGTTGTGAGCCCGTGAAAAACAACGTGTAGGGTTTTGTGCTGGTAAGCCCGTGTAAAACCAGCTGGGTTCGTTGTGCACCCGGGAAAACAACAAGGTTGAGTTGTGAGCCTGGAAAACAACTCGGCTGTAATCTAGGGAGATTATAGTGTGGACCCAAGTGAATCTTGGGAGTGGACGTAGGTGTTGATTGCACCGAACCACTATAAAATTATCTTGTGTTTGCCGTGCTATATTTCTCTCTCTCTATCTTTCTTTATTTGCTTGTGTATTGATTTAAGTTAGCCTCTCACTTGCACATCTTGCTAACTAATCAACTAAAGTTAAAAAGACTTAAATTTTTAAGAACCCAATTCACCCCCCCCCCTCTTGGGTTGCCATCTGGGCCAACAATTGGTATCAGAGCAAGTGCTCATTTAGAATTTGATCTCACGATCAAGGGCTAAAGATCCTTATGGCAACACAAAGTGGTTCATGTTTTGCTGAAGGTCATTCTACGAATCGACCTCCTTTATTTAATGGAACCAACTATTCATATTGGAAAGCAAGAATGAGAATATTCATTCAAGCTTCTGACTATGAATTGTGGGGAGTAATAATCAATGGACCTAGTACACCCATACACTTAATAGATGGCACTATTATTCCTAAGCCCGAAAGAGATTGGAATGATAATGATAGAAGAATGGCTCAATTAAATGCTAAAGCCATTAACATTTTATATTGTTCCTTAGACTCTAATGAATTCAACCGAATCTCAACTTGTAATTCCGCAAAAGAAATTTGGGATAGGTTGGAAATAACACATGAAGGAACAAACCAAGTTAAGGAATCAAAAATAAACATTTTGGTTCATAAATATGAATTGTTTACAATGGAACAAACTGAAACCATCACATGCATGTTCACTAGATTCACTGATATTGTGAATGGGTTAAAGAGTCTTGGTAGAATTTATTCTAATGCTGACCTTGTGCGCAAAATTCTTAGGTCACTACCAAGATAGTGGGAAGCGAAAGTCACTGCTATCCAAGAAGCAAAGGACCTCAATGCATTACCTTTAGAGGAGCTTCTAGGATCCCTAATGACCCACGAGCTGACAATGAAGCAGCATGTTGAGGAGGAAACAAAAAGAAAGAAAACTCTTGCCCTTAAAACTGCAGAAATGGAAGAGAGCAGCAGTGAAAGTAATGATGAAGATGATGAGGAAACTGCTCTCTTGGCCAAAAAATTCAGAAAGTTTATGAGAAAAAGGCCCTTCCAAAAAAAGAAATTTGGAGCAAGAATTGATGGAGAAAAAGATAAGAGAAAGGACAAGGAGAAAGAAAAAGAGAAAGAGCCCTTAGTATGTTATGAATGCAAAAAGCCAGGGCACTTTAGATATGATTGTCCTTTGCTGAAAAAGGCCTTCAAGAAAAAGAAGAAAGCTTACATGGCAACATGGTCAGATGAATCTTCCTCGTCGGAAGAAGAAGAACAAAAGGAAGTTGCCAATATCTGCTTCATGGCCAACAACGACGACAACGACAATGAGGTAAGTTCTAAAAACTCAAATGATGAATTCACTTTTGATGAAATGTTTGAGGCTTTCAATGAACTTATGATTGACTTTAAATCTTTGAAAAAGAAGTATAAGTTTTTGAAAAATGACAATATTAGCTTAGCTAAAAGTAAAAATGAATTAGCTTTAGAAGTTAAGAACTTAACTAATGAAAAAGAAGAACTTAGCAAAGAAAGAGATAATTTTAATCAAGAAATAGATTTGTTGAAGTCTGAAACTAAAAACTCAACAAAAGATTTAAAAGATCAATTAGAAATCTTAGCTTTAGAAAAAGAACAGCAAGTTAAAGACAATGATTCATTAAAGAAAGAAGTTATAAAATATAAAGACATTGTTGAGAAATTCACCTTAAGTTCAACTAAACTAAACATGATTTTAGATAATCAAAAAGCTGTTTTCGATAAAGCTGGCCTAGGTTATAATACGTATAGGAAACAAAAATCTTTAAAGAATATTTTTGTAAAAGCCAATCAAAGTAATATAACTTGTTTTAAATGCAATGAAAAAGGTCATAAATCATTTGAATGCAAAACATTAAATAATAACAAAAAGTTAAATGTTAAAGCAAAGAAAATTTGGGTTCCGAAAGGAATAATTCTTATTGCTACTAACCATGAAGGACCCAAGAAAGCTTGGGTACCTAAACATAAAGTTTAAATTATGTTGCAGGAATGTCTTGTAGCCAAAAGATCAAAGAAAAAGTGGTACCTTGATAGTGGCTGCTCAAGACATATGACGGGTGACAAAGATGAATTCATCACCCTGTAAGAAAAGAAAGGTGGAGTTGTTACGTTTGGCGATAACGGTAAAGATCAAATTATGGGCCTTGGTAAAGTCCGTATAACTCCATCTACATTTATTGATAATGTACTTTATGTTGGCCCAGATGGCAACCCAAGAGGGGGGGGGGGTGAATTGGGTTCTTAAAAATTTAAGACTTTTTAACTTTAATTGATTAGTTAGCAAGATGTGCAAGTGAGAGGCTAACTAAAATTAATACACAAGCAAATAAAGAGAGATAGAGATAGAGAAAATTAGGCACGGCAAACACAAGAATTTTATAGTGGTTCGGCGCAACCAGCACCTACGTCCACTCCCAAGATTCACTTGGGTCCACACTATAATCTCTCTAGATTACAGCCGAGTTGTTTTCCAAGCTCACAACTCAAACTTGTTGTTTTACGGGTGCACAACGAACCCAGCTGGTTTTAACTCGGGCTTACCAGCACAAAACCCTACACGTTGTTTTTCTTTGGGCTCACAACTAACCCAACACAAGCACTCCGGCTTGCAACGAGGTATACCAACCTCCACTAATTCAATCCACTGATTGAATCAGCAAACAAATAATAATGATAGAGTTTGAACATAAGTGCTCCCCTTGAGCAGATATACAAATTAAGTACAAAATATTAAAAGGTTAGAAAAGCCTGATTGTATTTGCAGATGGTGGATGCTTGGGCTTTCTTCCTTCTTCTCTTCAACTCCTCTAGAAGTGTTGAATCACGCCTCAGCTAGATTCTTGACCGTTGAAGACTTTTGGAGTTGAGATGAAGCTTTTCCCTCTTTTGAAAATCCGCCGATTTGATCCTTTGAAACGCACTTGGATTTTCTTCTGACTTTTGTGGAATGATGAGAAGGAGTAGACGAATCTTTCTCTTGGATTTCACTCCTTTTGAAACACTCTTCTTTGAGCTAAAAGATTTTTCAATATGCTCTGTTTTTCCCTCTTTTCAAATGATATTCTTTTCTCTCTTTTTGATTTTCTCTGGGTTGTTTTGATTTGAAAAGAACTCCTCTATTTATAGAATCTGCAAAAATATATCCGTTAGAGACAGGGAAAAATAGCCGTTATTCAAAAATCTTACCGTTGGGGCTGATGTGTCATCGTTAAAAATCGCGCCCAGAATTCGCGGAGTCGACTCGAGCTCTGAGGGAGTCGGCTCGAGGTCGATTACCAAAAATAGAAACATTTTAACCATTGAGGGGTCGACTCGCGAAAACACAAGTGTCGGCTCCTGAAAGTCGGGAGTCGACTCGAGGAAAATGGGGAGTCGACTCGAGAAGTGCTCAAAAAACATGGGTTCTGTTGTTTGAGCGGAGTCGACTCGCACAGACAGGAGTCGGCTCGCAAGAATCAGGGGTCGACTCTTGAAAAGCCAAGGGTCGACTCGAGAAACTCAGGCAAATTGGGGAGTCGACTCGGAAACCCTTGAGTCGGCTCGGGACCGATACAAAAATCAGAAAAATTTCTGATTGACTTTAAAACTTGTCCCAATTAAATTTAAAATATAAATTTGACTTGAATACATTAAATATGACGTTTATCATGGATTCAAGACATGTTTCAAGAATTCATCGATTGAATTATAATGTATAAAAATTCCTTTTTGAAATCCTTTTGAGCATACAACTTGAAACTTCTTTTTCTAATTTCAAAACTCATTTGATATAAATTGAAAGTTCATTCCTTTCAATTTGAATAAGCTCAAGGTTTTTGATAAATAAACACATTGTTTTCTTTAAGATACTCATGGCTTTTGGAAATCATCAAAATCAATAAAGTTGGGGCAATTATGTTTCAATAATTTCTCAACAATCTCCCCCTTTTTGATGATGACAAAAACATTGAGTATATGCATTATAAAATTGAAAAAATTTGTGATTCCAAAATCAACTTTTGTGTTCATGGAAAGGCTCCCCCTCAATGAGGTAGCTCCCCCTATGAACCTTAATCTTATAAATCATTCAAAATTTTTCAAAATCAAAAACTTAAGCAATTCCTTTATGAAATTCAATTTATCTCTTCCCCTTATATGAAACATATATTTTCTTTTTCTTATTTAATTCTCTCCCCCTTATTTAATTAGGGCAATTAAAAGCATCATATACGATTAAATCATATAAATCTCTCCCCCTTTTTTGTAATCAACAAAAAGGTTGAGATGCATCAGAGCATCAATTTGATTAAACTCATTTGAATTCATTCAGCATCTAAGTTATCAATTGAGTATTAAGATATTCAAAATTATATCAAATTAAATATAAGCATTCAAAGATATTCAAGGGTACTCACAATTGAAATAGACAAAAGTGAAGCATCAAACATTCTCATTACTTCAAATGAAAGTACATGGAAATGTAAACTTGTACATTGCATTGAAAGTAACATTGATTACATAAAAAAGATTACATGAAAACTTAAAAATTTCTTCTAGTGATTCTATTCAAATGATCTACAATTTGCTTCATCCCTTCGCATTGAAGTCTTACATAGTCTTTTAATTTTTCATCAACAAAAGTACAAGCAGAAGTGATTTTTCTTGAAGCTCTGCGTTGCATTGGGAGTATGTCTCCGAGTCACCGCAGATGTCCTTAAGCTCTCCAAAGATATTCTTTAAATTTTCACTTAAGGACCCGGTAGATGAGCTGAGAGTGGACTCAATCAATGCAACTCGATCACTGAGAGAATACAATGCTTCTTTTAAGTTCATATACTTATCATTAAATTCTTCTTTCAATCTCTTTTCTTGATCACTTAACTCAGACTTGAATAAAGATCGAAGTTGATCTAACTGTGTATCAGAAAAACTAGCAGATGAAACTGTGGAAGACTGTGCAGGAGCAATAGTAGCAGGGGTAGGATCTGAAGTAGGAGCAGGAACAGAATCTGGAATAGATGAACACTGAGGAGGCTCCGGAGAAGAATGTCTCAAGGAAGGTCTGGGTGCCTCTGCATCTAAGTCTCTATCCTCAGTAACAGTCTTTCTCTCCCAACTTCCATTTTTCTTAATAAACCCCATGCGATGAATTGTAGCCAAAGTATAATAATCTGTATGTCTTAACTCCTTCTTTGGCTCACAATCACTGAACACAATCCCTTGGCTAAGAAATAATTTAGTCAAAACCATGCCATAGGGTAAGCTCGATTTCTTCTTCCCGCTACAGTCTGCAATATACCAAATCATCATCCTAGGTAAATTGATGGGTTTCCCAGATACAACTGCATCCATGACAAAAATCTCGTTCAGAAACATAGTCAAATCGGCCTGTCTTGGGAAATAGAATCCTGCTGCAAATATTGTGGAGAAGCCTTAATTCCAATGGCAGTTGACTAGCAAAGACTTCTTCAAATCCCTCAAAGTTTCGGTTCAAAAGTCGAGTGAGAGCTGGAGACCTATCTTCAGGGGCAAATGTAGAAGGTCCAGACAAGGGTAACTTCAATAATCTAGAAAGAATGGAGGATGTAATGTTCAAACCATGCCTCTAACCTTGCTTACTAAGCCATCATCTCCTCTAGATAAATTCTTGTAAAACTCTTTACCAAAGCAGGGTAGGTTGGACAATCCAATGAACAAATATACTCAAAACCCATCTCGATTAGTGTCTACCAATGATGAATCCTTCATTCTCAAACAATTCGAAATCCACTTTCCTTCCTGTGGTTACAATCCTACTGGCTAGAAGATCTACCTGAGGGTAGGAGGGAGCTGGAGCTGGAGGATCACTAGCCGAAGGGTAGAAGAAGAATCCGTTGACGGCTCGCGGACGGGTCGTCGGACGGTCCTTTTTCTCTTCACACCGGCGCCACTCGAGCTTGCTCCTCGGGTTTTGGGTGCCATTGATCTTGAAGGATTGTTTAATCAGAGGTTAATTGAGGTTTGGAGGGTTTTGGGAAAGTTTTGGAGAGGATTTGGAAGATTTTGGAAGAATGAAATGTCCGTCGGGTCGACTCGTGCCCTAATAAATCGACTGGGACCACGTCGAGTCGACTCGCGCAAAGTGTGGAGTCGGCTCGCGACTAGTCACAGAGCACGGACACGATCTCGAGTCGACTCGCTCAGAGGAGGGGTCGACTCCTGAGTTTCAGCAGAAACTCGAGTCGACTCCGATACTCTCGAGTCGGCTCCCGGACAAATTCAGAGAAAAAGATGAGATTCAGAGAATCCGAATTAAGTCCCAAATTTGATCTTTGAGTATGATTAAAAATCATGGACTTTGAGAGATCAAATTGATATGAGTTCTAGATAAAATTTCCTTAAGATTTTGAGAATTTGAAAGAATTCTAGATATATTTCCTTAGAGGTTTCAAAATTTATTCAAAAGGATTACAAATTCCTAACTCTCCTCTAAGATAACAAAATCTTTCTTCATTTAAAGGTTTAGTGAATATGTCAGCTAATTGTTCTTCAGTGTTTACATAATCTAAACAAATTTCATCATTAGCTACATGTTCCCTTATAAAATGATATCTAATTTCTATGTGTTTTGTTCTTGAGTGTTGAATTGGATTTTTAGTTAAGTTGATTGCGCTAGTGTTATCACATCTTATGGGTGTTTTATCAAGTGTGATACCATAGTCTTCAAGTTGTCGCTTAATCCATAGGATTTGCGCACAGCAACTTCCAGCTGCTACATATTCAGCTTCAGTAGTTGATAATGCAACTGAATTTTGCTTTTTGCTAAACCATGTGATTAAGTTACTACCTAAGAATTGGCATGCACCACTTGTGCTTTTCTATCTAATTTACATCCAGCATAATCAGAATCTGAATATGCAATTAGGTTTAATGTGGAGTCTCTAGAATACCATAAACCTACATTTTTAGTTCCATTTAGATATCTTAAAATTCTTTTAACAGCTATTAAATGTGATTCTTTAGGTTCAGATTGAAATCTAGCACATAAACATACTGAAAACATATATCTGGTCTACTTGCTGTTAAATAAAGAAGGGATCCGATTATACCTCGATAATACTTTTGGTCAACCTTTTTACCTTCTTCATCTTTGTCCAGCTTGCATGAAGGACTCATTGGAGTTCCGAGGGGTTTCATTGTTTCCATACCAAACTTTTTGAGTAGTTCTCTTGTGTATTTGGTTTGGTTGATAAAGATTCCCTCTTTGCTTGTTTGATCTGGAGTCCAAGGAAGAAGTTGAGTTCTCCCATCATGCTCATCTCGAATTCTCCCTGCATCAACTTTGCAAATTCTTGACAAAGAGAATCGTTAGTAGCACCAAAAATAATGTCATCTACGTATATTTGTACTACAAGTAAATCTTTACTTTTCTTTTCAAAAACAAAGTTTTATCAACATTTCCTCTTGTAAAATCATTTTCTATTAAGAATTTACTTAACCTATCATACCAAGCTCTAGGTGCTTGTTTCAAACCATATAAAGCTTTGTGCAATTTAAAAACGTGATTTGAAAACTCGTGATCTTCAAAACCTGGTGGTTGTTCTACATAAACTTCTTCATTAATAAATCCATTTAAAAATGCGCTTTTTACATCCATTTGAAATAAGTTAATGTTCATATGACATGCAAATGCAAGTAATAGCCTAATGGCTTCTAATCTAGCTACAGGTGCAAAGGTTTCATCAAAATCAATACCTTCCTCTTGATTATATCCTTTAGCAACCAATCTAGCTTTGTTTCTAATTACAATGCCATTTTCATCTAGTTTATTTCTATAAATCCATTTTGATCCTATTACTGAATGATTTTTAGGTCTTTCAACTAAGGTCCAAACATTATTTCTTGTAAATTGATTTAGTTCTTCTTGCATTGCTAACATCCAATTATTATCTTTTTCAGCTTCTTCTATAGTTTTAGGTTCAATTTGTGATACAAATGCAAGATGATTACTAATATTTCTCATGTATGATCTAGTCCTTATTCCTTGAGATGGATCGCCTATAATCAATTCCTTAGGATGACTATGAGCATATCTCCAGTCTCTTGGAAGATCTACATCATTATGATCAATATTGACATCATCGTCCTTATGTGAATCATCATCTTTAGCCTCTTGTTCATGATCAGAAGATACTTCAATATTAAGTTTTTCAAGATCTTTTTCAATTATGTTTGTATCTTCCTCATCATCAATCTTTTCAGATCCAGTTGCTAAAGATTCATCAAAAACTACATGAATGGATTCTTCAACTACTAAGGTTTTCTTGTTAAAGATTCTATATGCCTTACTAGTTGTTGAATAACCTAGAAAAATTCCTTCATCAGATTTAGCATCAAATTTTCCTAAGTTGTTTTTACCATTATTATGAATGAAACATTTACATCCAAATGCATGAAAGTATTTTATATTTGGTTTTCTTTCATTCCATAATTCATAAGGTGTTTTCTTTAATATTGGTCTTATTAAAGCTCTGTTTAAGATGTAACATGCTGTGTTAATTGCTTCCGCCCAAAAATACTTTGGTAAGTTGCTTTCACATAGCATGGTACGGGCCATGTCTTCTAGAGTCCTATTTTTCTTTCAACTACACCATTTTGTTGTGGAGTCCTAGGGGCTGAAAAATTATGATTAATTCCATTTTCAGTGCAGAAATTTTCAAATAAGTGATTTTCAAATTCTGTTCCATGATCACTTCTTAGAGATACTATAGTAGTGTTTTTCTCATTTGTGACTTTCTTGAAGAATTTCAGGAATATCGAGAAAGTCTCATCTTTGTGAGCTAAAAACATTACCCAAGTATATCTAGAATAATCATCTACAATCACTAGACCATATTTCTTTCCTCCTAGACTTGTGGTTCTAGTTGGTCCGAAAAGATCCATGTGAAGTAGCTCTAAAGCCCTAGAAGTTGAAACAATGTTTTTAGATTTAAAAGAACTTCTAGTTTGTTTTCCAAATTGACATGCATCACATATTTTATTATTTTCAAAATCTAGTTTAGGTAATCCTTTAACTAAATCCATTTTAATTAGTTTTGAAATAAGGTGTGTGCTTGCATGACCTAATCTACGATGCCACAACCAACTAATTTCATTTATGTTAGCATTGTCAGCAATTAAGCAATGATCACTCAAAGATAATTTTTCTAAGTCAACTAAGTAAACATTGCCATGTCTATAACCAGTAAATACAATGCTATCATCAATAGAATTAGTTACAGTGCATATAGAAGATTTAAATGAAACATTAAAATTTTTATCACATAATTGGCTTATACTAATTAGATTATGCTTCAAACCATTAACATAAAGTACATTATCAATAACTATAGATGGAGTTATGCGAACTTTACCAAGGCCCATAATTTGACCTTTACCGTTGTCGCCAAACGTCACAACTCCACCTTTCTTTTCCTAGGGTGATGAATTCATCTTTGTCACCCGTCATATGTCTTGAGCAGCCACTATCAAGGTACCACTTTTTCTTTGATCTTTTGGCTACAAGACATTCCTGCAATATAATCAAACTTTATGCTTAGGTACCCAAGCTTTCTTGGGTCCTTCATGGTTAGCAGCAATAAAAATTGTTCCTTTCGGAACCCATATTTTCTTAGCTTTAATATTTAACTTGTTGTTATTATTTAACGTTTTGCATTCAAATGATTTATGACCTTTTTCATTACATTTAAAACAAGTTATATTACTTTGGTTGGCTTTTATAAAAATATTCTTTAGAGATTTCTGTTTCCTTAATGTGTTATATCCTAAACCAGCTTTGTCAAAAACAGCTTTTTGACTATCTAGGATCATGTTAAGTTTAGTTGAACTTAAGGTGAATTTCTCAACAATGTCTTTATATTTTTTAACATCTTTCTTAAGAGAGTCATTTTCTTTAGCTTGCTGTTCTTTATCTAAAGCTAAAGTTTCTATTTGATCTTTTAAATCTTTAGTTGAGTTTTTAGTTTCAGATTTTAATAAATCTTTTTCTTGATTAAGATTATCTCTTTCTTTCCTAAGTTCTTCTTTTTCATTAGTTAAGTTCTTAACTTCTAAAGCTAATTCATTTTTACTTTTAGCTAAACTAATATTGTCATTTTTCAAAAACTTATACTTTTTTTTAAGGATTTAAAATCAATCATAAGTTCATTGAAAGCCTCAAACATTTCATCAAATGTAAAATCATCATTTGAGTTTTCAGAACTTACCTCATTGTCGTTGTCGTCGTCGTTGGCCATGAAGCAAATATTGGCAACTTCCTTTTGCTCATCTTCTTCCGACGAGGAAGATTCATCAGACCATGTTGCCATGTATGCTTTCTTCTTTTTCTTGTAGGCCTTTTTCAGCAAAGGACAGTCATACTTGAAGTGCCCTGGCTTTTTGCACTCATAACATACTAAGGGCTCTTTTTCTTTTTCTTTCTCCTTGTCCTTTTTCTTATCCTTTTCTCCTTCAAATCTTGCTCCAAATTTCTTTTTATGAAAGGCCTTTTTCTCATAAACCTTCTGAATTTTTTGGCCAAGAGAGCAGTTTCCTCATCATCTTCATCATTACTTTCACTGCTGCTCTCTTCCATTTCTGCAGTCTTGAGGGCAAGAGTTTTCTTCTTTTTGTTTCCTCCTCAACATGCTGCTTCATTGTTAACTCGTGGGTCATTAAGGATCCTAGAAGCTCCTCTAAAGGTAGTGCATTGAGGTCCTTTGCTTCTTGGATGCAGTGACTTTGCTTCCCACGATCTTGGTAGTGACCTAAGAATTTTACGCACAAGATCAGCATTAGAATAAATTCTACCAAGACTTTTCAAACCATTCACAATATCAGTAAATCTAGTGAACATGCATGTGATGGTTTCAGTTTGTTCCATTGTAAATAATTCATATTTATGAACCAAAATATTTATTTTTGATTCCTTTACTTGGTTTGTTCCTTCATGAGTAATTTCCAACCTATCCCAAATTTCTTTTGCGGAATTACAAGTTGAGATTCGGTTGAATTCATTTGAGTCTAAGGAACAATATAAAATATTAATGGCTTTAGCATTTAGTTGTGCCATTCTCCTATCATTATCATTCCAATCCCTTTCGGGTTTAGGAACAATAGTGCCATCAATAAGGTGTGTGGGTGTACTAGGTCCATTAATTATAACACCCCAAAGCTCATAATCAGAAGCTTGAATGAATATCCTCATTCTAGCTTTCCAATAAGAATAGTTTGAGCCATTAAAAAGTGGAGGTCTATTCGTAGAATGACCTTCAGCAAAACTTGAACCAATTTGTGTTGCCATATGGATCTTTAGCCCTTGATCGTGAGATCAAATTCTAAATGAGCACTTGCTCTGATACCAATTGTTGGCCCAGATGGCAACCCAAGAGGGGGGGGGTGAATTGGGTTCTTAAAAATTTAAGACTTTTTAACTTTAATTGATTAGTTAGCAAGATGTGCAAGTGAGAGGCTAACTAAAAATACACAAGCAAATAAAGAGAGAGAGATAGAGAAAATTAGGCACGGCAAACACAAGATAATTTTATAGTGGTTCGGCGCAACCAGCACCTACGTCCACTCCCAAGATTCACTTGGGTCCACACTATAATCTCTCTAGATTACAGCCGAGTTGTTTTCCAAGCTCACAACTCAAACTTGTTGTTTTACGGGTGCACAACGAACCCAGCTGGTTTTAACTCGGGCTTACCAGCACAAAACCCTACACGTTGTTTTTCTAGGGCTCACAACTAACCCAACACAAGCACTCCGGCTTGCAACGAGGTATACCAACCTCCACTAATTCAATCCACTGATTGAATCAGCAAACAATAATAATGATAGTGTTTGAACAATAAGTGCTCCCCTTGAGCAAATATACAAATGAAGTACAAAATATAAAAGGTTAGAAAAGCCTGATTGTATTTGCAGATGGTAGATGCTTGGGCTTTCTTCCTTCTTCTCTTCAACTCCTCTAGAAGTGTTGAATCACGCCTCAGCTAGATTCTTGACCGTTGAAGACTTTGGAGTTGAGATGAAGCTTTTTCCTCTTTTGAAAATCCTCCGATTTGACCTTTGAAATGCACTTGGATTTTCTTTGACTTTTGGATTGATGAGAAGGAGTAGACGAAACTTTCACTTGGATTTCACTCCTTTTGAAACACTCTTCTTTGAGCTAAAAGATTTTTCAATATGCTCTGTTTTTCCCTCTTTTCAAATGATATTCTTTTCTCTCTTTTTGATTTTCTCTGGGTTGTTTTGATTTGAAAAGAACTCCTCTATTTATAGAATCTGCAAAAATATATCCGTTAGAGACAGGGAAAAATAGCCGTTATTCAAAAATCTTACCGTTGGGGCTGATGTGTCATCGTTAAAAATCGCGCCCAGAATTCGCGGAGTCGACTCGAGCTCTGAGGGAGTCGGCTCGAGGTCGATTACCAAAAATAGAAACATTTTAACCATTGAGGGGTCGACTCGCGAAAACACAAGTGTCGGCTCCTGAAAGTCGGGAGTCGACTCGAGGAAAATGGGGAGTCGACTCGAGAAGTGCTCAAAAAACATGGGTTCTGTTGTTTGAGCGGAGTCGGCTCGCACAGACAGGAGTCGGCTCGCAAGAATTCAGGGGTCGACTCTTGAAAACCAAGGGTCGACTCGAGAAACTCAGGCAAATTGGGGAGTCGACTCGGAAACCCTTGAGTCGGCTCGGGACCGATACAAAAATCAGAAAAATGTTCTGATTGACTTTAAAACTTGTCCCAATTAAATTTAAAATATAAATTTGACTTGAATACATTAAATATGACGTTTATCATGGATTCAAGACATGTTTCAAGAATTCATCGATTGAATTATAATGTATAAAATTCCTTTTTGAAATCCTTTTAGCATACAACTTGAAACTTCTTTTTCTAATTTCAAAACTCATTTGATATAACCATTGATAGTTCATTCCTTTCAATTTGAATAAGCTCAAGGTTTTTGATAAATAAACACATTGTTTTCTTTAAGATACTCATGGCTTTTGGAAATCATCAAAATCAATAAAGTTGGGGCAATTATGTTTCAATAATTTCTCAACACTTTATGTTGATGGTTTGAAGCATATCTAATTAGCATAAGCCAATTATGTGATAAAAACTTTAATGTTTCATTTAAATCTTCTATATGCACTGTAACTGATTCTATTGATAATAGCATTGTATTTACGGGTTATAGACATGGCAATGTTTACTTGGTTGATCTAGAAAAATTATCTTTGAGTGATCATTGCCTAATTGCTGACAATGCTAATATAAATGAAATTAGTTGGTTGTGGCATCGTAGATTAGGTCATGCAAGCACACACCTTATTTCAAAATTAATTAAAATGGATTTAGTTAAAGAATTATCTAAACTAGTTTTTGAAAATAATAAAATATGTGATGCATGTCAATTTGGAAAACAAACTAGAAGTTCTTTCAAATCTAAAAATGTTATTTCAACTTCTAGGGCTTTAGAGCTACTTCACATGGACCTTTTTGGACCAACTAGAACCACAAGTCTAGGAGGAAAGAAATATGGTCTAGTGATTGTAGATGATTATTCTAGATATACTTGGGTAATGTTTTTAGCTCACAAAGATGAGACTTTCTCGATATTTC
>UESW01002248.1:0-227611 GCA_900491605.1 Calamus simplicifolius
GGCTAGCCATCCAAAAAGAGTTAAAAGAAAAAATAAATAAAATTTAATTTGATTGATGAAGTTATTTATTTTTTTATAATTTTTTGAATATTAAAGCAGTGATTGGGTTCAATAACTATTTCAATTAGTTGATCTCAACAACTATGACTGGAGCTATCAATCAGTTGGCTGCCAAACACTTTGAAATCATGCTGAAATAAAATGAGATTGAATTGCTTTAGGTATATCAAACCAACATATTGATGGACCATACAGTATATAATTTTATTTTTTATTTTTAAACATTGGATTAGATTAAAAATCCAATCCAACAATTCAAGCAGAGCCTTGAGTTAATTATTGAAGCCCAACCACTACTTCTTGATTTTCAGCCAAATAAGCCACGTAAGTAAGGCCGTTTGCCTCTATCACCACGTTATGCTTTCATATATATATATATATATATATGTTATTGCAAAAATTCGCTTTTCAATTTGGGTACAGTCCGACTCCAGATCTAGATGCCGATCTCTCACCCAGAAACCTACAAGATAGTCTTCACGCAGAGAGTATTGAGGATGGCCCTCTACGAAAGACTCTATTGGGGAGTTTGTTGAGAAATTATATGCCCCAATCTTATTGATTTTGATGATTACCAAAAGCCATGAGTATATCAAAAGATGTAATGAGTTTATTTACATGAACAATGAATTTATTTAGAACAATGAATGAGAATGTTAAAGTATAACTTTAACCAATTTGAAAGTAACTTCAAGCTCCATGTTTAAGCTTTCAAAAAGAAATTTTATACTTCATGTTTTAATCAATGAGTTTTTGGAATTCTTGAATTGATTCCTAATGTCAATTTATTATATTCAAGTCAAAATAATGATTTAAAATGAATCTGGAACGATTTCAAGTCAATCAGAAAATTCTCTGATTTTTGATACGTTCCGGAGCCGACTCTAGAGTTTCAGAGTCGACTCCACTCAGTGTACAGAAATGACTGTCTCGAGTCGACCCATGTGATTTCTTGAGTCGACCCCCGATTCTGTCGAGCCGACTCCATGACTGTGTGAGTCGACTCCGCTCAGACACCAGAGGTGTGTTTTTCTGAGCATTTCTCGAGTCGACCCCCAACTTTTCATGAGTCGACCCCCGACTTCAGGAGTCGACACTTATTTTTGATGAGTCGACCCTTTGACTTTCTGCGAATTTCTATTTTTGGTATCTCGACTTCGAGCCGACTCGGGAAAGCAGGAGTCGACTCCAGCAAATCTGGGCGAAATTTTCGAATGCCAACTCAGCTCAACGGTAAGATTTTTAATTAACGGCTATTTTTCTTTGTTTCTAACGGCTATATTTTGCAGAATCTATAAATAGAGAAGCCGTTTTCAAATCAAAAAGAGACAAATAGAGAGATATTCAAGAAAAAAAGAGAAAATCGGAAAAACAGAGCTTAGTTGAAAAAATCCGTTAGAGTGAAAGAAAAAGAGTGAAATCAAAGAAGCTCCTTCTGTGCTCAAGCTCAACAATCCAAGGAAGCTTCAGAAGAAAATCCAAGAGCTTTCAAGAGCATCTCAAGTGATTTTCAAACTCAAAGAAAAGAGGAAAAGCTTCAAATCAACTCCAACGTCATTCCGTGAAGAATCCGAGCTGAGGCCGATTCACACTTCAAAGGAGTTGAAAAAGAAGAAGAAGAAAAGCTCAAAAGCCAACCATCTGCAAATCAGGCTTTTCTAAACCTTGTTCATTTACTTGATTATTTGCTCATTGAGGAGCTGTGTACTTGAAAAACAATATTTCTTTTTTGTGTCTAGTTCAATCTGGGGATTGAACTAGTGGAGGTAGTCTTACCTCGGTACAAGCTTGGTATAGCTTGTGTTAGGGTTTTTGTGCTGGTGAGCCCGAAAACCAGCTGGGTTCGTTGTGATCCCGGAAAACAACAAGTTTGAGTTGTGAGCTTGTAAAACAACTCGGCTGTAATCAAGGAGATTATAGTGTGGACCCAAGTGAATCTTGGGAGTGGACGTAGGTGTTGGATACACCGAACCACTATAAAATCTTTGTGTTTGCCGTGTCTCATTCTCTATCTCTATCTCTATTTATTTGCTTTGTTTGCATTGCATTCACTTCACTTCATCTCAAAGCAAATTATTTAAAAGGTTAAATTTTTTAAGAACCCAATTCACCCCCCCCCTCTTGGGTTGTCATCTGGGCCAACAATTGGTATCAGAGCTAGTGCTCATTAGATTTTGATCACACGATCAAGAGCTAAAGATCCAAATGGCAACACAAGTTGGATCATTTGCTGAAGGTCATTCTACGAATAGACCTCCACTGTTTAATGGTTCAAACTATTCATATTGGAAAGCTAGAATGAGGATATTCATTCAAGCTTCTGACTATGAACTATGGGGTGTTATAATTAATGGACCTAGTACACCCACACATGTTATTGATGGCACTATTGTTCCTAAGCCCGAAAGGGACTGGAATGATAATGATAGGAAAATGGCACAGCTTAATGCTAAAGCCATGAATGTTTATATTGCTCCTTAGATGCAAATGAATTCAATAGAATCTCCACTTGTAATTCCGCAAAGGAGATTTGGGATAGATTAGAGGTTACCCATGAGGGTACCAACCAAGTAAAAGAATCTAAAATTAATATTCTTGTTCATAAATATGAGTTGTTTAGCATGGAACAATCTGAAACCATTGCATGCATGTTCACTAGATTTACAGATATTGTAAATGGTTTAAAAGTCTTGGTAAGACATATACTAACTGAACTTGTTCGAAAAATTCTTAGGTCACTACCAAGATCATGGGAAGCAAAAATGACAGCAATCCAAGAAGCAAAGGACCTCAACACTACCCTTAGAGGAGCTTCTAGGATCACTTATGACCCATGAGTTGACAATGAAGCAGCATGTAGAGGAGGACACAAAGAAGAAGAAAGTGATTGCCCTCAAAGCTGCAAAAGAAGAAGAGAGCAGCAGATGATGATGATGATGATGAACTGCTCTCTTAGCTAAAAAGTTTAAAAGATTCATGAGGAGAAAGAAACCCTTCCACAAGAAGAAATTTGGAGCAAAGTGGGAAGGAGAAAAGGATAAGAACAAGGACAAGGACAAAGAAAAAGAGAAAGACCCCTTGACTTGCTATGAGTGTAATAAACCGGGGCACTTTAGGAATGAATGTCCTAAATTAAAGAAAGCCTACAAAAAGAAAAAGAAGGCTTATGTGGCGACTTGGAGTGATAGCGAAGAATCTTCTTCCGAAGAAGAAGAACAAAAGGAAGTCGCAAATGTATGCTTTTATGGCGGACGACAACGATGAGGTAAGTTCCGAAACCCTTGCGATGAGTTTGCATTTGATGAATTATTTGATGCTTTTAATGAACTTGTCGATTTCAAGGTTTTGAAAAAGAAATACAAGCTTTTGAAAAATGAAAATTTAACTTTCATTAAAGAAAAGGAAGATCTTAATAATGAAGTTAAGAAACTTAAATCTGAAAATGAAATTTTGGTAAAAGAAAAGAATTAATTCCAATGAAAATGATAAACTAAGGAAAGAGGTTGAAAAATATAAGAACATAGTTGATAAGTTTACCTTAAGCTCAACTAAATTAACATGTTATTAAATAGTCAAAAAGCAGTTTTTGACAAAGCCGGATTAGGGTATAACACTTAAGAAAACAAAAATCACTGAAAAATATTTTTGTGCGTGCTGGCCAAAGTAATTTTACATGCTTTAAATGTAATCAAAAAGGACATAAATCTTATGAATGTAAAATTCTAAACCTAATAAAAACTTAAATATTAAAGGAAGAAAATATGGGTTCCGAAAGGAACAATTTTTATTGCTACTAACCATGAAGGACCCAAGAAAGCTTGGGTACCTAAACATAAAGTTTGATCATCTTGCAGGAATGTCTTGTGGCCAAAAGATCAAAGAAAAGTGGTATCTTGATAGCGGCTGCTCAAGACATATGACGGGTGACAAAGATCAATTCATCACCCTAGAAGAAAAGAAAGGAGGAGTTGTTACATTTGGCGATAATGGCAAAGGCCAAATCTTGGGCCTTGGTAACATTCAAATAACTCCCTCCACATATATTGAAATGTACTTTATGTTGATGGTTTGAAAGCATAATTTAATTAGCATAAGTCAATTATGTGATAAAGGTTTTAAAGTATCATTTGAATCTTCTATATGCACTGTAGCTAATCCCATTGATAATAGCATTGTTTTTATTGGAAATAGAAATGGCAATGTATACTTGATTGACTTAGACAATTTGTCTACTAATAATCATTGCTTAGTTGCTAATAATGCTAATATGAATGAGATTGGTTGGTTGTGGCATCGAAGATTAGGTCATGCAAGCACACACCTTATTTCAAAACTAATTAGAATGGATTTAGTAAAAGGACTACCTAAATAGATTTTGAAAATAACAAAATATGTGATGCATGTCAGTTTGGAAAACAAACTAGAAGTTCTTTTAAATCTAAAAATTTGTTTCAACTTCTAGGCCATTAGAGCTACTTCACATGGACCTTTTTGGACCAACTAGAACCACAAGTCTAGGAGGAAAGAAATATGGTCTTGTGATAGTAGATGATTACTCTAGATTCACTTGGGTAATGTTTTTAGCTCACAAAGATGAGACTTTCTCGATATTCCTGAAATTCTTCAAGAAAGTAACAAATGAGAAAAACACTACCATAGTGTCTCTAAGAAGTGATCATGGAACTGAATTTGAAAATCACTTATTTGAAAGTTTTTGCAATGAAAATGGATTAATCATAATTTTCAGCACCAGGACCCCACAACAAAATGGAGTAGTTGAAAGAAAAAATAGAACTCTAGAAGACATGGCCCGTACCATGCTATGTGAAAGTAAACTCCCAAATACTTTTGGGCGGAAGCTATTAACACAGCATGTTACATCCTAAATAGAGCTTAATAAGACCTATTTTAAAGAAAACACCTTATGAATTATGGATGAAGAAAACCAACATTAAATATTTTCATGCATTTGGTTGTAAATGTTTTTCATAATAATGGTAAAAATAACTTAGGAAATTTGATGCTAAATCTGATGAAGGAATATTCTTAGGTTATTCAACAACTAGTAAAGCATATAGAGTCTTTAACAAGAAAACCTTAGTTGTTGAAGAATCCATTCATGTAGTTTTTGATGAATCTTTAGCATGTTCTGAAAAGATTGATGATGAGGAAGATACAAACATAATTGAAAAAGATCTTGAAAAACTTAATATTGATGTATCTTCAGATCATGAACAAGAAGCTAAAGATAATGATTCACCTAAGGATGATGATGTTAATACTAATCATAATGATGTAGATCTACCAAGAGATTGGAGATATGCTTATAGTCATCCCTAAGGAATTGATTATAGGTGATCCATCTCAAGGAATAAGAACTAGATCATCATGAGAAATATTAGTAATCATCTTGCATTTGTTCACAAATTGAACCTAAAACTATTGAAGAAGCTGAAAAAGATAATAATTGGATGTTAGCTATGCAAGAAGAATTAAATCAATTCACTAGAAATAATGTATGGACTTTAGTGGAAAGACCTAAAAATCATTCTGTTATAGGATCAAAATGGGTTTTTAGAAATAAACTAGATGAAAATGGCATAGTAATTAGAAACAAAGCTAGATTAGTTGCAAAAGGATATAATCAAGAAGAAGGTATTGATTTTGATGAAACCTTTGCACCTGTAGCTAGATTAGAAGCCATTAGGCTATTACTTGCATTTGCATGTCATATGAACTTTAACTTATTTCAAATGGATGTAAAAGTGCATTTTTAAATGGATTTATAAATGAAGAAGTTTGTAGAACAACCACCAGGTTTTGAAGATCATGAATTTTCAAATCACGTTTTTAAATTGCACAAAGCTTTATATGGTTTGAAACAAGCACCTAGAGCTTGGTATGATAGGTTAAGTAAATTTTAATTGAAAATGATTTTACAAGAGGAAATGTTGATAAAACATTGTTTTTGAAAAGAAAAGATAAAGATTTACTTGTAGTTCAAATATATGTTGATGACATTATTTTTGGTGCTACTAACAATCTTCTATGTCAAGAATTTGCTAAGTTAATGCAGGGAGAATTTGAAATGAGCATGATGGGAGAACTCAACTTCTTCCTTGGACTCCAAATCAAACAAAGCAAAGAGGGAATCTTTATCAACCAAACAAAGTACACAAGAGAAATTCTAAAGAAGTTTGGTATGGAATCAATGAAACCCCTCGGAACACCAATGAGTCCTTCATGCAAGCTGGACAAAGATGAAGAAGGTAAGAAGGTTGATCAAAAGTATTATCGAGGTATAATCGGATCCCTACTTTACTTAACTGCAAGTAGACCAGACATAATGTTTGCTGTTTGCTTATGTGCTAGATTTCAGTCTGAACCTAAAGAATCACATTTAATTGCTGTTAAAAGAATTCTTAAGATACCTTAGTGGAACAAAAATGTAGGTTTATGGTATTCTAGAGACTCAACATTAAATCTGATTGCATATCAGATTCTGATTATGCTGGATGTAAGTTAGATAGAAAAAGCACAAGTGGTGCATGCCAATTTTAGGAAGTAACTTAATCTCATGGTTTAGCAAAAAGCAAAATTCAGTTGCATTATCAACTACTGAAGCTGAATATGTTGCAGCTGGAAGTTGCTGTGCTCAAATCCTATGGATTAAGCGACAACTTGAAGACTATGGTATCACACTTGATAAGACACCTATAAGATGTGATAATACAAGTGCAATCAATCTAACTAAAAATCCAATTCAACACTCAAGAACAAACACATAGAAATTAGATATCATTTTATAAGAGAACATGTAGCCAATAATGAAATTTGTCTTGATTATGTAATACTGAAGAACAATTAGCTGACATATTTACAAAACCTTAAGTGAAGAAAGATTTGTTATCTTAGAGGAGAGTTAGGATTTGTGATCCTTTGAATAATTTGAAACCCCTAAGGAAATTTATCTAAGATTCTTTCAAATCCTCATCTTTAAGGAAATCTTATCTAGAATTCATATCTAATTGATCATTCAAATCCAATGATTATTTATCAATTTTTATGATCAATTTCCGGACACATTTCAGAAATTTCATGTTTTTGTCTGAAATGGTCTCGGAGCCGACTCGGTGAGTATCGGAGTCGACTCCAGGTTTCTCTGAAACTCTGAGTCGACCCCTGGCGCGAGTCGACTCCATTCGGGATTTTTCTGTGACTGTCCGAGTCGACCCCTTTTGCGCGAGCCGACTCGAGTGGTCCCAATTTATCTAGGGCAGAGTCGACTCGCCGTTCATTTCAAGAATCGTCAAAATACTCTCTCCAAAATCTTCCAACCTTCCAAATTCCCAAAATCCCTGATTAACACTTCCAATCATCAATGGCACCCAAAACTCGAGGATCTCCTTGGTGCGGCCGGGAAAGAGGAAACGGTGAGGAAGACCCGTCCGTTCGGAGCCTTCCCAAGCACGGATTCCCTCATCCTCCTCACCCCAATGCTTCTCCTCTACCTCCAGGTAGATCTAGCGATAGAATTACAACTGGAGGAAGGTGATTTTGAATTGTTTGAGAATGAGGGATTTCTTTTGGGAAGACAGTTAGAGATGGGTTGGGAAAAGATTTGTTCCTTAGATTGTCCTACTTATCCCGCCCTAGTGAAAGAATTTTACAAGAATTATCTAGAGGAGATAATGGTTTATCAGCATTGTGAGAGGAGTAGATTTCTGTACTGTGAGATCTTTCTAGATTGTTGGAATTACCTTGTCTGGATTACCTTTTCTTCTGATGATAGATGCCCAGCTTTTCAGATATTAACCGGGAGGTTGTTTTTGAGGAAGTTTTTGCTAATCAGTTATCTTGAGCTGAGATTACTACACAACATCTGCAGTAGAATTTATTCCCAAAATTGGTAGATTTGACTATGTCTCGAGCGAGATATTTTTGTAATGGATGCCATTGTACAGGAAACCCATCAACCTTCCTAGCATGATTTTTGGTATATGCAGACTGTGGAGGTAAGAAGAAATCAAGTTTGCCCTATGGTATGATCCTTACTAAATTTTAGAGCCAAGGGTTGTATTTGATAATGAGCCTATGAGGAATTAAGACACAGATTTTTATAGTTTGGCCACTATTCATCGGATGGGTTTTGTCAAGAAGAATGGTAATGGGAAAGGAAAGGTTGAGAAGAAAGAGCTGATGCTGAGGCAGGGACCAGGTTAGACATTCTTCGCCTGCACCTCCGAGCTCCATTTCTGCTCCTGCTCCACCCCTGCTCCATTTTTGCAAGCATCATCTTCATCGGTTGGCTTCAGAACTCAGTTAGCAACTTCCTTCTTGATGATCAGTCATTAAAATCAGATTTGAGTTTATGAATTAAGGAAACTCTTACATGAGGATGAATCAACCCTTAAGTCTTTAGTGAGATCTAAAGAATATATTTGAAGAACTTAAAGATTGCGGAGATGGAGAAACTATGCAAAAGCAATGCTGAGCTTCAAGATAAAATGACTGCTTGCACTTTTGTTGATGAAAGCTGAAGGACTATGTAAGACAATCAGATGGAATGAAAAATATAATTGATCATTTGACTAGGATTGTTAGCTCACTTTTGATGTATTAATACTCAGTTTGAATGTATTGAAGTTATGTTATGTTTTCATTTTGACACTTTGATGTAATGAAATTTGAATGTCAATGTATTTCTTTTTTCAATGAATGAATGATTTTGTTAAATCATATGTGAATGAATCTTCTCTACCTTTTTGTTGATAACAAAAAAGGGGGAGAGTTTTATAGTTTTATGTATATGATCTAATGAGATAAACAATTATTTATTTAAGTTTCATAGGGGGAGCTACCTCATTCAGGGGGAGCCTAAGCCTAACTATGAAAACAAAATAAATTCACTAATCAATCATGCATAAACTCAATGTTTTTGTCATCATCAAAAAGGGGGAGATTGTTGTTTTTGAAAATTATATGCCCCAATCTTATTGATTTTGATGATTACCAAAAGCCATGAGTATAAAAAGATGTAATGAGTTTATTTTGAACAATGAATTTATTTTGAACAATAATGAGAATGTTAAAGTTAACTTTAACCAATTTGAAAGTAACTTCAAGCTATGTTTAATTTCAAAAAGAAATTTTATACTTAATGTTTTAATCAATGTTTTTGGAACATTTCTTGAATTGATTCTAATGTCAATTTTATATTCAAGTCAAAATAATGATTTAAAATGAATCTGGAACGAATTTCAAGTCAATCAGAAAATTTCTGATTTTTGATACGTTCCGGAGCCGACTCTGAGTTTCAGAGTCGACTCCACTCAGAGTGTCTGTCTCGAGTCGACCCCTCGAGTCGACCCCTGATTCTGTCGAGCCGACTCCATGACTGTGAGTCGACTCCGCTCAGACACCAGAGGTGTGTTTTTCTGAGAGTCGACCCCCAACTTTTCATGAGTCGACCCCCGACTTCAGGAGTCGACACTTTATTTTTTGAGTCGACCCGTTTCTGAGAATTTCTATTTTTGGTATCTCGACTTCGAGCCGACTCGGGAAAGCAGGAGTCGACTCCAGCAAATCTGGGCAAAATTTTTGAATGCCAACTCAGCTCCAACGGTAAGATTTTTAATTAACGGCTATTTTTCTTTGTTTCTAACGGCTATATTTTTGCAGAATCTATAAATAGAGAAGCCTTTTCAAATCAAAGAACAAATAGAGAGATATTCATTCAAGAAAAAGAAGAGAAAAATCGGAAAAACAGAGCTTTTGAAAAAATCCGAGATTCAAATTAGAGTGAAAGAAAAAGAGTGAAATCAAAGGAAGCTCCTTCTGTGCTCAAGCTCAACAATCCAAGGAAGCTTCAGAAGAAAATCCAAGAGCTATTCAAAGCATCTCAAGTGATTTTCAATCAAAGAAAAGAGGAAAAGCTCAAATCAACTCCAACGTGAAGAATCCGAGCTGAGGCCCGATTCACACTTCAAGAGTTGAGGAAAAGAAGAAAAGAAGAAAAGCTCAAAAGCCAACCAACTGCAAATCAGGCTTTTCTAAACTTTATTCTTAAATTTGTTTATCTGCTCATTGAGGAGCTTTGTAACTTGAAAAAAATATTTCTTTCTTTGTGTCTAGTTCAATCTGGGGATTGAACTAGTGGAGGTAGTCTTACCTCGGTACAAGCTTGGTAAAGCTTGTGTTAGGGTTTTTGTGCTGGTGAGCCCTTGAAAACCAGCTGGGTTCGTTGTGATCCCGGGAAAACAACAAGTTTGAGTTGTGAGCTTGTAAAACAACTCGCTGTAATCAAGGAGATTATAGTGTGGACCCAAGTGAATCTTGGGAGTGGACGTAGGTGTTGGATACACCGAACCACTATAAAATCTTTGTGTTTGCCGTGTTTCATTGATCTCTATCTCTCTCTTTTATTCACTGCATTTGCATTTTTGCATTGCCTTCACTTCATCTCAAAGCAAACTTTTTAAAAGGCTAATTTTTTAAAGAACCCAATTCACCCCCCCCCCTCTTGGGTTGTCATTTGGGCCAACAGACTCAATAGAAATTCACAGCAAGTAGATATGGGAAGAAGGCTCTCGCAGAAGAGTCCCACAAAAATGACTTCTCTGGGAGCCTTGGGGAGCTCTGCTCGAGCTTTAATGAAGTTTTTCTTAGTGAAAGAGTAAGCATACTGGAAGACTTCAAGATAGAGCATATATATAGGTTGCCAGGGTGATGACAAACAGCTACCTGATTCCTTGAGCGTGCCACCGGGGTCCAAAATCGTTACGATTCGAATCTGATTCGAATCAAATTTGTTATGAGATTGGTAGCTTCCAAATTTGGTTAGTTAGAGAATCAATGGTTAGGAAGGTTAGCTGGTGCTATGAGATTTGGTGACTCTGAGGCTTTAGGTTACATCTGGCATTATCTGGCTTTTTCATTTTCTTAGGGTAGTCGGAGGCCCATGTGGCTAGAATCTTGCCGAATTATCATGGATTTGAATTCTCCCACGCTTGGTTTCGTAGAGGTTCAAGGGTACCTCGGTCTAGCCAAGGTATATGAATACCTCGGTCCGGCCGAGGTATGAGGATAGCTCGGCTCCGCCGAGGCATATGAATACCTCGGTTTGACCAAGGTAAAAGGATAGCTTGGCCCCACCGAGGCATATGAATACCTCGTCCGGCTGAAGTTTGAGGATAGCTCGGTCCCGCGAGGCATGAGAATGGTTCGATATGAGAATGGCTTGGTCTGAGAGTAGCTCGGTCGAGAATGGCTCGGTCTTGCCGAGGTGTATCGGCTCTGTTCTTTTCGGATGTGACAGCTGACGGATCAAAAATCAAAAGTGATCTCACCTTTTTGTCATATGCACGAGTATTAACGCAATCAACACAATTTTACCCTTATCACATGCCCCTCACTTCCTAGTTCGAAATGTAAGTTCGGGCATAGGGAGTAGAGTCTTAGATAACTTCATTCGGATGGAAGGATTCGACGAGGCGTGCAATGATGGTTTCATAAATGCCGCATCGCTATTCCATCATTTTTCTCGATGGATGAGGCAGAAAAAATCCTTTGTTCCTTGCGAACGATGATTGGGGGTGTAACACATGACAAATCCTGGTATTTAAGGCATCCAAGCTAGCGATTCGAAGATTTGGGAATTCTCAACAACGATGCATTACCCTTCCACCAAGGTAGTTTAAACGGAGGGTTGAGGGGGGGGGGGGGGGGGGGGGGGGGGGGGGGGTCATCCCATCGCATTATCCTTTTTCCTTCCCTCCAAAGGTTCACCTTTTCTGATTCTTGCGATTCCATTCGAAGCTTGCCCTCCCAACTCAGAAATATGAAGGGCCAAACGACGTAGCTTCTGTAATGACCGTGGAGGATTTGGACAGGGTTCGTCGGAGCTACCGAGTTCCTTGGGACGTCACTCTATGGCTACCAAAATCTGAGCAGAGAGTCTCGGAGTAGCCAGGGCATGGAGTTTTCCTCTATGAAGAGAGCCTGAGGGCAGGTCTCCAGTTCCCCCTTCACCCGTTGGTGAAGGAATAATGAATTTTACAATATATGTCCGACAATGGTGGCTCCGAACAGTTGGCACAACATCGTCGGGTTCATATCGATGTGCAGCCGTGCTGGGGTGACAGCGACGCTCCCTATGCTCAGGGTTTGTCACAGCTTGGTCTCCAGAGGAGCTCTGAGTGACCCTACATCGGGCCTCAAAAGTCGTTTAAGATGATAACAAACAATCCATCCTTCATAAAGGAATGAAAATTCAATTCTTTATGGCGAAGGGAACATTGGTTCTGATTTCCCCAGAATTTGGACGGATTATGCAAAGGACTCAGAGGTTCGTCTGGAGTTGTTCGAGTAGGAAAGAAGGATTTGCTCACCCTTCGTAGTGGTCGGGTGTTTTTGGCCAGTGATCTCTTGGCAGAGGATGCCCTTTTTGCTACCGGGCTTAGTCCGATTGATCCTCAAAGTAGGCTTTTGTCCCTTCTGTACATTAGTTATATCTTGGTGATCTAGCCATAGACTAAATTATCCTTTGTTGGGTCTGCAGCCGAAAGGTCGAGTTCATGAGCCAAATGAAGGGGGAGCTAGGCAAGCGCCAGAGGGGATCTGGTTTCGAAAGGCATAAGTCTGAAGAAACCTCGCCTTTCCAAATCGCACTCAAAGGAGATGAAACAAGTCAAGACTGGCCAGCAATCCTCTATGCTGAAGGAGAAGGATATGACATTGTCGACAGTAGTGGAGACAACAGTGCTGGCAGTGGTGGAGATGGCGGCACCGGCGGCAATGGGATGGCAGCATCGGCGACGGTGGAGGGCAAGACTCCCCTATCAGAGGGGGAACCAATGTGAGAGGAGGGACAGATGGTCAAGGCTGAGCTGGGAGTTAAGGAGGAAATCATCGAAGCACTCCGTTCACCATAATGGTGATACTGGATGACTCGGATAGATCACCACCAACCGAGTCGATAGGCCCCGCTGCCCAGAGGTGAAGAACCGCGCTCGAGGGGGCTAGCAGCCCTTGGTCACCATTCGCTCATGCAGAATTGCCCGCAGCTCTGATTGAGGAGGTGAGGGGAGCAGTCACAAATGTCAAGGCACAAGAGAAGCCTCCTGTTGAAGGATATCCTCCCAAGGACCGGGGAGATCGAGGCTGAGGTATCATCGAGGATGGAGGGAGTGGAGCAGGGGCCCATAGATCAAGAAGGGCTTTTAAAGGAGGAAGAAACCCGAAGTGAGAGTTCTCCAACCGAGGTATCAGAAGGAAAAAGTAAGCAAGTTGAGATTTCTCGAGCTGAAGCCTCCCACATCGAAGCCCTGGCCGAGAGTCGAGGCATATTGGGGTTCCTTGGATCGAAACCTCACAAGCCAACTCTCTGGGTTAAGTTCGCTTAACCCGATGTTGAAGAGACAGTGGCCGTACTGATGCGGTCCATTTTGTATGGGAAGGATGACTCCTCAGCCAAGAAGGACATCGTTTATGCAGCGTTTGGGCACGATGGCCTACTGAGCAACATCGATTTCTGCTCGAAGTCGACAATCACACGCTTACAAAGATAGCATCGACATACACCTCCTGGGTAAGGAGGAGCCTTTAAGCATTCCGTTTTAAAAAGTGGTTCGATCCGACCTTACTATTAGAATTTTACTTGCAGAGGGCTATCATAACGTGGTCATGTGCCATCGTCTGGAGCTGGTTTCGAGAGCTTGTGCCCAAGCTAGGAGGGAGATCGTTGACCTTCAAGAAAGAGTAGGGTCAACTGACAAACTTTCCAAAGCCTTGAGTATAGCTCAAGGAAATATAGAAAAATTAGAGCACGGCCAGTGAACTGCTTTAGAACGAGCATCTAGATTCCAGGCTAAGGCCAGCGAGCTCAGAGGGGCTCGCGATCTAGCTGATAAGGCTCGGTTGGAATTATCACAATGTAAATCCGAGCATGCTCGGAGATGGAGTCCCTGAGAAGTTCTTTAATGAAAAATAGGATGACGCTCATAGGCGTTTCGCTAATGAGAGAAGTAGCTTCAATAAAAGGCTCGATGAGAAAAAGAGCAGATATCAGCGGCAGCAAGATCAGATTGCTGGCTTGAACCGAAGGCTTACCGAGAAGGCGAGTAGATCCAGGTGGCATAATGATCAAATCACCAAACTTACCTCTGACCTCGCTCAGTCTCAGCTAGAGGTAGAAGAGAGGCAGTCGAGGGTCAACAACCTCAAGGAGAGAATGCACCAGTATAAGAGGATAAACTGAAGGCCATCGACAAACTCCAGGAGCTGAATACGAGAATGTCTCGATGGGAAGAGGAGGTATGGTACTCTCCTACTTCTTTTCATTTCTTTTTCTTTGTCAATTTTCATTACTCTGATGATTTTGTATTCCTAGGTGAGTAGAATAGGTTCTGAAGTTCAGAAGCAATTGAAGGCTTTGAGAGAGGAGCTGGCCTCAAGCCATCAAGGATGCTCTGAGCTGGAGGGTCAGGTGGCCGGAGCTAAAGGACAGGCTGCTCTGGCTATGAAGGAATATAAGAATTCGACTCGGTTTTTGGATGAGCATTGGGTTGCTTGTGCTGATACATTTCGGTACGGTGAGGAAGAAACACAAGCAAAAATCTCCCAGAAATATCTGGAGTTGGATCTCTCATTTTTAGAAGCTAACCATTATGATGCTTAGACACTAGGGGCCAAGCTATCTAAGTATGAAGAGATCCTGGATGTCGATCTTGAAGCCATTTTTGATACTAGTCGAGTTGTAGATCTAGAAGTGTATAGATGAGGGGAAGAAGGCCATCGGCATGCTACCGAGAAATCCGAAGCTCCACCTTCAGCTACATTTGAAGTAGGTAAGCCAAGTCAGACATCCTCAAGCGCCGCTGGAGTTGTCTCCGAGGCTAATCCTGATCCTTAAGGACTGCCTTTGTAATTTTTTTTCTTTTTTTTCTTGTAATTGAGGGAGACTTAATAAATCTTCATCGGCTGTGTCCCTATGAATAGATTTTTATTTTCATACTTTTCCTTTGTCTAAGCTTTATGTGAATTGATTCATTGAGTTCACTCGTAGCTTTACTTGAACTTAGCTTATTATAAGGTTGGGAAAATGAACCAGCTCTCAGAAAATTTTGCTGAAGTCAAAAGAGTTACTTGGTCCTATCAAGGCTGATCTGGCTTGGCCCACCAGGGGAGACCATTGCTCAATTTTGTTGAAGTAGGATAATAGCTCGGCTCTTTCCGAAGTAAAAGATGGTCCGGTTTTGTCGAAGTAAAAGATGGTTTGAATTTTTCAAAGTAAAAGATGGTTCAGCTTTGCTAAAGTACATCTTATCTTCCCCAAGCGTTTTACATTTAAGGCTTTGTCCTTTCTGATACAAGCTTGCTTTTCGTATATGTCAAGCATTCGACTGCTATTGGACCGTGTTTTTTCTGTGAAGAGTTTCCCAGACTTATTCGTACCTCAAGGATTCATAAGTAACTCTTTGCATTTAAAGCCTCTGATCAAAGACTGAGAGAAAATCTTTTTCCTTTTATCGTGGCATGAGGAATATCTCCAGTGTACCTCGTGAAGTATTGAGTCCCGTTAAGGTGTTGCCGCATGGCCTTGATTGGGGCATGATTATGATGTCCTGGGTTCCGAAGTTCTTTCATTCATTAATGGCTGCTTTCAGTTTAGTGCCTATAAAAAAGGGAGGATCAGAGGAGGTTTAGGCACACCCAGGAAAGCCTTCGAGCAGAAAGAAACTTTCATAGCTTTTTTCCTGCTGCATTGGAGAGCTATGAGGTTGGCTTTTCTTTCGAGGTTTTGCTTGACCCGATAATTGGAGCAATGAAGGAGTTGCTGAGAAGCAAGTCATCCTCAAGGGAGGAGTTATGGAGGTCATATGCAAAGCGCAAAAGGGGGTAAAGGTCATATGGAAAGCGCACACAGATGCGTTCTGTTTGGTTCTATCCATCCATTGTGGAACCATAAAGGCCACTAGAAATGCAGATTTTTATGGGCTATGGTTTCCACAGGCTTTCCGTTAACCATGATAACCTTCATCGCTAAGCCTCTTCTTCCTAAGGCTTTTTATCTTCCATGGTGGCATTTGGCCATGTCCCTGCATCCTGAGGGACTTTACACTTCTGGAGAGCCGGAGGTAAGTTTCTTCAGGTAGCTTCTTTTCTCTACATGACTGCTCGGAGATTCGGGGATCGCAACTCACAGAGTTCTTTTTTGACTTTTTTGAGTCATGGATAGAAATTACATTGAAGCAGCATCGTGTGCTGAGCTTACCTATTTTGAGCATTTCCTTTTGCTTTTTGTGTATTTTTGTGCTGTAATGCACTTGTAATTCCTTGAAAGGCTATAAAGAATTTTTGTAATAAAAGAACATTTTTTCTTCGTACAAGTAGCTATTTTTATGATTTTGCTTCTATTTTGCGAAGCGCAAGTTTTTCCTATTGTATCATTTTTTCGATGCGCAAATCTCACGTATACGTTGGATCGGAGAATGTGGGGTGGAGACTCGGTCTTGCCAAGATATACGAACAGCCGTTAGGGCATTCCTTTGCTAAGGAAAATGGTCATATTCGATATTGACAAGTCAGGGACATTTTAGAGACTTAATTCCTCGCCAAATGGTTCGGTTTAAATCTATCGATGCACATTAGAACACGCTGGCTCTTTAAGGATATAGCACATGACCTATCTTTGGCTGGGTAAGACTGGGTGGCCTTGCTAACTTTTGATGAAAGTTCGGTCATGCCGAGTATCTCCAAAAGTTCTTACTTAGCTCGTCAGCACAGCCTGGTCATGCCAAGGCTTGAAAAATAGCTCAGTCTTACCGAGGCTAAAAAAAGATTACATTTTACTTGGTGCTGCTAAGGTATGGAGAAATCGCTCGGCCCTGCCGAGGTTCGAAAAAAGATCATCGGTGCTGCCGAGGCTTGAAAAAAATATTTTTTACTTGGTGCTGCCAAGGTATGGAGAAATTGCTCAGCCCTCGAACCTACTAGGGTGTTCTGACATACCGAATCTTTGTTGATATTTAACTCGGCCCTCGACATACCAAGAGTGTCGGATGTACCGAGTCTTGTTGATTTTTAGCTCGGCCCTTGGATACGAGAGAGTGCTCGGACATACCGAGTCTTTGCTGATATTTAGCTCAGCCCTCAGACATACCGAGTCTTTGTTGATGTTTAGATTGGCCCTTGGACATACCGAGAGTGTTTGGACGTATCGAGTCTTTGTTGATATTTAGCTCAGCCCTCGGACATTCGAGAGTGCTCGGATACCAGTCTTTGTTGATATTTAGCTCGGCCCTCGGACATAACGAGAGTGCTCGGATGTACCGAGTCTTTGTTGATATTTAGCTTGGCCCTCGGACATACCGAGAGTGCTCGGACGTTGTTTAGCTTGGTCCTTGAGCATACCGAGAGTGCTCGGATATACCGAGTCTTTGTTGATTTTTAGCTTGGCCCTCGGGCATACCGAGAGTGCTTAGACGTACCGAGTCTTTGTTGAGGGACCCATAGGATAGTAGTCGGATGAAACCTGTCTCTTATCAAAGACTTTAGGAGAGATTGTTTGGAACATAAGCAGTGTGAAATCTCATTATTGTAAATAGAGTGAGTTTGGTGAGAGCATACTTTATTGATGATATTTTCGGAGGTTGTCCGAATTTTAGGTTCAAGGAATAGATTTTTTGTCTAGATCCTGAAGCTTGTAAGTGTCGGGCCTGATGACCTCTGCAACTTTATAGGGGCCTTCCCAATTTGTAGATAACTTCCCTTGCTCTAATGGTTTGGAGATAGATGCCTTGTGGAGCACAAAATTGTCTGGCAGAAAGGACTTTCCTTTGACTCAGAGGAATGATACCGAGCTATTCTTTGTTGATAGGCTGCAATTCAAATTTGGGCCTTCTCTCTGACTTCTTCTATTAAGTCGAGGTTGGTTTGGAGCTGCTCGTTGTTTGACTCCTTCGAATAACCACCCGCGGCGATGGTAGCCCTATCTCCACAAGAATGATAGCTTCCATGCCAAAGGCCATTTTGAAAGGAGTCTCACCCATAGGGACCCTTTGGTGGTTCGGTAGGCCCATAAGACATGATAAGCTCCTCCGCCCATCTGCCTTGAGCCCTGTTGAGTCGGGCTTTAATTTCTTGCAGCAAGGTTCAGTTGGTCACATCGGCTTCTCCATTGGCTTGAGGATGCCCAACGAAGTGAGACAATGGTAAATGTCGTGATCCTCATAGAACTCTCAGAATTTGGGATTGTAAACTATCTCCGTTGTCGGTGATGATGGTGTGTGGAAGGCCGAACCGACAAATGATGAATCTCCATACAAAATCTCTAGCCCAAGCCTCAGTTATCTGGGTGACTGCCTCGGCCTTGACCCACTTGGTGAAATAGTCGATTGCTACAAATAGAAACATTTTCTGTCCCATGGCGAGAGGAAAAGGGCCGAGGATGTCCATTCCTCACTTGGAAAAAGGCCAAGCAGACGTTATGGGCGTTAAGTGAGCAGAGGGAGTCTTTGTATGTTTGAATGTCGCTGGCATGAGTCACAGGCTCGAACAAGATCATCGGCATCTTTCTGCATAGTTGGCCAGTAGTACCCATGGCGCAACACCTTGTGGCATAAGGCTCAGCCGCCAAGATGGTTGCCATAGATGCCCTCATGGACTTCGAAGAGTATAATCGGCCTTCGATGGATGAAGGCATTTGAGAAATGGCATAGAGAAGGATCTCTTGTACAGCTGGTCATCGAGTAGGACATAATGTGATGCTTGCATCTTCAATTTCCTTGCATCCTTTCTGTCAGTTGGGAGTGACCCTTCTTTGAGATATTTAAGGATTGGGTCTAACCAGGATAGTTTGGCATCAATCTGCATCACTTGATTAGCATCGGCAATGCTGGACTTTTTCAGGACCTTCAAGTAGAATATTCGCTCGAGATCCATTGAATCAGTGGTCGCCAGGTGAGATAAAGGTCGGCATGCATTCTCTGCCCTTGGAACCTGAATGACTTCAAATTCAGAAAAAAGTGAGGACATATCACGCACCCTTTGGAGATACCAAATCATATTTGGCTCTCGAGCTTTAATTCTCCTCGCAATGTCCGGCCACCAATTGAGAGTCAGTGTAGGCATATAGCTTTTTGATTCAAGATCGCGGGTGATGCAGAGTCTAGTGAGCAGAGTCTCATACTCTGCCTCATTATTAGAGGCTGAGAGGAGAAACGGATACCATACTCAAGGGTCGTACCCTCCGGACTGGTAAGAACCAAGCTGGCATAAGAGCCATTTGCATTAGATGATCCGTCTGCATGAAACAGTCATAGAGCATCGATTTTTGGTTGCTCAGAGGTATCCGAAGTAGAACCATCCTCAGAAATGGTGCATTCAAGGAGAAAATCTGCCAGAATTTGTACTTTGATGGCCGGGCATGGCTGATACCGGATATCATGCTCACTTAGTTTAACTACCCATTTAGTCATTCTTTCGGACATCTTCGGGTGGTGGAGGATCGGCTTGATGGGTTGGTCGGTCAGGACCATCATAATGTATGCTTGAAAGTAAGGTCACATCTTTCGAACAGATGTTATGAGGGACAACACCACCTTTTCAATTCGGGCATACCTTGTCTTAGCATCTTGAAGTATTTTGCTAACATAGTAAATTGGCTTTTGGATTTTAGCCTCCTCTTGGATTAGCACACCTGATGGCACCTTTTGAGACTTCAGGTACAGATATAGCATCTCTCCAGGCCTCGGACTACTAAGGAGAGGTGGCAAGCCGAGATATTTCTTTAGGTCTTCGAAGGATTTCTGGCAGTTCGAGGTCCATTGAAAGTTCTTAGCCAATCGAAGTGCCTTGAAAAAGGGCAAACATCTCTTGGCTGACCAAGCAACAAAGCGGTTGAGGGCCGCTATCCTTCCAGTAAGGTGTTGCACCTGGTTGACCGATCTTGGAGGTGACATTTACTGCAGAGCTTAATTTTCTGCAGATTTACCTTAATGCCTTTGGGAGACTATAAAACCCAAGAATTTTTTTGAGTTGACTTCGAAGGCACATTTGATGGGATTAAGCTTCATTTGATACTTCTGGAGTGTGGTGAAGCTTTCTGTAAGGTCATCAATGTGATGGGATGCTTCTTTGCTTTTAATCAGCATGTCATCAACATAAACCTCCATGTTCTGACCAATTTGTTCTTTAAAGACTTTATTAACCAGCCTCTAATATGTTGTACCTGCATTTTTCAAACCAAAAGGCATGACTCGATAACAGTAGATACCTCGGTTGGTTATGAAGGCTGTCTTTTTCTCGTCCTCAGGCACCATGCAAATTTAATTATAGCTCGAATAGGCATCCATGAAGGTCAGCATCTGGTGACCCAAAGTGGTATCCATAAGTTGGTCAATCCAAGGTAGAGGAAAACTATCGTTCAGGCAAGCCTTTTGAGGTCTGTGAAGTCGATGCAGATCCTTCATTTGCCATTTGACTTCTTCACCATGACAACATTTGCCAGTCAGTCGGGATAGTTCACTTCCCAAATAAAGTTGGCTTTAATGAGCATGTCCACCTCCTCTTCAATAGCTTTCTAACGCTCAAGGGCGAAGCTTCTCTTCTTCTGCTTGATTGGCCGAAGCGTCTCATCCACATTGAGGCGGTGGACGAGGACATTTGGGTTGATCCCTGGCATGTCTAAAGCAGACCAAGCGAAGACGTTAGCATTTCTCCGAAGGAACTCAACCAAATCATGCCGAGGCTTTTCTTTCAGTTGTGATCCAACTCTTATGGTTTGGTCAGGTCGAGTTTCATCAAGTGGCACCTCTTCAAGTTCATTGGCTGGCTCTCCCCATTGCTCATCAAAATTCTCTCGAGCATTCAACCCGTCAACTTCGGGCTTTCTAGATTGTAGGTCAGCAACGAAGCAGTGCCGAGCCATGGCTTGACTCCCTCGGACAACTCCCACTCCCCATTTGGTGGGAAACTTTATGGCAAGATGAGGAATAGAGAAGACAGCCTTGAGGGATATCTGTCTTGGTCTGCCAAGGATGGCGTTGTAAGGAGACCGAAGCTTGGTCACCAGGAAGTCCATGTGTATAGTGGCTATGCTGGGCCAAGTGCCTGCTCGGACTATCAAGGTGATAACCCCCTCGGGGACAATGGCGTCACCCGTAAAACCCACTAAGATGGACTCTATGACGTGAAGGTTTTTCACCCACAATTTCAACCTCACAAAGGCATCAAAGTATAAAACATTACGAAGCTTCCACTATCAACCAAAATTCGGTGTACATCATAGTCATTTATGTTAAGGAATATAACAAACACATCATCATGTAGATACTATATCTCCTGGAAGTCTTCATCAAAAAAAGAAAGCTTATTGGCCCGAGCCCCTTTGGTGGATTTTCCTCTTCACCTGGCTAAGTCGACGAGGAGCCGATCATTATTATCATATTGACATTGCCAATGATCAGAGAATTTGGTGGAGGAGGTTGTTGAGGCTCAGGCTAGCGGTCTCCTTCATTTTTGGCTCGGGGCTCTCCTAATCGGTCAGCCTGTCCCATCGAATGAGTTGCTCAATCTCATTCCGAAGTTGCCAGCATTGCTTGGTATCATGCCCGTGGTTCCATGGAATCGACAATACTTGGTCATATCCCTCCGAGCCCGTTCCCCCGAAGTGGTGGCGATCGAGGGATTTGGCACTTGATATCCATTAGGATTTGCGCCCTTGGTGCAGTGATGCAGGACCGATTCATGCAAGTAAATTTTATATAATTAATTATTGCAATTGATTAGTCTTCCAAAGTAATAGCCTAAGAGGGATTCAGGAAAACTCACATTAACTCTGCACGTGAAACAGTTCACAGAAAAGTAAAGAAGAAAGACCGCCGAGGCTAAGAAGCCCCGGTAGGGCTTGCTTTCCTTCAATAAAGTTACTAGTAGATTAGAGGAGGTGTACCTGGCATGAGAAAGATCAAAGTGTTGAAGGGGTCACTCTACTGGCGGATGCATCCTAGATGACCAAGCCCCGAGCCCACGGATCTGCGGCCAAGAATTCACTGACCTGGATGATGATCACCTTGAATTTTGGATTTGTGGCTACTGAGGCATCTGCAAGATCACCATACAAGGGCTAATAAGAAAAGAGAAAATCAAAATAAATGTAAAGAGATGAAGAAGAAGTAGAGAAGGAGGTCGGGGCGCCGAGGGTCCTTGGGCGTCCCCTGGATAGGGCAAGGTGGCGGCTAGGGCTCTTGGGCGGCTGCTTGGAGGGGTGCAAAGGGCAGCTAGGGTTTGGGAAATCCACTGATGGATGGCAAGAAGGTTGCTAGGGTTTAAGGTTGGACAGCTTGGATGCAAGCATGCACAGGAGCAAGAACACAAGAACACCAAGGAAAATATGACTCAAAATAACTGATTGATGTATTGATTGATTGAAAGGTTCGATGCCTTTTTTTCATACAAGAGGGTCTCTTTTATAGGATAAGAGACTTGGGGCCCAAGTAAATACAAATATGGAAATAAAAAGAGGTGCCCTTTTTACGAAAGAAAATTCAAAATAATTTAAAATTGTCACTCACTTTCTTTCTAAAATGTAGATTAAGTCGCGCCCTTTGAATTTGAATATATTGGGCGTATTGGGCGTCCTTCACTTGCTTCTTTGACTGAATTCAGGATTGAAATTTTTAAAAGAACTGAGTGGCAATATGGGCATCCTTTACTGCTGTAATTTAGGGCTAAAAATTTAAATCTGGCAGCATGCATTTGAGCATCCCTTCACTGCTTCTATGTGTAGGCCTTGTCTTCTTCCCCATACTGGTGTCTCCTCTTGTAAGCTAAATAAACTTACTATAGGACTCACATTAAAATAAATTGAACTGGACAGGATTCAAATTAAAATAAACTAACTGGAAGTGACTCAAATTAAAATAAACTAAACCCAATTTCTCAACTCAAGACTTGAATCAAAACTAATCAGACATCCACAGAGGGTTAAGAATCCTCTACCTGATCCTAGTGCCCACACCAATCTCCCAAGATGGGAAGAACTCGACCCCATGAGTATGGGTCGTTCTGGCTCTGGTATCTCTTAGTAGGTCTGGGTTGAGGCACTACAAGTCCTCTCGAGTAATCCATAAATTATTAGAATCGGGGTGATCCTGCCATCGGACTAGGTAGCATTGCGGTTTTAGGTCGTAATGGCTTGATCATCTAGGATACGCTCGATCCGCTTCTCGCTCAGGCAAAATTGGTTGTGGACACTCTTGGTACGTTCGCTCATGAAAGGAGGGTTAGGTCCAAAGTACTCACTAGGAATCGTTGCCAATTCCCTATACTCTACTAGGTATGCAAATTGAAGGTTGAGCTAATGCCCCAATCCGAGGGCAAATATAGCACATAGGCATTGGGTCCTACCTTCTCTATCACTTTAAAGGGGCTAGCTCTGTGAGTGTGAAGTTTCTTAACGATCCCTAGTGGGAACCGTTTAGGCCTAAGCCTAACCATGACAGAATCCCCTACACCGAACTCTTTTACTCTTCTTCGAGTTAGCCAGTCTTTTATAAGTTTCATTACTTAGATTTATTTTTTGGCTAATGTCCTTATGTAAGTCTCTGATATGCTGTGCAAATGCTTGTGCAGACTCTGAGACTCGTGTGTGGATGGGTAAAGGAATTAAATCAAGTGGACGATTAGGCTTGTACTAGTGGACTATTTCAAATGGACTCTTGCCCGTAGACCTGTTCACTGAGCTGTTATAGGCAAACTTGCATGATGTAGCAATAGATCCCACATCCCTAGGTGTTGCCTACAAGGCACCTAAGAAGGTTTCCTAGACTACGGTTCACCACTTCAGTTTATCCATCCGTTTGGGGGTGAAAGGCTGTAGAAAAATTAAATTTGGTCCCTAACATATGCCATAGCATTTTTCAAAACTAGCTAGTCAGAAACAATGGTCTTGGGTAGCCATGAAGCTTGATCACATTGTCTAAGAAAAGTCGGACTACCCTAGATGTGTCAAAGGTTTGTGAACAAGGGATGAAGTATGCCATCTTAGAAAACCTATCGACCACTACAAAGATTGAGTCGTGCTTCTTCTGGGTCTTAGGTAATCTTAGAATAAAGTCCATATTGAGGTCTTACCAAGGATGATCAGGCACTGGCAAAGGAGTATATAGATCGGTGTTCTGCTTTTGCTGTTTTGCAACAGCACAAGTTCGACATCGGGCTACTATCAGGGCAACGAGCCTTTTAATCCTAGCCAGTAAAATTGGTCCTCTATCGCTAGGACAGCCTTATCTCTTCAAAATGACTAGCTAATCCTCCAGCATGCATTTCCTAGACTAGGAACTCTCTAAGTGACATCCTAGGGATACAAAGTCTATTGCCCTAAAAAGGTAACCATCCTGGATGGTATAATCTCCACTGGTACTAGATGGTCCTAGCCGAAGGGTCTTATGAATTTCACTAAAGTCAGGGCAGGTCTCATACTCATCTTTTATCCAGTTGAATCCTATAACTTCGGTGCTAACAATACTCAATAAAAAGACTTACGGCTTAGGGCATCTGCTACCATATTTTCTATCCCGGCACGGTGTTTCAGGACAAAAGTGTATGCCTGAATGTATTCAAACCATTTGTTGTGCCTAGAATTGAGCTTCTTTTAGGAGTTCAAAAATCAGAGTGCCTATGATCATAAGATAAAAAAACTCCTGCGACAGTAAATAATGTCTCCAATACTTAAGGGCCTGTATTACCGCATAGAATTTCTTATCATAGGTGGAATATCTAAGTTTAGCTTCATTTAGTTTTTCACTAAAGAAAGCTATGGGATGATTTTTTTGGCTTAACACTCCACCTATGCCTACTCTTGACGCGTTGCACGTAACCTCAAACACCTTAGAAAAGTCTTGAAGTCTAAGTATGGGTGCATGAGTCATCCTATCCTTAAGCTCTAGGAATGCCTTATTAGCTGACTTAGTCCACTTGAAATTACCCTTCTAATACAATCAGTGATGGGTGCGACGATGGTGTTAAATTCCCTAATGAATCTCCTGTAAAAGGTTGCTAGGCCATGGAAGCTGTGACATCGTGGACATTCATGGATACTGGCCACTCTATGATCGACCTAAACCTTTTCAGGATCCGCTGAGACACCTTCTGGGGTTACCATAAAACCTAGAAAGATAACCCTATGCATCATGAAATCACACTTCTTAAGGTTTGCATAAAGGCTATGCTCTCTAAGGGTCTGACAGATTAATCCAAGATGGTTAAGATGGTCCTCTTTGGTCTTACTATAAATTAATATATCATCAAAATAGACCACTAAGAATTTTCCCGTGTACTCTTTCAGGACCTGGGTCATGATTCTCATGAATGTACTAGGTGCGATGAAAGCCCAAAAGGCATCACGACCCATTCAAACAGACCATCTCTAGTCTTAAATGCAGTCTTCCACTCATCCCCTGGTCTAATTCTAACCTGATGGTAACCTCTTAAGGTCTATCTTGAAAAGATGGTGGCACCGCCATCATGTCGAACATGTCATCTAATCTGGGGATAGGGAACCTATATTTGATTGTGATTTTGTTGATGGCCCTACTATCCATGTACATTCTTCAGGTACCATCCTTCTTAGGGGTTAAGAGTGCAGGAACTGCACAAGGGCTTAAGCTTCCCTAATGAATCCTTTCCTAAGTAATTCTTCTACTTGTTTCTATAGTTCTTGATGCTCAGTGGGGTTCATCCTATAATGGGAAAGGTTTGGGAGGGTAGATCCGGAGATCAGATCAATGGCGTGTTGGATGTCTCTTAGGGTGGTAACTGAACATGCAACTCTTCAGGGAAGACATCCTTAAATTCTCTAGGGTCTTAATTACTTCAGTGGGTTGTTCCTTTTGGACTGATTCATGGATCTCTTTAGTGGTCAAAATCCAAATAGAGTTACCCTCAGTGATGTTCTTTTCTAATTCCTTAGCTTTAATCAAATTAACTCTTGGCTTGTTATCCTTAAGGCTACTAGATCCTTTCTTGATTGGGTCCCTAAGTGGAGCTAGATGTATTACATACTTTTCCATTATGTTTAAAAGAGTAGATGTTGGATCGACCAAACAAGGTGGCATCATGATCATAAAGCCAAGGTCGACCTAATATAATACTATTAACACCCATAGGAATTGCATTGCACCCGATCTTTTCTTCATAATTTTGTAATTTGATTAGTATTTGGCATCTAGACTTGATTGGGATAGAGATGGAATCTACCCACAGACCTTATAGGGACTAGGATGAGAAACTATGGTCAATCCTAATGATTTAACTGTATTGGCAGAAATGATATTGACACAACTCCCACTATCAACTATTATCTTGAGCACCTTATCCCTATCTTAATAAAAGTCTGTAGGATGTTAGTCCTACGCCAATCTTCCTGGTCCTTAGTTTGAGTCTGGGTCAAGATACATCTAACCACTCCTAGTAGATCTTCAGACTCAAATGTTTTCTCCTCTCCATCGTACTCATCTATCAGATGGGTATCAGCCTCATAGACCTCTTCCTCAGCTCAACTAGGGGCTCGGACTTAGTCTCAGGTAACTCATCTATATGAAGGGATCTAACTGAGCACTAGCTGATCATATGCCCTGGTTTGTTGCATCTAAAGCATTTGATCTGGAGGTTGGAATTTCTCTGGACCTTTACAGATTTGCCCTTATTCTTTCTCTAGGGTATAGGGGTACTATTCTGGGATCGACTCAACTCGGTTTGACTTGTACTGGGTCGAATAGTATTGGATCGACTCGGGTAAGTCTGGCGGGGTCTGAGTATTGGGTAGGTCTGAGACGACTAGGATAGGCCTGGCTAGATCCTAGATATGGGCTAGGGCTCTTGGTAGCCTCTGATCTACGATAGGGTGGTCCTCTCTGAAAATGTTCATAATTTCTAGCAACTTGGTAAGCTTCTTCTAAATCGTGTACCCTTCTCAGGTAGAGTTCTCTTTAAATATTTGCTCTCAGGCCATACCTAAACTTGGATAGGGTGACTTCCTCAGACTGAACAATATTACACCTCATGGTGTACTCTTGGAATGTAGCAATATATTCATTCATAATTTTGCTACCATGAACTAATCCCTGCCATTGGTCCAATAGGCTTTGGTCATACGATGTGGGGACATAATTGGATCGAAGTCTAGCCTTCATGGTATGCCAGATGACTATGGGGTCCCTACCCTCTAGTGCTTGCCTTCGCTCTATAGTGGCCCAGTATAACCTAGCCTGTCGTACTAACTTGAGCTTAGAAATCTAAACTTACACTCCTCAGGCATATCATACCAGTCAAAATACTGGTCCATCTCTTCTCCCAATCTAGGTAGCCCTTAGGGTCCATAGAGCCATCGAAAGTAGGTGCTTCAAGTCTGACACTTCTAAGGGCTCTTTTTTCTTGGTCTACTGCCTCATGATTGGGTCTCCAGGGAGGACATCTAGGATTGGATCAGGTCAAGGTGTCTCCTAGGCCCATCCCCAAAGTGAGGATCATGATGTGGAGGTCCCCTAGGGTTTGGCCTTATGTAGAGGTCAGGTTGTTGGGTTCTCCTAGGATGAGGTAGAGTTTCATGATCAGACTCAGTGTGGGCCTCACGGGCTTCTTCTAGGATGCCTAACCTAGTTTCAACTTGATCGAACATGGACCCTAATCTAGCCTCAGATTGCTTGATGTCTTGGTTCATTCGGGCTAGTTGTTTAGTGATGATCATTAAGTGATCCTTAATGTTTTGATTAGCCATGGGTCCAGCCTGTAATGGAGGTGGTGATGGGCAAAAGATGCTCCTGATCTAGTGCATATGCAAGCACAATCAAGCACACAAGACTCAGACTGACTCGGACTATGGTATGCTAGACCTAGTCATCCAGAGTAAAGGATTTGGCTTAATGCAAGTCAATCTAATAGTAACTCTTCAATTGGCCAGTTGGGACAGGTGGGAGGGGAGGGCTCATCCCGCAAATTGCACGTGCCTAATTAGAATAACCCCAACACTCCACTTAAGTCGTTTGACATTTGACCTTCCTTCTAGACACCAATTTCAAAGCACATGCCAGATTGATTTATACTAGTCTCCTCCAGTACACTAGACCGACTGTTGGTATCCCTAGCCCTCTAGGGCAAATATCAATTAAGTTGCTACTCAGTTTTAGATTAGAGGCTTGGGATCGAAATGCATGGGTGATTATTTTGGGCCAAGGAAGGGGTCTCAATCCGTCCCTTATCTGACATCAATGAGAGCCCTTAAGAGTAATTTAATGCAGATGAATGACATGCAAAATACAAATCCTAATCCAAAAATCTAAAAATAGCAATAAATCTCAGAAATTTTTTTTTCATGGATCGAATTAAATCCTCAAAAATTAACAAAAAATAACTTCAATTATATTGAATCCATAGAAATAAATTTTGTAATTTTTGATGTGTATGCAAGAAGAAATAATTCGATTAATAAAATCTCTAGAATTTTCATATTTTTTGTGAGTAATTAGGCATGTAATTAATTCACAAATCGAATTAAATTCTTAAAAAAATAACAAAAAATACTTTAAATTATAAAAAATCTAAAAAAAATAAATTTTGTAATTTTTTTTATATGTATGCAGGTAGAAACAATTTAATTAACAGATGATATACTGATAATAACGTGAATTAAAAATCAAGCCCTAATCATGCTCTGATACCAAACTGATGTAGGACCGTTTTACATGCAAGTAAATTTTATATGATTAATGATTGCAGTTGATTAGTCTTCCGAAGTAATAGCCTAAGAGGAATTTAGGAAAACTCACAGTAACTCCACACGCGAAATAGTTCCACATAAAAGTAAAGAAGAAAGACCGCCGAGGTTAAAAGCCCCGGTAGGGCTTGCTCTCCTTCAATAAAGTTATTAGTAGATTAGAGAAGATATACCTAGCACAAGGGAAAGATTAAAGTACTAAAGGGGTTGCTCTGCCTGGTGTATGCGTCCTAGATGACCAAGCCCTAAGCCTATGTATCTGCGGCCAAGTATCTGCTGACCTGGATGACGATCACCTTGAATTCTGGATTTATGGCTACTAAGGGATCTGCAAGATCACCATACAAGGACTAATAAAAAAGAAAAAATTAGAATAAAGGTAAAGAGATGAAGAAGAAGTGGAGAAGGAGGTGGGGGCAGTCGAGGGTCCTTGGGCGTCCCCTGGATGGGACAAGGCGGGGGCTAGGGCTCTTGGGCGGCTGCTTGGAGGGGTGTAAAGGGCGGCTAGGGTTTGAGGCATCCACCGGTGGATGGCAAGAGGCAGCTATGGTTTAAGGTTGGACGGCTTGGATGCAAGCATACACAGGAGCAAGAACACAAGAACACCAAGAAAAATATGACTCAAAATAACTAATTGATTGAAAGGTTCGATGCCTTTTTTTCATATAAGAGGGTCTCTTTTATAGGATAAGAGACTTGGGGCCCAAGTAAATATAAATATGAAAATAAAAAGAGGTACCCCTTTTCATGAAAGAAAATTTAAAATAATTTCAAAATTGGCGCCCACTTTCTTTCTAAAATGTGGATTAAGTGGCGCCCTTTGAATTTTAATACATGAAAGAAAATTTAAAATTTAGTAATTTAGGGTGGCCATATTAGGCGTCCTTCACTTGCTTCTTTGGGCTAAATTCAGGGTTGAAATTTTCAAAAGAACTGGGCGGCAATATGGGCATCCTTCACTGCTGCAATTTAGGGCTAAAAATTCAAATCTGGGCGGCATGCATTTGGGCATCCCTTCACTGCTTCTATGTGTAGGCCTTGTCTTCTTCTCCCGTACTGGTGTCTCCTCTTGTAAGCTAAATAAACTTACTACATGACTCACATTAAAATAAATTGAACTAGACATGATTCAAATTAAATAAACTGAACTGGACGTGACTCAAATTAAAATAAACTAAACCTAATTTTTCAACTCAAGACTTGAATCAAAACTAATCAGACATCCATATAGGGTTAAGAATCCCTACCTAATCTTGGCGCCCGCACCATGCAGTGAGCGGGGGTGTATTGATTGAACCTTTGGGTCAGGCTCCGAGTATGATCTCTGGGCGTTTATGGAGGAACTCGCTGATGGTGAGATGGGTTGGTGTAGCGGAGGGGTTGATTCTTCTCTGAACCCTTAGCCTCTTTCCTTCTTGATTGCTCGGCCCAGGCTGACTCCGTGACTCTTCAACTCTGGCGTACTTGTTTGCCAAAGCCATCATGTCGGAGAGGCTTTTCGGATAATTAACCTCCAGGGCCAAATAGAAGTCATCCTCCTTCGACACTCCACCTACCAAGACGGACATTGCCACCTTATGATTGAGCTGATCTACTTACAGCATGGCCATATTGAATCGGCCGAGGTAATTCTTCAAGGATTCCCCCTCCCTCTACTTGACCTCGGAGAGGGAATCAGATCTTCGTCGATGGTAACGACTGCTGACGAACTAGCTAATGAATAAGTTGTTCAGCTCGTTAAATGAATTGATGGAACTTGGTTACATGCTGTTGAACCAAGTTCTGGCGGACCCCCTGAGCGTAGACGGGAAGGCTTTGCATAGGATCGCATCTAACACTTCGTGAAACATCATGATGGATCGAAAGCTGCTTAGATGGTTGTTGGGGTCGGTGGACTCATAGTACAGTTCGATGGTGGGAAGCTTGACATGAGGAGGGATCACTTCCTGCATGATCTCCTCGGAGAAGGGGATGCCTTGCTCCGCCTTCGGTTGGGGAGAAGGGACCTGCCTGACCACATTTAGCTCCTGGCGCCACTCCTAGTGCATCTCTGCATTTGCTGCAGTATCCCCTCATCTCGGGCTATAGGGAAGGCTGGCCGAGGGGAATACGGCAATAGCGTCAAGTCATGGCGGGATGACACATGGGAGAGAGAGCGAACTCGTCGAGATCTAGGCGGGCTCTTTCTCCTGGCCTTCTAAGGTGCTGGCTCAGTTCCCCTGGGTTGCTAAGGATGGACCATGACCTCGAGCGAGTTGGAAGAAGAGATCGCCAGCAGAGCGAGGGCAGCGGCTCCATCAGGGTGTTGCAGAGTAGGAGCGACCGGACGGGAAGCCCCCTGGAGCCCTTGGACCAGTTGTGCAAGGGCTTGCACTTGTTGTACCAATACAGTAAACTAATCTTGGGTCACCATGGCCATTGGCGATGAGGGAGTCTTGGCTGGCGGTGGTAGTGGAGGCGCCACATTGTTTGGAGGATCAAGCCTCTGGGAGGCAGTCTGATCCTGTATCTCAGAGGTTGCTCTCCTTCGATTAGCCATTGAAGGGTTGTTCTTCTGGATCTAAGCCTTGTATCCTTGATTACAAGTTTATGGAACTTGAGGCCCTTCCTCTAGCGCCAATATGTTGCTATGGAAATCCGCTCTCCAACTCGGGTGCGGTCCAACTCCGGATCTAGACGTCGATCTCTCATCTGAGTGGAACCTGCAAGACAGTCTTCACGTAGAGAGTGTCAGAGGTAGCCCTCTGTGGAAGACCCTCTGACACCCAAGTCAGTAGAGATTCACAGTAAGCAGATATGGGGAAAAGGCTTTCGTAGAAGAATCCCTCAAAATGGCTTCTCTGGGAGCCTTGGGGAGCTCTGCTTGAGCTTTAATGGAGTTTTTTCTTGGTGAAAGAGTGAGCATACTTAGAAGACTTCAAGATAGAGCATATATATAGGTTGCCAGGGTGATGGCAGACAGCTACCTGATTCATTGAGCGTGCCACCAGGGGTTCGAAATCATTATGATTCGAATCTGATTTGAATCAAATTTGTTACGAGATTGATAGCTTCCGAATCTGGTTAGTTAGAGAATCAATGGTTAGGAAGGTTAGCTGGTGCTTTGAGATTCGGTGACTCGAAGGCTTTAGGTCATATCTGGCATTATCTGGCTTTTTCCTTTTTTAGGGCAGTTGAAGGCTCATGTGGCTGGAATCTTGCCGAATTATCATAGATTTGAATTCTCTCTTGCTTGGTTCCGTAAAGGTTCAGGGGTACCTCGGTCTGGCTGAGGTATATGAATACCTTGGTTCGGCCGAGGTATAAGGATAGCTCAGCTCCATCGAGGCATGAGAATAGTTCGATATAAGAATGGCTTGATCTAAGAGTAGCTCGGTCCGAGAATGGCTTGGTCTCGCCGAGGTGTATCAGCTCTGTTCTTTTTCGGATGTACAGCTGGCGGATCAAAAATTAAAAGTGATCTTGACCTTTTGTTGTATGTACGAGTATTGACACAATGATAATTTTATCCCTCATCAATATTTTTATATATATATATATATATATATATATATATATATATATATATATATATATATATATATATATATATATATATATATATATATATATGGGCAAAATTCTCTTCCATTAGACAAGATTCTATGCTCTTACCATGTTCAAGGCCCACCACAAGCTTGAGCCCGAAGAAATTCCATTGTGCCAGCAAAGCGAATCATTCCCCATGTTGAAACGAGTTTAGCATATCTGATTTGATTTGATTCCGAGTAGCGTTTATTCTCACTCCTTTGTCTAGTTGTGACTGAAAAAGATAAAGAGAAGAATTAGCCGCTCCGGATCCCCTTCTTTCTTTAATATATATATATATATATAAGAAAAAAACAACCCACAACCGCACACGGTTGTGAAGGAGTGAGAGCGTGTGACACGTCGTAAGACACGTGTCCCATGACACGAGGAAACGGTTTTATAAAGCGGTTATGGCCAGTTTGTTTCCACGCTGCCGTGGCTCATCACCCGGCATGGCTCATGGATGGGAGTGGGCGGAGGAAGAAGCACCACCGCCACCCAAGCCTACCTTCGCTCTTCCGTTCTTCTCTTGTTACTATTATTCCTTCTCCTCTCTACTCTGTTCCCGTTCCCAGTCCGAGGAGACCGCCATGGGAATGAGGAAAGAGAAAGTGGAGATGGAAGAAGAGGTGATCAAGAGTTGGCAGAGGAGAAGCAGCGGCCGGACCCGCCGAGAGGGCCATCGGCATCACCGGGCTCACGAGCCGGTGGGAAGCCTTCAAAACCTGGGCCAAACTTGTCTGGATAAATTTCCGCTCACCCGAATCCTTGTCAGTTAATGTCTCCTCTCGTTCATTTTGCATTTATTTATCCCATGTTATTGCATTTGTTTGTGGTCATGCCAAGGCTAACAAAGGCTTTTAGATGGCCCGGGGCTAGGCTATTAGTTGTTGAATTGTTCTTGGGCTCATTTCTTGACAATCGGATTGTTTATCATATTTGATCTTGAAGAAAGATGGAATATTTGGGAAATTAAGTAAGGAAATGGCTGATTTTAATGTGTGTAGGCTATTAGTCTTGAGGAGGTTTCTGGTTGTCAAAAGAGGTTCAATCATGGAATATAATTGTAAAAAGACTTTCAATCATGGAATATTACAAGATGCTAGGGAAAAGTTAAGGAATGAGTCGAAGCATTGGATTTTAAGACTTAAGGATTTTGTGAATTGTGGCACAAACCAAACAGCCAGTGGTATAGAATCATAACTTCTAATGGTGAAGAATGCGTTGAGGCACAGATATCCGTCCTACCCTTTTTTTTCTTTTTTTTTTTTAAGGACATTCAACACTATCAGAAGTGAATTCAGGGGAAAAGGAAAATATCATTACAAGATAATCAATGAGCCGAGGCAACGTAATATTTTTTGGTTAGTTTGAAAAGTTTTGAAAGCATTTTCTGAATTTTTTGTTAAGACTCTGGATTAATAAAACCATGGCGATGATTAAACTACTTTCAACTAATTAAACTATCATTCAAATTTTGAAAGCATCATGAATAATTAATTAATTGCAGTACTTTTCAGGAATTCAGAGCACATTGATTTGATTATGGATGAGCTTTGTGGAATTTAAACAAGTGAGATGTGCATGGTGTTAAGAGATGCACCTATAAATCTCATGAATTGCGTAGCAACAACTTAGTTTTCATCACGTAATATATTCTGATAATTTGCATTACTCAGTGATTCCTTCACTCGATACATTTCAGATAAATGTGTTAGTAAAGCAGCAATTTTCTTCTATAGCTTGGATTACTTCTTTAACATTCTTCCAGAGGTTTTTGTGACGTATTTTCCATCTTTCTTAAGTTATACTTGCATAGTTTTGCAGCAACTGAATCATTTGGCTGTTTGCTTGGGGGAATAAATAATATAAAAAAAGGTACCCTAGGAGCGACTCGAGTGCAGGGAAAGTGATGAAGGATGCTGCCACGAGGAGCTTTGAGACGAGCAAAGACACAGTGCGGCACACAGCAGAGTCAGCAGCAGAGTTGGCAGGGGAGGCCATTCATAAGACGAAAGAGAAGGCCAAGAGGACCGTCTTCAGGCCGGATGGAGACCCGGATGCAGAGCTTTAAATCGATTGTTGGATTTATATTTGTAGTTGATTATGTGCTTTTAGGAATTGTTCTAATGGCTCTTTCCTTTTAAAGAGATTATTCTTGATGTGGTTTTGCGTTGGTAGTTTGATGTGTCTGTACGAGATGATTGAAACGTAGTTACGTCATTCTTAACTTCGCTTTTATTTGTTACGAGTTGTTAGAACTCCTAATGGCTTATATTTGTTAGGAGTTGTTAAAACTCCTAGTGATCTTTCCTTCTTTCAGTTCATTTATTCTCAATGCGGTGCATACTTTTTGTTTAGTAAGTGATGTGGCTGATCTAACGTTATTAGGGTTAACAGAGAAAGTAACTGACAGACCCCCGCCTCGGCCTCTGAGGCTCCATAGGCCTCTGAGGTCCTTTCGGCCTCCGAGGTTCCTTCGGCCCTCGAGATCCCCTCGGCCTCGGACCCGGCATTCCCTCGGCATCGGCCTCAGACCCGGCGCTTCCTCGGCCTCGGACCCGGCGCTCCTTCGGCCTCGGGCCTGGGGGATACCCTAGTTTCGGACCCGCCTGACACACCCACGTGGCCCACCAAACGCCTGTGGTGGCCACGTGGCCCACTACTTACTGCAACAGTACGTGGCTACAACTCGTAACGGCACACATACCTCTGACATGCTCAGTGTCGGTTGTAACCTATCACTGTCAGCCTTGTCATTCGTCCACTACCGGACAACGGCACCTCAAAATCAGCAACTTTCTGGAAGCGGGAAAAGGGACCCTTGAACAGGTATAAAAGCCCACACTCACAACGAGGAGGGGATCCAACTCAAGTTCTCTAGCTATCTTTTCTGATAGTTCTTTTTCCTTAACTGTTCCCAAGTTGCTTACTTGAGCGTCGGAGGGTTCCCACCAGTGTAACCGGTCTCCGGGGACTTTCTTGTAGGAGCTCTTCGAAGATAAGGATCACTATTTCCCGACGTTGAAGGGAGGCGACTTGGCATCAACAGATTGACACGCCAGGAAGGGAGGAGAGATAAAGAAAAGCTTCGAACCAGTCAGTTGCAGATTCTTCTCCTTCCCTGAGTACTCAAGAAAATGGTGATGACACGTGCGCAAGAGGTCTCCACCAGCCACGCTGGGGGGCATCGCCTGGGAGCTGACCTACCGGCGGCCGGTCCCCTCGCTCCCCAGGTCGGCGTCCCCGCTCCGCCATCGCCACCACCGCTGCACCAGCATCAAGATGATCATATTGCTGCCCTCACCATGCAAGTCCAGTCACTGGTGGCGGCGGTCCAAGTCCTGCAACAGCAATCGGCGACTGCGCAGCAGCAGTAGGGGCCACCCTCATCAGTCCCGGGAGTGGTCCAACCCAGTCAGCATTCTTCTCGGGGGAGGTCTCCCATCCGAGATGTCCGCCACTACCGCGCTTCACCCAGGCATCATCGCCGGGAGGCCTCTAAGAGGCCTCGATCTCCTTCTCGCCACGCTAGTGCTTTCCCCAAGCGGCGGCACATGAAGGAGGTGGAGCGCACCCGTTTGCACTACCGTCACCCCTCTCCGTCCTCAGAGTCTTCAAGGGAGGGGTCATTCGATGGCCAGATAGCTCGCCAGGCCGAGTACCGGCTAGATGAGTACAACCAGTGGCTGGAGGAGCTCAGCCGCTGGATCACCAACCTACTAGAGACGGACTATGACAGTCGACCACCGCTGTCCCGCCGTATTATGGAGGAGCCGATCTCAACCCAGTTCCATCTTCCTCAGTTGGACCTGTTGCTGTCAGATCACTTTTGAGGAGCGTCAGGTGATGGAAATGCTTTGTCGGCCTTCGAAGGGATGATAGGGGTCGCCTTCTTTAGCTGGAAGCCTGCAAGAAAAATCCCGGACCAGTGGTTCCAGCGGGGACCCTCCGACACTCAAATCAGTGATCTATAGAACAGGAATGAATAATGTTGTTATGATTGTGTAGAGCTTGAGGCCCCTACCTCAAGGGCTGGAGGCCTTTTATACCTGTTCGAGAATCCCACTTACTCTTCATTTGTCGTGGCCCAGCCTCCTTCAGACGGTTATTCGTTTCTAGTCTTCAACGTGCCACAAAGTACAGGTCATGGGACTGATCGTGGGGCCACGTCCATCGTTAGCGGCGCCAGGGGGGGAGCACGTCCACCGCGCGCGTAGCCGGGCGTGCTCGTGGTGACGTGGTCCGCTATTCTCGATGGAAGTGGACCACGTAGCTTGAACGTGGGTGATTGTTGTCGGGGGCCGACGCCGAGACCGACGCCGGTGCTGACACCGAAGCCGACATCAACACCGTAACCAACGCTTAGAGTGGCTGCGGCAGACGAGGAGGCCGAGGTGGGCTGCGGATGACACAGATGTCGAGATGGGCCATGGCCGACGCCGAGGTCGAGGTGGTTCGTGGCTAACATGGATGTCGAGATGGGCCATGGCTGACGCCGAGGTCAGGATGGGCCCTGGCCGACACGGATATCGAGATGGGCCGTGGCCGACGCCGAGGTCGGGATGGGCCGTGGTCGACACCGAGGTCGGGATGGGCCGTGGCCAACACCGAGGTCGGGATGGGCCCTGGCCGACATGGATGTCGAGATAGGCCGTGGCCGACGCTGAGGTCGGGATGGGCCGTGACCGACAGGATGTCGAGATAGGCCGTGGCCGACGCCGAGGTCAGGATGGGCCGTGGACGACACCAAGGTCGGGATGGGCATCGACACGGATGTCGAGATGGGCCATGGCCGATGCCGAGGTCGGGATGGGCCCTGGCTGACACAGATGTTGAGATGGGCCGTGGCCGACGCCAAGGTCAGGATGGGCCCTGGCCGACACAGAAGTCGGGGTAAGCCATGTCAAGCCCAAGGGCCAAGGAATTGGCTCGCGCATTCTTTGACTCGATCGGCCATATCAGATGCCCCCCCGTCCCTGAGCTGGTGTTACCATCCAAGCGAAAGGGACGTCTTCATCTGCGCATCCTAACCGTCAGATTCACCTCGAGGTCAGGGAGCAGTTTGGGATCCCCAAGATATCGGCGATCATCATTAAGCCTTAACATCACTGGCATCGATACACTCTGATTGGTCGGGGGGTTCCATCTATCGCGCACCCGAAACGTCGTTGCAGAGTCCTCCTTAATGGATAGCATCTGCGTGGCAGGTGCATCGAGCGGGACGATTTTGAAGACGCTGAAAAATTTTTATAAGCAAGGACGTGCCCTAACTTCGATTTCACCTATCGTGCAGAGCCCTTTCCCCTTCCAGCTCGAGAGCTCCTCCAACTTCTTCTTCTTCCTCTGTCCAGGTTAGTTCCCCATGCCTTCACAGTCGTCTTCTTCTTGTTCGTCCTCTCGGTCCTCCACAGACCATACCTCTCCGACCCCTAGGGCCATGGCCAGGGAAACGGCGGTTAGGAGTCCGTCAGCAGCTATAACCCCACCTCCTAGGGCAGCTTCGTCTTACAGGGCGAGGAGCGGTTCCCCTGAGGGGACCGCCTCCACTGTCACTTCTGCCGACCTTGCAACCTTTAGGGCAACCTATCACATACCTAAAGAGGTGCGACTGATCGCACCGGGCCCCGACGATAGGGTAACCTCTCCCCCACGGGGGATAGCCCTTTATGAGGAGTTTTTTAAGGCCGGTCTTCGTCTTCCTCTTCACCCCTTCATTATCAATCTCCTTGATAGGTATGAGTTGGTCCCAGCTCAACTGGTCCCCAATTCCATTAGGGCCATCTGTGCCTTCTTGGTGCTGACCCGCCTCCAAGGTCTCCCGAGTAATGTTTCCCTCTTTCGCAGCCTGTATACTATTCGGGCTCAATCCGGCTGGTGGCTATTTGCCCCTCGGCCGGGTAGGGCCCTCAGGTTAGGTCTCCCTTCGTCCATAAAAGGGTGGAAATCATGTTTCTTCTTCGCCGAAGTAGAGGGGATAAGGAGGGAATGGGGTGCACCCAATACTGAGGCTAACAAGAACGTCTCGGTAGTTCCGAGAGATCAAGAAGCCATCAATCTTCTCCTGGCAACCGAACTCCCATCATACCAAGAGATTTTGTTGGAGGACAACCTTCGACACGCTGACATCGCCACTAATGACGGTGAGGGTCTCTTTAAAGATGATATCTTCTTTTCGAGCCCCTCTCTTTTCTTTCTTTCTCTCTTTTTTTTTTTAACACATTCGTTTTCGTGCAGCTATGAGGATCAACATCCCGGCCGGGGCCTTTCACAAAGCCGCCCTTAAGAAGAGAAGAGAGCAAGATGATGGAGCTGAGGGGTCGAGAAAAAGGGCCCGATCCCAATCGCCACCTGCCCCCCGGGACGTCCCCAAGCATCCTACTCCATCGCCCCCTCCTTGTTGATCTCCTATGCAATCATCGCCATGGCCTCCACGACGGTCGCCTACTCCGTTACCACCGGACGTCACCAAGCTTCCTACTCCATCACCCCCTCCTTGTCGGTCTCCTCCACAATCATCGCCATGGCCTCCACGATGGTCGCCTACTCCGCTGCCACCACGACGATCCCCTGCACCGCTGCCCCTGTCGGAGTCTGCTGACCAGACTGCGGGTACGCAGCTAGGGATTCAAGGGCTCATGTCAGCCAGGCGACTGAGCGCCCATACCCATTGACTACCGGGCCGACCCAGAGGGATGATCCTCAGGCCAGTAGAGAGGCTCCGGTTGATAAGAGGCAGAAGGCCATCGTCGGCTACGAGGTCCGCAACACCGCATCTGAGCCAATAGGGGACAGGATGGGTCCGGTCTCCTCACGGCCGTCTCTTATGAACCACTCCCACCTTGCCGAGAAGCTACTGTCAGCGGCATCTACTCCTGCGATTCGGGAGGAAATAATCTAGACCAACTCCCAGACCCTTTTCAAAGATGGTCAAACGGCCATGCTCCGGGTAGACAGTCGTTTACCTTATAACCCTGTTTGTCTTCCATGTACCCACTTTAGGTAACTGACATTGGCCCGAATGTATAGATGGTAAACATCTTCAATCATGCCCAAGCCCTGGTCTCCAGCGGGGAGCATCGACTCGATCACTACCGACGGAAAGCCTTTGAGTGCCGCAATCGTGCTACGAAAGCTAAAGACGCTCTCAAATTGACTCAAGCTGGAGAGGTGGAAAGACTCGAAATAGTCCGGTCCTAAGCGGAGGCCAAAACGATAGTAGCGCAACAACAGATACGCAAAGCCCTCGAGCGCGCTCTCACCGTTGAGGGTAAGTTGATGGCTGCCGAGGCGGAATTGGCTGATGTCAAGGCCCAGCTCGAAGTAGCCAAATCTGAGCTAAGATCTTCCGAGGAGAAAACAGAAATCGCCGAAGGGGTGGCCCGCCTGGCTGATATCAAGACTGCTGAGGCCGCAGAGGCAGTGAAGGCCGCCGATAAGAGGGCTGCCGAGGCCGAAACGGCGGCTCGGGCCGCCGTGGAAAACATGACTGAGGCAGCAAGGAAAGCCGTGGAAGATTACAGGAACTCCCCAGTCTTTGCCAATGAGATGGCCGAGGCGGGCAGGAAAGCCCTGGAGAACTATCGGAACTCTTCAGCCTTTGCCAATGAGGTGGCCGAGGCAGGGAAAAGAGCCGTGGAGAGCTACAGGAATTCCCTGATCTTTATTGAGGAGGTGGCCGAAGCGGGCGCCGATGCCTATCTTCAGGGTTTTCATTGCTGTCGAGATAAGGCGGTGAAGGTCTTTGGTATCGAAGGCCTTAAGGATTTAGAACCTGAAGAAGGAGACCCCTAGGGCGAAGATGTCCACCAAAGTTCCACTCCGACCAATGGTACCACCCCCCTAACCGGCACCATTCCAGCGAAAGACTGAAGCCCCGATTGTGGTTCTGGATGTTTCTTTTATTTTTTGGCAATGTATCCAAGTCCGACTATGATCAGCATTTTGTAAAAATTTAACTGATCTATGAAAAGAGAACACATTTCGACTTTTGCGTTAAAACCGTCGACCCTCCCTACTCTTCTTTTTACGCTGTCGACGTCTAGTCCGCCAAGCCACTGGCTCATCGTGATCTATTCGCGCTTTTAGGATTTGCAAGGAATCACATCAGCCCATCCAGAGCAGGAGCCTCTTACAGTCTAAGTAGGGTCGCTCTGGGATCGGTATGCGTTGATTCTTGACCATCGATGTCAAGCCGTTGACGAGCTAAACATCCTTGTGATCCCGATCTTTTGGTGCTATTTTGTTGAGAGACCCCATGATGTGGCCTCGCCAGCATGTTTCATGCACCGTCCCATCGATGGGCATTTGGGGTAATACCATGGGAGCGATCCGATTCTGTGTTAGGGACCCTCCTGACCCCAAAGAGTGTCGATGCGGGAGTCGGGCTTTGTGCCAATGCGGGAGCTGGGCTTTTGTGCCAACGCGGGAGTCGGGCTTTTGCGCCGACGCGGGAGTCGGTCTTTTGCGCCGACGCGATAGTCGGGCTTTTGTGCCAACGCGAGAGCCGGGCTTTTGTGCCGATGCGAGAGCTGGGCTTTTGTGCCGATGCGATAGTCGGGCTTTTGTGCCGATGCGATAGACGAGCTTTTGTGCCGACGTGAGAGCCGGGCTTATGTGCCGATGCGAGAGCCGGGCTTTTGTGCCGAGACGAGAGCCGGGCTTTTGTGCCGATGCGAGAGTCGGGCTTTGTGCCAACGCGAGAGCCGGGCTTTGTGCAGACGCAAAGTCGGGCTTTTATGCCGACGCAGGAGTCGAGCTTTTATGCCGGCGCGGGAGTCGAGCTTTTGTGACATGATCGTGGGACAAAGAGGTCATGCAAAATGATGCATGAGAAGTGCATCTTTATTTAAATAATTTGAAAGTGTGGAGTATCCAAACCTACAACCATTCAGTTGGGCACATCACTGGTAATACTGGCGAAGGTTGTCAGAATTCCAAGTTCGTGGGAGCGGCCTTACGTTGAGTTCCTCGAGTCGGTAAGCTCCTCGGGGAAGGGCCTCTGCAACCTGGTAGGGCCCCTCCCAGTTAGGTGATAACTTCCCTCCTTCTGTTGGCCTTGAAATCTCAGCCCTCCGAAGGACCAGGTCCCCAGGACGGAACGTCCGGGGTCTAACACGGGCGTTGTAATACTTTGCCGCCCTTTGATGATAAGCAGCCATCCTGATCCGTGCTTGGTCGCGCCTCTCCTCGATGAGAGCTAAATTGGCCCTCAGTTGGGCCGAGTTGTCTTCTTCATTGTAGGCTTCTACCCGAGGACTGGGAACCCCGATTTTCACGGGAATGACGGCCTCGGATCCGAAAACCAGACTGAATGGGGTTTGCCGGTGGGATTTCTTGGGGTCATATGATAGTGCCATCAAACATGTGTGGGTGTACTAGGTCCATTAATTATAACACCCCATAGTTCATAGTCAGAAGCTTGAATGAATATCCTCATTCTAGCTTTCCAATATGAATAATTTGAACCATTAAACAGTGGAGGTCTATTCGTAGAATGACCTTCAGCAAATGATCCAACTTGAGCTGCCATTTGGATCTTTAGCTCTTGATCGTGTGATCAAAATCTAATGAGCACTAGCTCTGATACCAATTGTTGGCCCAGATGACAACCCAAGAGGGGGGGGTGAATTGGGTTCTTTAAAAAAATTTAAACCTTTTGAAATATTTGTTTGCTTAGTGTGAGTGAAAGTGAATGCAAATGCAAAAACAAAATACAATCAATAAGATAGAGATAGAGATAGAGATAAAGGAGACATGGCAAACACAAAGATTTTATAGTGGTTCGGTGTATCCAACACCTACGTCCACTCCCAAGATTCACTTGGGTCCACACTATAATCTTCTTGATTACAGCCGAGTTGTTTTACAAGCTCACAACTCAAACTTATTTTTTTCTGGGATCACAACGAACCCAGCCGATTTTCCGGGCTCACCAGCACAAAAACCCTAACACAAGCTATACCAAGCTTGTACCGAGGTAAGACTACCTCCACTAGTTCAATCCCCAGATTGAACTAGACACAAACAAAAGAAATATTGTTTTTCAAGTATACAGCTCCTCAATGAGCAAATAATCAAGTAAATGAACAAGGTTTAGAAAAGCCTGATTTGTAGTTGGTTGGCTTTTGAGCTTTTCTTCTTTTCTTCTTCTCCTTGCTAGATTGAATCAAGCCTCAGCTCCGATTCTTCACAGTTGAAGCAGTTGAGAAGGATTGAAAAGCAAGAAACTGATCCTCTTTCTCCAATTTGGGAAATCCACCAAAACTTTGATTTGAATGCCTTGGATTCCTCTTGAGCTTTTTGGAGTGGAGTGGATTTGAGCTAGAAGGTTTTTTCTCTTGAGATTCAGGCTCTCTCTTTTTCGGATTTTTGAATTGGGATTTCTCTATTTCGTTTTTCTTCTTTATTTTTCCGTTCTTGTTTTTGAATGATAGTCTTCCCTTTTTATAGATTTCTTTCAAACCATTTTTGGAAGAAAACTATCCGTTGGAGTGTACCTTGCAACAAAATATATCCGTTAGAAATAAAGTAAAATAGAAATATTACCGTTAGAGCTGATCTGGCAATTTGATTTTTCGTTCCAGGTGGGTTGGAGTCGACTCTAACTTTTCTGGAGTCGGCTCTAACTCGAAACACTTTAATCCGTTAATTCTGGAGTCGTCTCTGACTTTTCTGGGGTCGACAAGAAACTTTTCTGGAGTCGACTCTAACAGACCCGGAGTCGACTCTAAGTCGGGGCCAGAAAAATCAACGTTCTGTCTTTTCTGTTGGAGTCGGCTCTAACAGTCTCGGAGTCGACTCTAACTTCCGTGCCAGATACTGGAGTCGCTCTGTGATTCTCGGAGTCGACTCTAATGTCTGCAATCTTACCTAGACATTAGATTCGATCCAGAACAAGATTTAACTCCTGATTTTGATCATTCAATCGACTTATAATCTGAAAAACTTAATCAAAATCATTAGAGCCTTCAATTGTTATACTCAAATAGTTTTGTTAATCATCAAAATCATCAATTGGATCAACAGAGGGGATACGAGAAAGACCTCCAATACAGGCATCCATCCATTATCAGGAACTTGGAGGCTCGCCATTTGAGGAGTTTGGCCTCGAAAGGGTCCTTGGGAAGGACACCATCAGTGAGATATTGAACATAGGTGTCCATCCAAGAAGGCTTCTGTTCAAGGGGCAGGGCCTCCTCACCGCCTCGATGCTTGGGACTAGCAAATGCTCTACGTAAGTCCTCCCCAAAGTTTCATCGGCCGAGGTGGCCAGGCAGGACAACGCGTCGGCCCGGGCATTCTCTTCCCAAGGAACATAGCTGACACTGAAATGGATGAAGGGGAGGGACTCCGACTGGACCTTGTCCAAGTATCGGGACATGATAGGATCTCGAGCTTCATACTCCCCCATGATTTGTCCTGAGATGAGTTGGGAGTTGGTATATGCTCTAAGACGCTCCACTTTAAGTTCACGGGCGAGCCTCATCCCTACCAACAAGGCTTCGTACTCGGCCTGATTGTTCATGGCGGGAAAGAGGAAGCGAAGGGAATACTCAATCGTTACACTGTAGGGACCGGTGAAAATGATCCCGGCGCCGCTCCCTTGAGAGTTTGATGCCCCGTCAACGTGAAGGATCCAATCCTTCCTCGCATCCTCGGTTGGCGCCTCCGGGGTTTCGTCGAAGTTTTCCTGATTTGCTCGTCAGTCCAGGTGCACTCAACCAGGAAATCCGCCAAGGCTTGGGATTTCATGCTTGACCTTGGCTCGAAGGTCAGGTCGAATTCTCCCAACTTGAGTGCCCATTTTGCGAGCCGACCAGAGGTATCAGGGCGGGATAAGATTGTCCTCAGGGGCTGATCCGTCAGCACAATGATTGAGTGGGCTTAGAAATAAGGCCTGAGACGTTGAGCTGACACTATTAGGGCAAAAATAATTTTTTTGGTTTTAGTGTACCTGGTTTCCACGTCATGGAGCACTTTGCTGGTGTAGTATACCGGCTTCTATGATCCTTCAGCGTCTATTCGGATGAGGACCGAAGTGACAGCCTCCTGAGAAGCGGCCAGGTACAAAAAGAGGCTTTCTCCCTCCACCGATTTCGACAATAGCGGCCGAGTCGATAGGAAATTCTTCAACTCTTCAAAGGCCTTTTGGAAATCATCCGTCCATTCGAAGGTGTTGACTTTTCGCAAGGCTTTGAAGAAGGGGAGGCTACGCTCAGCCGATCTAGATAGGAAGTGGCTCAGAGCTGCTAGTCTTCCGGTCAAGCGCTGGATTTCTTTTTTATTCACCGGTGGCCTCATATCTAGGATAGCTTGGATCTTGTCCGGGTTCGCCTCTATTCCTCGCTGTGTCACCATAAATCCCAGGAATTTTCCTGCAGTGACTCCGAAAATACATTTCCGGGATTCAGCCTCATCTGAAACCGATGAAGGTTGCCGAAGGTCTCCATTAGATCAGATAGGTGGTCGCTAGCTCGGATGCTTTTGGTCAGCATGTCGTCTACATATACTTCCATGTTGCGCCCGATTTGACCCTCGAAGACCTTGTTCATCAATCTTTGGTATGTAGCCCCAGCATTTTTCAACCCAAAGGGCATGCTTTATAGCAGTAGATCCCTTTTTCGGTCACAAAGGAGGTGGCTTCTTTGTCTGAAGGCTCCATTCTGATCTGGTTGTATCCCGAGAATGCATCCATGAAGATGAGAATCTCATGACCGGATGTGGCGTCCACTAACTGATCGATCCTGGGAAGCGGGAAGCTGTCTTTGGGGCAGGCTTTGTTGAGATCAGTGAAGTCAACACACATCCTCCAGCTTCCATTAGCTTTTCGTACCATCACTACGTTGGCCAGCCAATCGGGATAATAGACCTCCCGAATATGGCCGGCGGCGATCAGTTTACGGACCTCCTCGTCAACGGCTTTCTGGCGCTCGGGGGCGAAGCTTCTCTTCTTTTGCCGGACCGCCCTACAATTAGATTTGATGTTGAGTTTATGAGTAATCACCTCGGATGGTATACCTGGCATGTCGGTCGGCGCCCATGCAAAAATATCTGCGTTGGCTCGGAGGAAATCAAGGAGCCGACTCCTTTCCTCCTCAGGGAGAGAGGCCCCGATCTGGATGGTTCTCGTTGGGTCTTCTCCTAAGGGAAAAGTCAACAGATGTCCCGCTGGTTCCCTCCTCTTCTCGGCCTCTCTCGGGTCCGCCAACTCAGAAGTCGGCGAGGGAAGCGCGGACTGAAGGCTAGGGGTCGTGTGGTAGCAGAGGGACATCGGCTCTTTTGCCCCGCATTTCCCTGATCCCGTGACTGGGGGAACCTGACCAGCGATCTCTTTGTCGAGATAATGGCGTCCAGCAGATTTAAACCTGGCCGGCCGAGAATAGCGTTATATGCGAGAGGAACTCTCACCACCAGGAACTTTATGAAGATCGTGCTCTGGTAAGGTGAAGTTCTAGCCGTGATGGGGAGAGTAATTTCTCCCTCAACTCTCACCGCATCTCTGGTGAAGCCAACGAGGGGCGTCGTCACTGGCTGAAGAGAATCCAAAAACAAGTTCATACAAACAAATGTGTCATACGTCAGAATATCAGTCGACCTTCCACTATCAACCAATATTCGCTTTACAGGGTGCTTAGCAATTGTCATGGATACAACGACACTTTCATCATTCGGGTTATCTACCCCCTCTAAATCCCTTTCAGAGAAAGGGATTACAATGTTGTCTCGCTCATCCCCCCGATGTCTTTTTGAGGTGCCCCCCGCTCCCCTAGAAATCATCGCCACAGTCTTCCCAGTCGGAGTGTTGTCAACATTGGCTTGCTGGGTAGGTGGTACCGAAGTGCCTGGCACTGTTGGATTTCTCTCTGGACGAACTGACCGAGGTGCCCTTGCTGGATAAGCTCCTCTATGGCCTTCTTTAGCTGTCGACAGTCTTCTGTGTCGTGGCCGTGATCTCGATGGAAACGATAATACAGGCTCTTGTTGCGAGGAACTCCAGGCTTTAGGGGCGCGGGGCGCTTGAGATAGGGCTCACCCTCGATTTCCATAAGAATGTTGGAGATCGGGGCTAGCAGAGGGGTGTAGCTCTCACCGACAGGGGCGAAAGTCCGTGGCCGACTATCCGTCCGGCGAGGTGGTTCGGGCTTCTTGGCGGGATGCCCTCCGGACTTTGATCGAACTTGCTTTTTGCTGGGGCCTTCTTCAGTTTCTCGCCGAGAGGAGTCAGCCTCATCAGCGCGGATGTATTTCTAAGCTCGACTCAGCAACTCAGCGTACGAGCTCGGGGGCTTCTTGTCTAATGAATACGCGAAGCGGGAAGGACGGAGCCCATGCTTCAAGGCCAAGGTGGCCACCGAATCATCAAGATGGTAAACCTCCATCGCCGCCTCCTTAAAGCGAGCGACGAAGTCCCGAAGAGTCTCCCCAATCTTCTGTCGGATGGCAAAGAGACTGTCTGCCACCCGAGGGATCCGTCGGCTTGCATCGAAATGAGCAAGAAAAGCTTTCTCTAGCTGCCTAAACGAGCAGATACTACGAGGGGGTAGACAGGAATACCAAGCCCTCGCTGCCTTTCGTAGGGTGGCTAGGAAAGCAATGCATAGAAGAGCGTCCGATGCTCCCTGGACCTGCATGTGCACCTTATAGCTTTCCAAGTGATCTAGGGGATCGGTAGTGCCATCATAAGGATCTAGCTGTGGAAGGAGAAATCAGGAAGGGATGGGTTCTTCCATGATCTGCCTTGTCAGTAGGGGGCGACTGTCATATTTTGCCCTCGACCGATCGGTCAGTCGTTGGTCGAGCTCCTCTAAATCCCGGTAGCGCTCCTCCCGTCGCCTTTCTGCGCGGAGGTGGATCCTCTCACCTGTGGACTTCTCTCCTAACGAGGTGGATAGGGAATGGGAGGACGGACGGTGTCGGCGGGCCCTACCCTTCCCCGGGACCTTGCCCTAGGATCGCCGGGGAGAGGGACTGCTAGGAGATCTCCCTCTGGTGGGAACGTCCCGATGGCGATGAACCTTCCGTCGGGATTGTCCTCCATGGGTGGATTGTTGGCTGGGCTGCACTGCCACTTCTTCCAAGGAATGTGGTGGAGGCAGAGGTTGAGCGGCCACCGACTGTTGTTGAAGTTCCCGAATCACCGCCGCAAGGGACCGCACCTCCTGAGCGAGGGCGGTGACCCTATCACCTTGGCATGGTGGTGAGGGATGAATTGGTGGGAGGGTCTCTAGCTACTCGGCCCTCGCTGGCTGCCCCCCAGCCAGGCTGGTGGAAGCCTCTTGAGCACGGGTCACCACCATCTCTTCTTCGGGTAAGGAGGAAATAAGAGCTTGGTCACTTTCTCCCCTACACGCCTTGCTACTCACGCTCTTCTCCCCCCTTCCTGGCGCGATAATCTGTTGTTGTCAGATCACTTTTGAGGAGCGTCAGGTGATGGAAATGCTTTGTCGGCCTTCGAAGGGATGACAAGGGTCGCCTTCTTTAGCTGGAAGCCTGCAAGAAAAGTCCCGGACCAGTGGTTCCGGCGGGGACCCTCCGACGCTCAAGTCAGTGATCTAGAGAACAGGAATGAATAATGTTGTTATGATTGGGTAGAGCTTGAGGCCCCTACCTCAAGGGCTGGAGGCCTTTTATGCCTGTTCAAGAATCCCACTTACTCTTCGTCTGTCGTGGCCCAGCCTCCTTCAGATGGTTATTCGTTTCTAGTCTTCAACGTGCCATAAAGTACGGGTCATGGGACTGATCGTGGGGCCACGTCCGTCGTTAGCGGCGCTAGGGGGGAGCACGTCCACCGCGCGCATAGCGGGGCATGCTCGTGGTGACATGGTCCACTATTCTTGACGAAAGTGGACCACGTAGCTTGAATGTGGGTGATTGTTGCCGGGGGCCGACGCCGAGACCAACGCCGGTGCTGACACCGAAGCCAACGTCAACACTGTAACCAATGCTTAGACTGGCCGTGGCCGACGAGGAGGCCGAGGTGGGCCATGGACGACACAGATGTCGAGATGGGCCGTGGCCGACGCCGAGGTTGAGGTGGGCCGTGGCCGACATGAATGTCGAGATGGGCCATGGCCGATGCCGAGGTCAGGATGGGCCCTGGTCGACACGGATATCGAGATGGATCGTGGCTGACACTAAGGTCGGGATGGGCCGTGGTCGACGCCGAGGTCGGGATGGGCCGTGGTCGACACCGAGGTCGGGATGGGCCGTGGTCGACACCGAGGTCGGGATGGGCCCTGGCCGACATGGATGTCGAGATAGGTCGTGGCCGACGCCGAGGTCAGGATGGGCCGTGGTCGACACTGATGTCGAGATAGGCCGTGGCCGACGCCGAGATCGAGATGGGCCGTGGATGATACCGAGGTCAGGATGGGCCGTGACCGACACGGATGTCGAGATGGACCGTGGCCGATGCCGAGGTCGGGATGGGCCCTGGCCGACACAGATGTCGAGATGGGCCATGGCCGACGCCGAGGTCGGGATGGGCCCTAGCCGACACAGAAGTCGAGGTAAGCCATGTCAAGCCCAATGGCCAAGGAATTGGTTCGCGCATTCTTTGACCCGATTGGCCATATCAGGACCCGTACGACGGGACCACCGATCCCCTAGACCATCTGAAAAGCTACAAAGTCCTCATGCAGGTCCAGGGGGAAACCGACTCTTTACTCTGCATCGCCTTCCCACCACCTTAAGGAAGGCTGCTCAAGCTTGGTACTCCTGCCTGCCACCGCGGAGCATCAACTCCTTCCGCCAGCTGGAGAGGGCCTTCTTGGCCCATTTTGACGCTTGCCGGAAGATCCCTCGAGTGGCGGATAGCCTATTTTCCGTCCAGCAGAAGAGTGGCAAGTCCCTGCGGGACTTCGTCGCCCAATTCAAAGAGGCTGCCCTCGAGGTCTAAAACCTCGAGGATTCTATGGCCACCTTGGCCTTGAAGCGAGGGCTTCGCCCCTCCCGTTTTTCCTATTCTCTCGACAAGAAGCCGTCCAGATCCTACGCCAAACTCCTGAGTCGAGCATAAAAGTACATCCACGCCGACGAGGCTGATTCCTCTCGGCGCGAGGCTAATGAAAGTTCCGCCAATAAGCAGACTCGACCCGAGCCTGCTGAGGCAAGTCCCAGGAGGCCCGAGCCTCCCGTCGACCAAACAACCATCCTCGGGCTCTTGCCCCCAGGAATGGTCCATTCACTCCCTTGCTCGCTCCGATATCTCACATCTTGCTTGAGATCGAGGGCAAGCCATATCTTCAGCACCCTCCTCCATTGAACTCGAAGACCCCCCGCAATAAAAATTTGTACCGTCGCTTCCACCGGGACCATGGCCATGACACCGACAACTGTTGCCAATTGAAGAAGGTGATAGAGGACCTCATCCAGCAAGGCCACCTGGGAAAGTTCATTTAAAGGGGCAACCCGAGTGCACCCAGTCCGTCGGTGCCTCCACCACCAATGGCCAGCATCGGCAATGCCCCAACCGAGAAGACGGTGGCAATGATCTCCTGGGGGGCAGGCAGTACATCCAAGAGGCCACGTGGGGAGGAGGGGTTAGATTCTATAATTTTCTTTTCTAAAAGGGACATAGAGGGGGTGGTCAACAAGAATGATGACAGCATTATCGTATCTATGATGATTGCTAGGCATCCTGTAAAAAGAATTCTAGTTGACAGTGGGAGCTCAGTGGATGTTTTAAGTTATGATGCATTTGTTCGGATGAACTTGTCTCCCATCTCCCTTCGGCCTATTACCACACCCTTAATGGGTTTTACTAGAGACTCTGTTTGAGGGGAAGATCACTCTCCCCGTCACGACCGGGATGCCACCGTGTCAGAGCACGGTTTTCATGAATTTTCTTGTGGTTCGGGTTCCCCTTGCCTACAATGCCATCCTTGAAAGACCCGGACTGAACCTTCTGGATGTTGTCATCTCCACCAAAAGGCTGCTCATGAGATTCCCTACCAGCGAAGGAATCGAGGAGATGCGGGGGGAGCAGAACCTGCTGCCGCTTTGCTACCATATGGCCCCCAGCCCGCAGGGGGTGGTGTCTGCACCTGCACCAAAAATCGCTTGACCCCCGAGACTCGGAGAGGATAGGAGAGCTGGCCGAGTACCTGCTGACCTTCCCTTTGGGGGAGGACCCAGCAAGGATGATCCAGATCGGAGCCCTACTTTCGGAGGAGGTGCGCGATTAGCTTCTCGCTTTCCTGCGAGCCAACTTCGACATCTTCGCATTGTCGGCGTCCGACATGCCAGGTATCCCTGAGGAAGTAATTACCCACTAGCTCAACATCAAACCAGAATGTCGGCCCGTCTGGCAGAAAAAGAGGAGCTTCGCCCCTGACCGACAGAAGGCCATTGATGAGGAGGTGCGCAAGCTGGTGGTAGCTGGCCACATTCGAGAGGTTCACTACCCCGACTGGCTAGCCAACGTCGTGATGGTCCGCAAGGCTAGTGGGAGCTGAAGGATGTGCGTAGACTTCACCGACCTCAATAAGGCGTGCCCCAAGGATAGTTTCCCATTGCCTCGGATTGACCAGCTGGTGGATGCCACATCCGGTCATGAGACCCTCAGCTTTATGAATTACTTCTTAGGGTACAACCAAATTAAGATGGATCCAACAGACGAAGAAGCTACCTCATTTGTGACCGAGAAGAGGATATACTGCTACAAGGTGATGCCGTTTGGATTGAAGAATGCGGGGGCCAACTATCATAGGCTAATGAATAAGGTCTTTAAGGACCAGATCGGGCGCAATATGGAGGTGTACGTGGATGACATGCTGACCAAGAGTATACGTACCACTGACCACATTGCCGGCCTTGCAGAGACCTTCGGCAATATCCGTCGGTACCAGATGAGGCTGAACCCCCGCAAGTGTGCCTTCAGGGTTACAGCGGGCAAGTTCTTGGGCTTCATGGTGACACAGCGAGGGATTGAGGCAAACCCCAATAAGATCCGAGCTATTTTGGACATGAGCCCCCTGCTAACAAGAAGGAGGTGCAGCGCCTGACCAGAAGGGTGGCAGCCTTGAGTCGTTTCTTGTCCAAGTCGGCAAAGAGGTGTCTACCTTTCTTCAAGGTATTGCACAAGGTCAATGGCTTCGAGTGGACGAAGGAGTGTCAGGAAGCCTTCGAAGAGTTAAAAGAGTTTTTATCCACTCCGCCATTGCTGTCCAAGCCAAGGAGTGGGGAGAAGCTCTTTCTATATCTTACAGCCTCCCCCAAGGCCATTAGCTCTATGCTTGTCTGCATGAATGCCGACGGGATATAGAAGCCAGTCTACTACACTAGCAAGATGCTTCATGACGCGAAGACCAGATACTTCAGGACCGAGAAGATCATCTTTGCCCTGATCGTCTCCGCTAAGCACTTCAGACCCTACTTCCAAGCTCATCCAATCATGGTGCTCACGGACCAGCCCCTCCGGACTATCTTATCCCATCCTGACACCTTCGGCCGACTTGCGAAGTGGGCCATCAAGCTGGGGGAGTTTGACTTGTCAATCCAACCGAGGTCTGCAATGAAGTCCCAGGTGTTAGCCGATTTCCTGGTCGAGTGCACCTGGGTCGAGGAGCATCCGAAGGAACCGCACTTGGAGTTCCCCACGGCGGAGGAGGCAGGAGAGGAAGACTGGATCCTTCATGTAGATGGCGCATCAAACTCCCAGGGGAGTGGAGCTGGGCTCATTCTTATGAGCTCCGAGGGGGAGGTGGTGGAGTACGCTCTTCGATTCCTTTTCTCCGCCACTAACAACCAAGCGGAGTATGAAGCTCTGCTAGCGGGGATAAAGTTGGCCAGGGAGCTCGGAGCGAGGCGTCTAAGGGCTTTCACAGACTCTTAGCTTGTCTCTAGGTAAGTTGTTGGGGAGTACGAAGCCAAAGATCCAACCATGTCCCATTACTTGAGCAAGGTTTAGTCCAGGCCTCCCATTTTGCTTACTTTTGCATCAGTTACATCCCCAGGGGAGAGAATGCCAGGGCTAATGCACTCTCCCGCTTGGCCACTTCGGCCGACAGGACCTTGGGAAGAACGTATGTGGAGCATCTGCAGTTCTCAAGCATTGAAGCCACTGGAGAAGCCCTGTCGGTCGTGCAAGAACCCTCTTAGATGGACGCTTACATCCGATATTTTACCAATGGCATCCTTCCTGAAGACCCAGCTGAGACCAGACTACTTAAGCGGCGGGCTCCAAAGTTTTTAATGATGGATGGGTGGCTCTACCGAAGGTCATTCTCATACCCGGTCCTCAAGTGTGTCGGCCTAATGGAAGCTGATTACATCCTATGGCAGATCCATGAAGTCATCTGTGGAAGTCATCTGGAGGGCAGAGCTCTGGCATATAAAGCCCTGCGACAAGGGTACTACTAGCTAACAATGAGGGAGGATGCCACCGAGCTCATTAGGAGGTGTGATAGCTATCAGCATCATGCCAACATCCAGCAGTAGCCGACCTCTCAGCTGAGCCCCCTGGCAGCCCCCTGGCCTTTTGCTTAATGGAGGATGGACATCCTAGGACTGTTTCCTCCGACCTCCGGTCAGCGCAAGTTCCTGTTGGTAGCCGTCGACCACTTAACCAAATGGATCGAGGCTGAGGCGCTGGCCAAGATCACCGAGGGCAAGGTGAGATCCTTTTTCTGAAAGTCTATAATCTGCCGGTTCGGACTGCCGCATACCCTCATCATCGATAATGGCCGGCAGTTCGACAGCGCACCTTTCAGAGGATTCTTCACCGAGCTAGGCATTCATCAGTGGTTCACCTCTGTCGGATACCTCCAGACCAATGGTGCAGCTGAGGTGACCAACCGCATCATCCTCCAAGGACTTAGAGCACGGCTGGATGACTTCAAAGGAAGGTGGGTGGAGGAGCTCCCTAATGTGTTGGGCCTACCACACGATGTCACAAGCCCCCACCGGAGAGACTCCCTTCTGATGCAGGACAAGTAATTTTTTTTTCTTTTTTTAATGATTAATGATTGTAGTTGATTATTCTCCCAAAGTAATAGTCTCAAGGGATTTAGAAAAATTCACAGTAAATCCGCACGTGAAACAGTTCTTAAAAAATAAGGAAGAAGGATCGCCGAGGCTAAGAAGCCCCGGTAGGGCTTGCTCTCCTACAATAAAGTTACTAGTAGATTAGAGGGGTGTATCTGGCAAGAGGAGGAAGATCAAAGTGTTGAAGGGGTTGCTCTGCCTAACGGATGCACCCTAGATGACGAAGCCTTGAGCCCATGGATCTGCGGCAAAGTATATGCTATCCTGGATGACGATCGCCTTGAATCTTGGATTCATGGCTACTGAGGGATCTTCAAGATCACCATACAAGGGTTAAAGAATCATAGAAAAATTTAGAATAGAGACAAAGAGATAAGGAAGGAGTAGAGAAAAGGAGAGGGCAGCCAAGGTTTCTCCTGGAGACTTGGGATGTTGGCACGCGCAGAAGGAGGGAAACAAGAGCACCAGAGAACCAATTAACAAAAATCACAATAACTCAAAACTTAAATTGATTGATTAATAATAAAAGATACATCATTCATACAAGAGGGTCTCTTTTATAGAGCAAGAGACTTGGGGCTCAAGAAAATACAGATATGGAAAGAGAGAAAAGAAAAAAAGGTGCCCTAATTAAATTTGGCATGAAATCTGCAGCGTCTAGATGAGGAAGGTGATCTTCTAGATGCAATCAGCGGTAGCTAGATTCGGCATGAAATTTGTGGCGTCCAGATGAGGCAGGTGATCTTCTAGATATGATTGAGATGCAATCAGCGGCAGCTTAATTTGGCATAAAATCTGCAGCGTCCAGATAAGGAAGGTGATCTTCTAGATCGGGAAGGTTGCTTGCTCTGTTAGGTGGCATGTGGGCTGCTTGAAGTAGGTGTGGCACCAACTTGAATTTAGCACCTGCTCTATCTAACTGTGATGGCCTTGTCTTCTGCTCCAATACTGATGTCTCCTCTTGTAAGCTGATGAACTTACTACGGGACTCACATTAAAATAAACTGAACTGGATATGACTCAATTTAGAATAAAATGAACTGGACGAGACTCAAAATAAACTAAACTTTATTTCCCAACTCAAGACTTGAATCATAACTAATCAGATATCCACAGAGGGTTAAGAATCCTCTGCTTGATCCTGGTGCCCACACCACCTTCAGCCTCGTCTTCGGATCCGAAGCTGTCATCCCTGTGGAGATAGGTGCCCCAAGCCCATTGACGAAGTCATACAACGAGGAGGACAACTCAAACCAGTTGTGAGCTAACCTCGACCTTATGGAGGAGACGCGTGACCGAGTGCGACTCCGGATGGCTGCCTACCGATAACGAACGGCCAGGTACTACAATGCCCGTGTTTGCCCTAGGACATTTCTGCCGGGGAACCTAGTCCTCAGATAGGCCGAAGTTTCGAAGCCGATGGAAAGAGGCAAATTGTTACCAAATTGGGAAGGACCCTACCGAGTCACCGAAGCCCTACATCATGGAGCGTACAGAATCGAAGAGTTATATGGGAAGCCGCTCCCACGGACCTAGAACTCCGACAACCTTCGTCGGTATTATCAGTAATGTACCCCTTCTCTACATTGAGTTATGCATTTGCATTTTTTTGGGCTCCTGCCCTGCGTTCTATATTAATAAAAGTGTGTTCGAGTAACCCATCTTTTCAGCAAAAGTCTGAGGCCAGCTCGACACTCCAAGACCAATGTACCATCAGCACCGAAGACCGGTGTACCACCAGCACCAAAAGCCCAAGGCCAGCTCGGTACTTCAAGACCGATGTACCATCGGCACCGAAGGCCGATGTTCTATCGGCACTCAAAAGCCCAAGGTCAGCTCGGCACCTCAAGATCGATGTACCATCGGCACCGAAGATTAGTGTACCATCGGCACAAAAAAGCCTGAGGCTAGCTCGGCACCTCAAGATCGATGTACCATCGGCACCGAAGGCCGATGTTCCATCGGTACTCAAAAGCCCGAGGCCAGCTCGGCACCTCAGGACCGATGTACCATCGGCACCGAAGGTCGATGTTCCGTCGATACTCAAAAGCTTGAGGCTAGCTCGGCACTTCAAACCGCTGTACCATCAGCATCGAAGGCCGATGTTCCATCGGTACTCAAAAGCCCAAGGCTAGCTCGGCACCTCAAGACTGATGTACCATCGGCACCGAAGGCCGATGTTCCATCGGTACTCAAAAGCCCGAGGCTAGCTCGGTACTTCAAGACCGATGTACCATTGGCACCAAAGGCCGATGTTCCATCGGTACTCAAAAGCCCGAGGCCAGCTCGGCACCTCAAGACCGATGTACCATTGGCACCGAAGACCGGTGTACCACCACCACCAAAAAGCCCAAGGCCAGCTTGATACTTCAAGATCGATGTACCATCGGCACCGAAGGCCAATGTTCCATCAGTACTCAAAAGCCTTAGGCCAGTTTGGCACCTCAAGACCGATGTACCATCGGCATCGAAGGCCGGTGTACCATCGGCACCAAAAAGCTCGAGGCCACCTTGGTACTTCAAGACCAATGTACCATCGGCACCGAAGGCCGATGTTCCATCGGTACTTAAAAGCTCGAGGCTAGCTCGGCACCTCAAGACTGATGTACCATCGGCACCGAAGGCCGATGTTCCATCAGTACTCAAAAGCCCGAGGCCAGCTTGGCACTTCAAGACCGATGTACCATCTGCACCGAAGGCCAATGTTCCATCGGTACTCAAAAGCCCGAGGCTAGCTCGGCACCTCAAGACCGATGTACCATCGGCACCAAAAAGCCTGAGGCCAGCTCGGCACTTCAAGACCGATGTACCATCGGCACCGAAGGCCGATGTTCCATCGCTACTCAAAAGCCTGAGGCCAGCTCGGCACCTCAAGACCGATGTACCATCAGCACCGAAGGCCGATGTTCCATCGGTACTCAAAAGCCTGAGGCCAGCTCAGCACTTCAAGACTGATGTACCATCGGCACCGAAGGCCAATGTTCCATGCCAATGTTCCATCGATACTCAAAAGCTCGAGGCCAGCTCAGCACTTCAAGACCGATGTACCATCAGCACCGAAGGCCGATGTTCTATCGATACTCAAAAGCTCGAGGCCAACTCGGCACCTCAAGACCGATGTACCATCGGCACCGAAGGCCAGCTCGGCGCTCCCACTAGGGTTTTGCCCTACGTAGCAGCTGAGTCATGGATTCGCTCGTGGCGGGCGAGCAAATGCTACTCCTCGACGCCGATGCAGCCCCTAGGAGTCCTACGTCGGCGAGCCAAGGAAGATTTAAGTCAAACACATTTCAATAAGCAAAAGATCTTATTACTTTGATTGTTTTACAAATGCCGATCTAAGTCGAACTTAGATAAATAGAAAGCAAAATCCATCGGGAGGGGCTCTCAGGCATCTGCTGGTGCCGACCCATCGACCGGGGCATCCTCCAGATCATCGTCATCTTTTGGCTCAAGTTCCCGGAGGTCGGCGATTCCTGAGACTCGCACGACCTTCTCCTTGCCATCACGGAAGCCCTGAAGGTACGCCTCGGTGGAGCCCTCTGCGACCTCCTCGGCAAAAGCGATGGAGTTCTTGAAGCGCTCCACGGACTCGGCCGCCACCAGCTCAGCCGTTGCAGCCCTCTCCTCGGCTGCCTGGGCCCTCCGCATGGCCTTGTCCGCCTGGGCGACAGCATCGGCGGCTTGGGCATCGGCCCTCCGCGCGATCTCATCGGCGTCTGCCGCCCGGCCTTCGTACTCCTTGGCCTCTTCCTTCGCCATCTCCAGCTGGAGATGGCAGGCTGCCAGCTCGACCTCGGTGGCGCAGGTGCGCGCTAGGCCGGCACCCTCTCGCTGCCTAGCCTCCATCGCTTCCCTTCTTGCGGCCCCTAGCGCCCTCTCGGTCGCCTCAGCTCCCTTTGGGCCGCCTCCAGGGCTCCTTCAGCCTCCTCAGCCTGGGCCACGGGGGCTAAAGTCACCTGGTGAGCGCGATGACCCCGGAGGATGGAGTCCTTCAGGGTTGATATGGAATTGACTGCCTGCACCAGAAGGACTTGGTTAGTGCAAATAGCAAAGATAAAAATTACACAAACCAGGAAGAAATGGTGCTCACCCATAGGTGTGCCGCGAAGGCATCTTGGAAGATCGTCGGGGCCTCCAACTGGCGGAAATCCACCTAGAGCTCTGGCAGGCACACCCTCGCCATCAGCCGCTCAGCAGTGCGGCCGTTATAGGCGAGGGATACCCGCGGGCGACTCGCCCCAGCCCCCCTCCCTCGCGGTCGGACGAGGATGAGGGTTCCTTCGCTACCGTGCTTCCGCCCGCGGGTGCACTCTCCTCCGGGAGTGGCTCGATTGTGGTCTCCATTGGCACGACTCCGGCGGTGGTCGGCTTGGTGCACGGTGCGGAAGTCGTGGCCCTTGGCTCTGGCGGGGTGTCGGCAGCCAGGTCGACTGCCGGGGGCACCTGCGGGGCACTCGGGGGGCCGGCTGGCTGGGGGGACGAGGGACCGGCTCCCTCGTCTGCACCCTGGCTCTAGGCGGGAGGAGCTAGGAGGGGCCTGGGGGCGAGGCTTCTTCTTCCCTCCCATGGTGACCTCTGCCTTGCGCTTCTGCCTGGCCGCCTTCCTTATCATCGCGGTCGGAACTTTATCACTGCATATCATCGGTCAGAGTTAGTAAAAAAAAAAGAGAGAGAAGAAGAAAAGAGAGGGAAAACTGGCTACGTGTCGGTCGGCTGCTACTCACCACTCCGAGTGGAGACCCCCGCGAGTCGAAGATTTTCCTCCGACAAGAGCTGGTTGCACCTGGGGACCTCGGCCGACAACATCTGCCCCAGCGCTTTCCTGTCCCCCGGGGATACTGATGAGTCCTTATTGGGCCTAAGGTCCGGGTCCCCCCACCTAGGCTTCACCCCATCGAGATTAACAAAAATAACTAGGATTTTCATCCCTTGACAGAAGAACAAAGGAAGAGTTTGAGGACTCGGCCGGGCCGAGGCTGGAACAGCCACCAGCCCGACTATTGCCGGAGGGTATAAAAATAGCGGAAAAGGAAAAGTCGGGGCTCGATACCATGGAAGTGGCAGAGGACGATGAAGCACAGATGCTTCGGAGGGAGTTCGGAACCAGCTTGGTGGGAGTCAAAGAGTAGCGGTCGAGGAGGTTAAGAAAAAATGGGTGGAAGGGCCGAAGACCTAACTTAAAAGAAATCTCGTAAACGGCTACCCTACCAGGTCAGGAGGAGACCATTCTATCGTTGGGGACGGCAAGAAGAATGTCTCTAAAAATTTGGTAATGGGCTCTGATGTTTGCTAAGTTCTGGCCCGTTACTCGAGGAGGTACTGGCGGTCAGTGGGCGACTCCTAGCCGGAGCCGCGACAGCAGCCCACCGTTGGGAAAGAGGAATGTGGTCCTTCGAAGGAGTAGAGTAGGAGGACCATGAGGGAGTAGGAGATGGAGAGGCACGGAGCCTCGAGGAGGAAATTGGTCCGCGGGGACGCAGATGGGGGCCAGGAGGGAGAAGAAGCCATGGGAGAAGCCTAATGGGAAAGCTAGAAGGACAGGGGTGATTAAGAAGCTGACCTGGAGCGAAAAGCAGCAGAAGCAGGGTCTCAAGAGGAAGACGGGGTCGAGAGCTGGAGGTAGAGGATGATCTCAGGCAAAGTGACGAAACTCAGCTTTTCCCCCGACTATCAGTTTCAAATCGTCCCGCCTTACCTACCCGGCCACGTGGACACCCGCTATAGGCGGAGTCGCCTCGGTAGGTGCTGGGCAAGTGGGACATTCCACCTTCGGCCAATAACGAAGCAGCGCTGGCATCAGCACCATGATGGCATGATGGCGGTGGCTTTTTGTAGGTTTTGAGAGGATGCCCCCGCTTCGAGGCGGATCTCCACAGATCAGACGGATGGCAGAGGTGGTACTGTTGCAATCCCCAAGTCGCCGCTAAGGCATTGCTACACCCATGGACGCGTGCCTTTCGGAGTTGGCGGCATGTAGGGATCAGCCACTTGGGAGGTGACACCCCTTTTGCCTTGCAGAGGTGGGCCCGCTTCGTCTCAGGGGCAAGGGGGCATCTGATGTGGCTGATCCAACGTCGTTAGGGTTAACAGAGAAAGTAACTGCGGAGCTCCGAGGTCCCCTCGGCCTTGGACCCCGCCTCGGCCTCCGAGGCCCCCTCGGCCTCCAAGGTTCCTTCGGCCCCCGAGGTCCCCTCGGCCTTGGACCCGGTGCTCCCTCGGCCTTGGCCTCGGACCCGGCGCTCCCTCGGCCTCGGGCCTGGGGGACACCCTAGCTTCGGACCTCATGTCCCACCACTTCGAGCCGCCTGATACACCCACATGACCCATCAACTACCTATGGCGGCCACGTGGTCCACTACTTACTGCAATAGCACATGGCCACAACCCGTAACAGTGCACGCCTGACACGATTAGTCCCACCTGCCACTTATAGCACCGCGCCTAGCAGGTGGCTGGCGGGGCAAGGCACCTTTGACAAGCTTAGTGTCGATTGCGACCTGTTGCTGTCAACCTTGCCATCCGTCCGCTACCGGACAACAGCATCTAGAAATCAGCCACCTTCTGAAAACGAAAAAAGGGACCCTCGAACAGGTATAAAAGCCCACACTCACAACGAGGAGGGGATCCGAACTCAAGTTCTATGGCTATCTTTTTGATAGTTCTTTTTCCTTAACTGTTCCTAAGTTGCTTACTTGAGCATCGAGGGTTTCCATCGGTATAATCGATCTTTAGGAACTTCTTGCAAGAGCTCTTCGAGTATAAGAATCTCTGTTCCCGATGTTGAAGGGAGACGACTTGGCATCAACCGTAAGCATTCGGGATGATTGATCCTTTTGTTTTTAATTGCTTTTTATTATTGCAATTGAATTTACTTAAAGTTGTTACAATTGTACCATAGCGTGTTTGGCTGTTTGCAAGACTGCTGCTACTTGTTGAGGAAGGGATGTGAGTCTTGTTTCAGTGGTTTCTTTATTCAAATAAAGCTTGTGAGAGTAATTTTGGACGGTTCTTATGTTTTTCTCATATTCAGATCATTCATTCTTTTCTTTTCTTTTGATAAGGCAATCAAACTATTCTGAAGATTTAATTTGCGGTTTAATGCATTTGAGAAATTTTGTAAAAGAAGAGAGCTTTTTTTTCCAAAAAATGGCTCCTATGGCTTGGAGCTAAATTACTGTGATTCTTTTATGCTACAATGGAATGTGAAACCATGGAAAAGACTTTGTACAGCAAGTCCTACATAGATTGCACTATCCTTTCTTATTGGTCACATGCATATGACATCCATTAAAAAATATATTAAGACAGCTTTATGATATTCCGATAAAAAAAATTATGACATCCAGTTTATAAATAACGATATTATAGTTATACAATTACGATATCCGTTCAGAAAGCCAAAAAAAATTACGATACCCAGTTGTAAATTTATGACACCGTAGTTATAAAATTACGATACTACTTTAGAAAATGTGTTCATATACAAATTTCAAAAAAAATTGAACGGATATTAATGCACGTCACATCAAAATTTAAGATGATACCTCAATTGTAAACTTACGACATCGTAGTCATAAAATTAAGATATCCATTAAGAAAGTCAAAAAAATTACGATATTCTAGTTGTAAATTTACAACACCGTAGTTATAAAATTAGGATACCCACTCAGAAAACGTGTTTGTACAAAAAAAATTTAAAAAGCTAAACAAATATTAATGCACATCACATTAAAATTTAAGATGATACTCAAGTTATAAACTTACGATACCATAGTTATAAAATTAAGATACCCATTTAAAAAGCTAAAAAAAAATTGATATCCCAGTTATAAATTTACAGCACCGTAGTTATAAAATTATGACTTCCATTCAGAAAATGTGCACTGTAGTTATAAAATTATGACTTTTATTCAAAAAATGTGCACCATAGTTTATACATAATTTTTTAAAATAAATAAATAAATATTAATATATTATATTAAAATTTAAGATGGTATTCTATCTTATGGTATTAAATCACATAAAATTTATATGAATCAATAAAAAGGGGTTTATATAGGACTTACTATGGTGTAAAGACTTTTTCGTGAAATCATTTAGTAATGAAAACCATAGAAATCGTTCATTAAATATCGTTTTCATGATAAATACTGTTAAATTACTTATAATTTGATTATAATCATAATAAATAATATAAAAAAATATTACGATTTAAGCTCAACAGCGAGACCCAATGCATCAATTTTTTTTCTTCCTTAGGCCCCAGAATCGAGGCAAGAAATGCTTGCGGTGCTGTGGCGGAGGCGTGCCCCAGAATCGAGGCACGAAATGCACGCGGTGCTACGGGTAGAGGCGTGCAACTGCCGACCCGTAGGCCGTAGCCCAGGTCTATAATACTCAACTTTAGCCCAGTACAATTACATCAAGGAAAAGTCCTGCACCCGACAATCGAGCAGTTGATTAGATGCGATGGATTCAACAGCTCGCAAGACGGGGGAAAAATTAGACGCGACGGAAAATATCAAACATGCATTGCAGATGATTAGATACGCTGGATTCAACAGCTCCCAAGGGGGAAAAAAAATTAGAAGACAGAAAATATCAAACATGCATTGCAGAAGTGCACAAATTCTGATGCCAATGTACAATAGGAACGATAGAATTCAGCTCTCGCTTAGCAGAGCACCCACAATCTTGTATTCTTTCATCGAGTATGGAGAAATAAACGAGAAAAAGAAAGAGTAATCAATCTACTGTGGTTATCAGCGGTATAAAAAGTTCTTAAGTTTCAGATGGGATGTAAGGTGTATACGAGGAGAGATTGGGAGCAATTGGAGAGACATCATCACGACAGCCGTTATGTCGAAGGGGGGCACAGCGAATGATCGCTTACTGTGGGCAGATCTCACAAAAGACGGGCAGCCTCCGACGCTGGCTGGGACCATAGAGCACCTGGTTTATGCACGTCTCCTCCTCTTCTGTGGGCGGCCAGATGAACGATGGCTCCGATGATGATCGCCCTGGAGAGACAGGAGAAGCCGCTACTGCCGTGGAGCCCATCTCCGCCGTCACGATGGTGGCCTTGGCCTCCGGTGCAAAAACAGTTCTGGTGGTCCAACCAACCGCCGACACCAGCGACGAACCCGTGGGGGGTTGATAGCGAAATCGGTTCCGGTGCACGCACGATTTACCGCTCTGCCCGCCCGCCTGTAACATATTGGACAGGGAGAGGAGAAAAAAAATAAAAAATAAAAATAAACATGTTGTCATGTGTAAAGGTGCAAAAGCGCATAAAATTCAAATTTTTTTTAATTTTAATTCTAATTTTATTTGTAAAATATCAATTTTAACACTAATTCTATTTGTAAAACCTCAATCCTAACTTTATTTTTAAAATCAGGTTTGAATTAAGTTTCAGATTAAAATTTGGGTTGATAAAAAAAATAAATAAATAAATAAATAAACATCAAATTATGAATTTTAAAGATAAAAAATAAAAATAAACATATTGTCATGTGCAAATGCTATTATTTTGCACGTTGACTTGCTAGGAAACTAGTCTTCTTCCATCACGATTACCCTATATTTTTTATTTAAAAAAAGAAAAAAAAAGATTTGCTGGCAAAGAAAACTGAATCACAATAATCACGACAGACCCATGGGTGCATCAGATCTTCAACTAATATTCCCACGCATGGATTACTTTAATAAAAGATATTAAAAATACTAGCTTCAAAGTATTAAATAAACCATGTCAACTTTTTAACTACCATCTTCGTGCTTATCTTCAAGCTCTTTCCAGGCTATAATTAATAGTTGTGAACAAAATCAGCAAATTTTCTATCGATAAATGAACGAGTGAGGTTCTGCACAAATGCAAGTTTCAGTGCTTTTGGTAATTGCAGAATCAATATAAAAGAACAATTTCAGTAAATGAAGATGGTGAAAATATTATTACTAAACAAATATAGTCAAAAGTTGGCACCAAACAATATTTTCTAATGGATGGTTTTTGATTTCTAATTAAAAAAACAGAACATGATTTAGGATTTATTGTATGATTAAGTAAGAGTAACAAAAGCTAGTTGAAAAGTTTTGATCTACCACCCAATTAACTATTATGACATCAGTGCATGCACTGGGCATCATTCTATAAAATAATTAATAAAACCGTAGCTATTCCACCATCAATAACAAACAATTGACTGCTTAGTCTAAAGTACATCTAATAAAAACAAAAAGGACTGATTCTACACCTACTTGCATTCTTTTTAAAATTCCGCACCCTATTATACAACTTGAGTATGCTAGCTATATTAGCATATAAAGAGCAATTTGCAGCATGTGATGAGGTGACACTTGCTAGCCTCAGTTTCATTGATATGTAACCCTCGGTCAATAGCCTCTCCAGCATGCGCCAAGGAGTTGTGTATTTTCCGCTAAAACTATACTTTAATCAAGTTTTGGTGCTTAAAAAAAAATCAAAATCAAAATCATTCCATCACTTGAACTATAGTTTAATCATTCCATCCCTTGAACAAAGATCCTCGTTATTTTTTTAAAATTGAAATGAACCATATGGGATTTTTGAAGCAAACACAATACTTTATTAGGATAAGTCTATAGATTCGATATTGATATAAGAGCCTTATAGCTAAAACTTAAAATGCACTTCATAGTTTAAACTAAATGAAAGGGGAAAATAATTTTAGGTACGCCTTTGGTTTCCATACTTGCTGCGAGAACTGATTCAGGCGATGCATTTCACATCGGTTACAAATGCTTTATAATTTGTATATTTCTCTTTCTGTTGAGAAGTAAAGTTTTACAAAGAGAAGAAGTTCATCGATCATAAGGGAACAAAAGAAAATCTATATTTATGCCGTATCAACGAAGATAAATTTTAAAATTACCTCTGATTTTTGCCTCATACTACGAATGCCGCGCAGTTCCTCCTTCCCGTGAGCATACTACAAAATTTGAACACAAACATATCAATCCTTCACGCCCGATACCCAGAGAAAGAGAGAGAGAGAGAGAGAGAGGACCGACCTGACACTTCGAACCGTAACGGCAGAACCCTGACTCCTCCCACGACCGGCAGATCTCCGTCTTGTAGAGACTATTGCCACCGCCGTTATTAGCCGAAGAAGAAGAGGACGATGACCCGGTCGATCCGAACTCGGAGACCGACGACCTCGGCCGGCCTGAGTCAGAATCGCTTACCAGCACCCCGTCCATGACCAGAACGTCCTCCTCCACCTCCACCTTCACGGGGGTCTTGTACAGCGTCGGTGACATCGCGGGCACCGACGGGAGGTTCTCGATGGGGGACAGAGGCGATGACGACGAGAGGGAGCTGAGGGGGGAGCGGAGGTGGAGCAGCCGGTGAAGGTGCTTCCGGGCCGTGGAGTGGGGGTCGGGGGAGTTGGAGGTGGAGGAGGAAGAGGCGGAGAGGGGGAGGCGGCAGCGGGTGTAGCGGAGGAGGGAGGGGTCGACGTCAGGGGAGCCGGAAGACGTGGGGTTCGCGGCGCAGGCGTTGAAGGCTGGGGTGAGGAAGGCGTTGGCGGTCGGGGAGGAGAAGCGCCGCAGCCGGGCGGCCGACGAATCCAGCCACGATCCGGACCCGCCGCCTCCGCTGGTGGCCGTCTGATCGGTGCCTGTGCTGCTGCCCACGGCCACGTAGACGTATCTTTCCGTCATCGACTCTTTTCTCCTCCCGTGGGACATTTCAAATCCCATCAATCTCCATCATATATTTAAGGCGACTTGGGACATGATCTAAGCTTCTGAAACAACCGAATTACCCTTTTATGCCTGTCGAGACGAGAGGTTTCTCTGTCAGAAATTTGGAAGTTCTAAAAAACACCGTAAAAGAAGCGAGACTTTACATTTCAAAAAGATAATAGCGGAATCGGTTCACTTAAATTTGGAATGCCAACACAATTTGATTCTTCTAAGAAGATATAGAGAAAAGAAAACGGAAGGGGAAAAAAACAGAGTGTATAACCCGCTAATTTTAATGATAACGCAACAAAAGTGGATAAGAATGTCAAGGGGAAAGAAGACGAAGATAAAGAAGAAAAATGGAAAATAAAAAAAAAGAAGAAGAAGAAGCAAAAAGTAGCAGTTTTTTTTTTTTCCGCATGTTATAAGAAGAGTAACCCGAAATGGGCTCATTTTATTCTCTTAAGCTTATGATAGGAAAATATTAGAAACGCAGCCTTCTAATTTACTTCTAAACAAATCATACAACAATGCAACCAACTCAAACCATTAACTAAAGTAATTTTGATGACACAGTTTACTTAGCAAAAATGCTGTAGATCCACGCGACAGATGATTGACATAACCACGTGAGTGATAATTCTTAAAATCTGGCAAAATACACTGCCAATCTCTCATGGCCCAATATTTGCAGAAGTTGTAATACAATGACAAACATCATGCAACTCACTCTACAATACATAATAAAGCAAAAACTACACTTCAGATTACACATAATTCAGAGGTAAAATAATGGACATCACTTTTTAAAGGAATTCTTCATACATATCAAGCAGCATAGAACACCTTTTTAAATATCATATGCCAAATCTTCAGTAGAGAACAACAGTAACACAACACACTGAACCTAAGAGATGCTCAAGGGATTCACTTCTGTTGACAAAAATAAACCTCCACTCCTCAAAATCATGGTACATTAAAATATGAATTACATGCCTCTCAATTTCCTCTAAGATTAATTATTCTTGGTTCCAACGGCCAATATGTAATGTAATTTATTCAGCATATCAATATATCAATTATAGTATAATTGATTCCAGCAAGTTCCTGAAATCATATGCCGTGCATAAAAAAACGAAAAGAAAACCAGAGAGTATAATGCATCAAAATTATAGCTAAGAAGGCAACACCACAAAACTAATGCATTTTGCACAATGATAAAGATGGGATTAGTGTGTAGACATTCAATTATTACCCCTAGAGATGTCCTGAATAATTGGCTAAGTTTACATTATCTTTTTGCGTTACTTTAATGAATAAAATTGGACTGATTTCAGCTTGCTATGGTAAGCACCTAAGCAAATAGCAAATGCTATATAAAACAAAACTGATTTTATAGACATGGACTGAAGTCTCAGCAGAGTACTGGCTTACACAGCTTTAAAAAAAAAAACAAAGAATAATTATCAGAAAAGAAGTGCTAATCACAAATCACGTGCTCAGTAGATGAGAATAAACCTTAGATGTGCCCAAACTACTAGGGGAGACAACATTAAGCGGCTGACAATCGTTCTTAAAATTATACTGGCATTCAGCATACTGCTGTAGATCTTTGACCTTCTTGGTAAATAAGGGCATATATTTGGATATCAGAACTAATAAACCTAAAGCCCAGCTATAGAAATTAGAGTTCTAATTTTAAGCAAAAAACAAAATCCCTTAATGAGATGATACTATACTACATGCTGTAGTCATCAATCGAACGGTACTTTCTGGGATCAGCTTTTACAAATCCTCATTTACCAGTAAGGGTACAAACTACGTCTTAGCTGATGCAAATGTCAGTGCTGACGGACCAACAGTTGGCACTACAGAACTCTCTATAACAGTGTTTTCCTTTGCATGGAGAACTTGTTATTGAAAATGATTTCTGTGTGCTTCCAACTAGAAATATATAAGTATTCATATATATTAAATATATATTTTAGAAAATAATATTTGTGGTATGTGACAGATTATATTCAGTGAAAAAAAATTATTTTAAAATAAAAACAAGTTAAAGAGGAGACAGATTAAACCATTGCTCTAAAGAAGATTTGGTCCCCTTCTCATATGAAGAAAAATTGGACCACACGCTTTCCTTCAAGGTACAATCCGGAAGCCAAAACTCCAATGTTGGTGGCACGATCTCAACAGGACGCCAATAACCAATCAGCAATCTTTATAAAAAATTAGCAAGAAAAATATAGAGTTATTGTTAGTTTCATTTTTTCTCATTATTCTATGAAAGGTTGGGGTGGTGCCCTATTTATAGACTTTTTTTTTCTTAAGATGGGCGTCAGTTTTTTTCAAAAAAAATGGTTGACGTTTTATTTTTTAAAAACGGCCAGCATTTAGTTTTTTTAAAAAAAACTGCGGGCGTTTGATTTATTTTTAAACGGCTGGATGTTTGGGCTTTTAAAACTGTCGAACGTTTGGGTTTTTAAAAATGACTGGACATTTGTTTTTTTTTAATGCTAACGCTTTGATGTTAACAATCCCCCACAAAAAAAAAATAATAAACAAAAGAATAATAAATAAATTATTAAATTTAGTAAGCAATTTTAAAACTTTAAAATTTTACTGTGCTTAGTGCAAGTACCTTCTAGGTTTGAACTTGCATTTAGTATAAAATACACACAGTATGAAGATGAGCTGATCATAATGCGGGTTAGCGCTATCTAGGCTATGCGCTTGCCTTGATTTTATGAGAGTTACTAGGGATTCGCTCCGGTCCCATAGTCGCGGCCTCACGACTACTTTCACTAAGGTAAATCCTTCAAGGGTATGTGCAACAAATCATACCTTGCTAAATTTATAGCCTTTGATCTATTAAGAGCTATGCTCAATAAGGTAGATCTTCCAAGGGTACCTGCAATGGAATCGTACCTTGCTGAATTTACAGCCTTGGATCTATTAAGAGCTATGCTCAACCTAACCGTTACAATAAAGCACCACATCATAGGGATGGGATAGGGATGGGATGGAGACAGACTCCTAAAGCGGTGCTTCCAAATATCACCTCAGATATCGTTTTCCTTTGAACCTTAACCATGGGATTACCATGACGGTAGGGGTCCACTCTGATGACTAATATATGAGCTTAAGCCCCATCCCCCTTGATGTCTCAAAAACCGCAGCTTTCGAAAGGCCTTTGGTTAAAAGATTTGCCAAATTATGTTTTGATCTTATATTTTTAAAGTATCCTCTCTTACATTTTTGAATAACTTAACTACTTGAACAGTCAGAAGAACTGCAACTGTAATAACTACTTGAGCATGCATCCATAATTAGGAAAGAACAACTCAAGCCACTTGTAGCATTTTATATGCAAATTACAAATAATGAATGAGCTAATGATATGGGCAGTAATGTCCATTAAACAGAGAAAGACTAATTATGCCACATGAATGACAATAACTGACCATGCTACTTCACAAAAGAACTAAAACAGAAGAACAAACAACTAATGCAACTAAATTGCAAACAGAGGGATAATTAAATTACTTGTTCCATTCAAAGTTGCTGATAGCCTTTTTCATCAAAAACTCAGAAAGAACGTTTTGAATTTCATCACTTACAATTCATCCTAAATCTTTCAAAATGAAACACTGATGTCCCCATTGTAAACCAAGATTACCACAAAATATAATCTACAAATGAACATCATAAACTTGCATAGCAGTGAATTCATGAAATTGTTTCACTACCCATAATCCATGTTGTGCACCATTACCCCTACAATAATGAGACTACTACGTCACATCATTAAGAGACTCAACTGATGGCATTAAACATTTTAACTTTTTTCTTTTGTCATTCTAAAATTAGCTAAAAGAAACTACCAAAGTAGCCTTAGATACGGCCATCCTTGTCTTAGTGAAATAACCATCATTGTCACCTTAATAACAACATTTTTTAGGATTGCAACAAACAGTACAAAAATTTTAGTGGAGCAAAAATGATCCCATGACATAACTAACAATCATATCATACACAACATCATACACTATAAATGACATTGCCAATATGAGAAGATATGGATGTGATTCATAGATGAACACACCACACACACATAAAAAAAATATAAACTATTTAATATGAATAACAAAACACACACAAAAAACATCGAAAGGCCAACCATCTAATATTTTCCCTTTTCCTATTTAAATCACGGCATCACGACAGGATCTGATAAAGATTCCGTTTCTCCCACTCAAAGAAGTGGATTATTCATTCAGGTCAAAAGGCAAATAAAAACCAAAAAGATAACAACTTTAGAACCCATGAAGAGATCAGATCGCATCCAAAACCAAATCTCTTTTAGATTATTATTGAAAATGATTTCTGTGTGCTTCCAACTAGGAATATATAAGTATTCATACATATATATATATATATATATATATATATATATAGAAAATAATATTTGTGGTGTGTGGCAGATTATATTCAGTGAAAAAAAAATTATTTCAAAATAAAATAAGTTAAAGAGTCAGGTCTGGGAGGCGGATTAAACTACTGCCCTAAAGGAGATTTGATCCCCTTCTCATGCGAAGAAAAATTAGACCATACGCTCTTCTCCAAGGTACAATCCGGAAGCCAAAACTCCAACATCCGTTAGTGGCACGATCTCAACAGAACGCCGATCAGCAATCTTCAAAAAAAATTAGCAAGAAAAATACAGAGTTGTTGTTACTTTTATTTTTTCTCATTATTCTATGAAAGGTTGGGATGGTGCCCTATGTATAGACTTTTTTTTTTCTTAAAATGGGCGTCAATTTTTTTCAAAAAAAGGGCTAACGTTTTATTTTTTAATAACGGCTAGCATTTAGTTTTTTAAAAAAAATGCGGGCGTTTGATTTATTTTTAAACGGCCGGACGTTTGGGTTTTTAAAACTGTCGAATGTTTGGGTTTTTAAAAAAGATTGGACGTTTGTTTTTTTTTAATGCTAACGCTTTGGCGTTAACATAACCTAGAATATTTTTGCATTTACACCATACCAAAGGCCAGATTTTACCAGTCTCAACAAAAATTTGATTTTCTACGAACTCAATGGACAAAGAGAGCAAAACGGATCCGCATAAATCAATAGAAAAAATACAGAAAGCGGTGTTAGTTTGTATATTGTGCAGATTAAAAAATCTTGAGAAAACAGAGTATTGATCGGAATTAGAAATTTCAAGTATCTATACTAAATAAAAATGATTGATGATAACCTCAGCAATAAAATCACTGATACTGACATAATTGTCTTGTAAAGATCATATGTCATGACAACAAAAACAAAAGCAGTCAACTGGTCAGACCTAAAAGCTTTATGTTTCTGTCAATTAGACTGCAAGATTCTAGCCGGAAACGGACCATTATCATCACAAATACTCTAATACTCATGTTCCAGTTGCATTTTCAATGATCAGAAAATAATAAGCTATTAATAAGGAGAGAATAACATAGACACTGAAGGTAAAAGAAACTTCCAAAATAGCTATATATGACATGAATAAGATACAATATTGTTTGCAGAATCCTCCAATATGATGAATATAATATATCAACCGTTTATGACAGGCCCAGTAAAATTACAAATGCATGCATCTTTAGAAACTAGTAGATCAAATAAATACTTAGAGAACTCATCTCCTTCAAGAATGGCATTGGCCTTGTATAATTGAAAGGATAAACCTAGCAAACAATAGCAAACAATATAAACAACAAATAAGCTTCTAGATCTCTTGCTGGACAATATAACATTTGTCTGATGTACAACCCAAGAGTCACCATAAAAAAGCATTGCAGCAATGTGAAAGGCATTCCATTATCGGTTAACATGAGAAGGCAGAAACAAGAACTAGTGCCAGCTTCAAGGTCTAATGAAGGAGAAATTTTACATTGCTCACGTTTCAAGGTGGCACGGTGAACAGCACAAGGAGTGGGATCATGAGTGTGATTAAGGAATGGATTCAACACCATGATTTTGCAATCAACACTTTAAAGTCCTTGACTTGCCTCCAACTCATTAAATTATATTGCCTTAGTTTTCTATTTATGCTCAAAAAGTGGACGTTTGATGGTAAAGAAACAGACAAGACTCAAAATCAATCAACAACCCAAGAAAAATATGTAACAGCCCTGAAAGTGTTCGATTTTTTGTAGGTTGTATAGTCTGCAATCATATTTTAAAAAAGCATGGTAATGACAATAAGATTATACTATTTTGCTACTGATCAATTTCAAGTTGTTGGTCTGATGCAAAGCAAAAGGCTTCCCTTACTTCATTATTAAAATATAGGACAATAACTTAAACAATAGATACAAACCAAGTTGAAAAGACTCAAATCAATTCAGAAACCAAGAAATATATGCAACAATTCCAATAGAACTCAAAGTCCTGCATACTGTACCCTGTGTGATGACATTCAAGAAAAGAAGAAGAAGAAGAAGAAGAAGAAAATAAAGATAATAAAATAAAATAAAATCAGCTAAAGAAAGGGTTTTCTCCGGTTAATGATGGTTTTCATTCCGTTCGTTGTTTTCCCCCGATTCAAGAAATAGACAAGAGGATGCTACCTAATATTTGAGGGCAATCAAGGAAGATCGCAAGAGAACACCGCAGGACAAAATTCCAAATTAAGTGCTATTTAAATCATTCCTCGATTTCCATATTGTTTTCCGTTTTTTTTTTTTAATTTTCAGAATATTTCTTTGAATCGGAGAGAAATATCAGCGTCTTTGTGCTCTAATCTCTTTTAGGCAACTAATTTTACGTGGCAGATTACTCCAAGAGAGCTCGGTAACATTTAGATTGCTAAAGAATTAAGGGAAAATCGATTTAATTTCCATAAAAAATATACCATCAGAAACGTGTTCCCGAAATGAAAAAGCGAAGAAAAAGTTGGGAGCATTGCTTGAATCATGATCGAAACAGGAGATCGGATTAGGAAACCACGCCAAGGATTCCAAGAGATGAGTGATACCTGACCGTCCGACTGCCAAATCGACGGACCACTGGATCAGATCTTCTCGTCTCCCTCCAAATTCTTCCCCCTTCTGGAGAGGCGGCGAAGCGCTTTTCGTCTATCTGCGACTGCGATGTTTTCAAGTTCTGGCTTGACCGGGAAGGAGGATAAAGAGTTGAGGGGCTTGATTCGCTGTATCGATGAGAGCTAGATGGTTTCGACCGTCCGATAGGATGGGTTGCCAAATGACGGTTGTGAACTCCTTTAAGCTGCGAAGTCAGCTGACGAGGCGCACACTTTTTTGAGGACGAAAGTATTTGCGGCAAGATTCGTGCATCTTGGCTCAAGAAATGACCCTCAAATATATAATTACAGTAAAATTGAAAAAAATATTTGCATATTTTTAATATTCAATTATAATAACAAAATTCACAAATAGCCATATGGATAAATATTCTAAGATATTTTAGATAATTAGTTAATATTTAAATGTGGATAAATATTCTAAGATATTTTAGATAATCAGTTAATATTTTAAATGCCTTGCTATTTGGTTTGTAAAATAACTTATTTTAGATTATCATAAATAATCTAATTTAATCTTAATAAGTCCTATATTCTATTTAGCTCCAAATTCTCTAGTCATCTTGCTGCTCGTCTAATTTCTTTATCGGGGATTAAGAGGGCTGAGGAGTTGAAAAACTATTGGTGTTTGCAAAAGGTACAAAAATTAAATCATATCATATCCAATCATCAAAAATAAAACTAATTTGGATGCATAAAAAATAGCAAGCATTATTTTTGCTAGGAAAGCGATTCCTATAATGTCAATTTTATGCTTTAGGTCTATTCACATTTTTGCTAATGTTACAGTCTACTTTAATTTTCTTTTTGGATTCTTCAAAATTATTCTTGTGAAGTATATCCATTCATACCATCTTTTAGGAAACTTATGAAACCAAAGTATCTAGAGGGCTGAGGGATTCTCGATGTCTACCGATAGTGAGGGCTCTGATGTATCATATGACTAACAATATTATTATTAATCCTCAATGTCTCTGTACCAAATTTATGTAGACAAAGTATTATTTTCATGGCCATTAGTCCATCTATTCAAACCTCACTCGTCATCTCCTTTTTGGAAGGATTTACGTAAAGTCATCTCTAACCACTTCTTATGGTCCAATTATTAGAGAATTAACCATAATTCTAGATAGTTTCCTATCTTTGTACATGTTTCCTTTAAATTTTAAATTCTAGCCATTAGTTGTAATCCCATAATTATAGGATAGTTTCCTATCTTTGCATATATTTCCTTTAAATTTTAAATTCTTGCTATCCTTGTAATTAGTTATAATCCCATAATTCTAGGATAATTTTCTATTTTTGTATACCCAATTTTGTATATATATATATATATATATATCATCATAATCAATAAAAATGTGAAGCCATTGTTTCTCAAATATTCCTCTCTCTATTTCAATATGGTATCAAAGCCTAATATTCTTGGGCGTATTTCTTTTTTTCCCTACATGGCTTCGATGCAACCTTCTCCGCCACCAATTCTGATGCGACCTTCTCCGCCACCAATCCATAATAACCAGGCCCTACTAATGTGCTTTCTTCTCATGATCAATGCAAATCCAAACCTTATTTGGGTCGTTGTCAAGCATGCGGCATTCAAGGACACATTGCCAAACGATGCCGATGTTTTGGCTTGTCACTAATCAACAATCCTTGACACCTCGTCCTCAAGGTTCTCACATATATCACCCATCCACACCCTATCAACCATGAGCCAATCATGTTGTTCTCATCAACAACACTACTTCTACTTTGCTGCTGGATAGTGGAGCATCTCACCATGTTACGTCTAACTTGATCAATCTTTCTCTTCATAGCCCGTATCAAATAATGTCTGACTTGAGCAATCTTTCTCTTCATAGCCCATCAAAGATCTAATGATGTCATGATTGGTGATGGATCCGCTCTTTATATCACTCATACTGGTTCTACCACCATACCTACTTCCTCTCGCTCTTTTAATTTACAAAACGTCCTTTGTATCCCTTCCATGAAAAAGAACCTACTTTTGATATATCAATTTTGCACTAATAACCATGTTTCTATTGAGTTCTCACCCTCTGCCTTTCAGGTGAAGGATTTAAACACGGGGGCAATCCTTGTGATGGGTGAACCTAAGGATGGCGTATATGAGTAGCAGACTATATCTCCTCCATTTACCTCTTCTTCATTGCTTGCATTTTCTAGTGTCAAGACCACTTTGTTCGAGTGGCACTCTAGACTAGGTCACCATCATTCAATATTATAAAAAATATTATTTTCAAGTTTTTTTTACCATTATCTAGTCTGTTATCCTCTTTCACACATTGCAATGCATGTTCATGTAATAAAAGTTATAAAATTACATTTTCTTCTTCTACCTTAACCTCATCCCATCCGCTTGAACTTCTCTTTTCTAATGTATGGACCTCTCCTGTTTATTATGTTGATGGTTTTCAGTACTATGTTATTTTTGTTGATCATTATACACAGTATATTTGGTATTATCCACTTAAATCGAAATCTCATGTGTATGATATCTTTGTGCACTTCAAGGCATTAGTCGAAAACCAATTTAAACACCGAATTATTACTTTCTATTCAGATAATGTGGCGAATATCAAGCTCTTAATAGTTTTCTCTCCATCAATGGTATATCCCATCTTACTACACCATCCCATACACTAGAACACAATGGTCTTTTTAGAATGACGTCATCGCCATATTGTTGATATTGGTCTCTCTCTTCTCACTCATGCATTGTTGATACCTTTAACTTATTGGACTTATGCCTTTGCCACTGCTGTATATCTCATCAACCGTATACCCGCACTCACACTACATCTTTCATCTCCTTTTGAAAAACTCTTTGAGTCTCAACCCAACTACACTAAACTTCGGATGTTCGGTTGCTTATGTTATCCATGGCTTCGTCCTTATACCAAACATAAACTTGAATCTCGTTCCACTCCATGTGTTTTTCTTGGTTACTCTTCAATGCAAAGTGCCTATATCTATCTTGATCTGTCCACTTCTAAAACATATATTTTTCATCATGTCAAATTTCTTGAAAACTCTTTTTCCTTTACCACTCATCTATCTCATCCCATCCTAGAGATCATTTCCAAATGGCTTTCCTCTGTCCAACTTCTACCCACTTCAAGTGGCTCACTCAATATGCCTCTACAAAGGAATTCCTTGTATCAACATCCGACACAAAATGCCCAAACTGTTGATTGCCCCTCCTCACCAATCGACCATCGTTCTCTGTCCACAGACCTCCCTTTACTTGGACACAGTTCGGTTGACCAGCAAACAACCATAGTTGATTGTTTACCAATAGAACCATATAATTCTGAGACCCTCTTCTTCTTCAACAATAGCTCAAACTACCCATCAAAATACCCATCCCATGACCACTAGAGTGAAAAACAACATCCACAAGCCCCTAAGCAAAATGAATCTCACTGCTGTCCTTTCTCAATCGCCAGACATTGAGCCTCATACTGTTAACCAAGCCCTAAAAGATACCATATGGAGATAAGCTATGAATGATGAATTTGATGCTCTTATTCGGAATGGAACCTGGAAGCTTGTTCCATCTTCTTCTTTGTAGAATCTTGTTGGATGTAAGTGGGTCTTTCATATTAAATGGTTTCCTGATGATTCTATTGAAAGGTATAAAGCCAAATTAGTTGCAAAAGGCTTTCATTAGTGACCTAGAGTGGATTGTCACGATACCTTTAGTCCGATTATCAAGCCGATAACAATATGCCTTGTTTTAAGCATGATAATCAGGAAAGGTTGGCAGTTGCGATAGTTAGATGTTAATAATGCTTTTCTTCAAGGCCATCTTTCTAAAGATGTCTACATGGCCCAGCCTTTGGGATTGCTCCTCGTTGAGTCTTGGTTCAAAAACTCTCATGCAGATACTTCTCTCTTCATTCTCCACTCCGATGATATTGCTATATATCTACTTTTTATGTGGATGATATTATTTTCACATGTACCAACATCGATATTATTCAGCGCTACATCGACCTTCTGGCATAAAGATTTTTAATCAAGGATCTTGGTGTTTTGTCTTATTTTCTCAGCATTGAGGTTCTCACAACTCCATTTGGTCTATTGCTTACTCAAAAGCGCTACATTACTGATCTTCTTGCCCATACAAAAATGTTTGGTGCAAACTTGTTGCTACACCACTTGCTATAAATGAAAATCTCACACTTTATTCAGTTATAGCTCTAACTGCTACACAGAATATTGAACAATTATTGGCAGTCTATAATATCTTTGCCTCACTCGCCCAGACATCGCATATGATGTTAACAAGTTTTCTTAGTTCATGCATTGCCTAACGTCCGAACATTGAAATGATGCAAAACGACTACTTCGATATCTATGTGGCACATTAACTCATGGATTATTTCTTCATAAGGAAAATCTACTTTCTCTTCATGCCTTCTCAGATGCAGATTAGGATGGCAACAAAGATGATTATACCTTTACGAGTGCCTATATTGTCTATCTTGATCGTCATCCTATTTCTTGGTTATCCAAGAAACAATGTACAATTGCTCGGTCATCCATAGAAGCTGAGTATCGATTAGTTGCTACCACTACTTCAGAAATCAATTGGATTTGTTTGCTTTTCACAGAGCTTGGTGCCATCCTTCCTACACAACTATTATCTATTGTGACAATGTTGGTGCCACCTATTTCTATTCTAATCCAGTCTTTCTTTCGTGCATGAAACATGTGGCAATTGACTATCACTTTATTTGGGATCAAGTTCAATCGGGTGCTCTTCGTGTTACTCATATTTTCTTAGCAGATCAACTTATCAATGCTCTTACCAAACTACTTCCAAGAATTATGTCAAGATTGGCATCTCCTCCAAGCTTCATCTTGGAGGCATATTAGAGAATTAACCATAATTCTAGGATAGTTTCCTATCTTTATAGCTTTCCTTTAAATTTTAAATTATAGCCGTTAGTTATAATTACATAATTATAGGATAGTTTCCTATCTTTGCACAACTTTCTTTTAAATTTTAAATTCTTGCCATTAGTTATAATATCCTTGTAATCCCATATTTTTAGGATAGTTTCCTATTTTTGTATGCCTAATTTTGTGTATATATATTCACTTCTAATAAATAAAATGTGAAGCCATTATTTCTCAATATTCCTCTCTCTCTATTTCAACACCAATAAGAGTCCATAAATATCTCAAGTCATTCATGATTCTCTACTATTTTTTATTAATATAAGGCCTAAGGCCTTTTATTTGCAATGAAGAAGTTCTTAGCAATGATGAATCAACTCATGTCATAACAAGGTAGATTAAATAAATAGCCAATTGAGAGGTCTTTCCACCTAATATTTCTAAGGAAATTATTAATACTCCAATTTGTGGTTCTACTTGTGAAGACTTATTATATTAGGGGGTTAGGATATAAATCAAAAATTATTGTAAAAGAAGTATATATGCCAATGATTGGTGATGTTGATGAACTAATTTAGGATATCAAAAGACTTTGGAGCTTGAAAGCTCACTGAAGAGTACTTCATTTTATATATACCTTTCATTTTATAAGAAGCTGGTTAGAATAAAAAGCCTCCTTACTTCTAAACTTTTAGCACATTGAATTCATACAATTTCCCCTATATCATAAAAGATGTGGTATAAAGATAAAGATCACTTATTTTTCTAATGTAGTTGGTCTAGATTGGTGTGGTATATCCTTAGTCATCCCTCTCTTTGTATTAATTCAAAAAGTTACTCAAGCTATAGAGTTTCTGCTTTTTAAACCTTCTCCATCCAATGTGAGTTAGTCTAAGGCACTTATAAGCTATATCCTTTAGGTGATATGGTAAGGTAGAAATAATGAGTATTTTGGTGACAAGGTTTTTAATCCAAAACAAATGGTTTGGTTACCTGCAAGTTAAGCTTATGAGTATATTATATCTTCAAAACCAAAGTGTTAAAGCCTTTGGCACTTGGGGTGATCTCTCATAACACATTCATGAACTTTCTTTTTCTTATTTATTTTGGTTATCCCCTTAACTACGATTCACTGAGATGAATTTTGATAGCTTCATCCATGTAAATTTTGTTAGAGCTAAAGTTGTAATCCACAACTATATAAGAGAACTCTCAAGGCTATGGCCATATCTCTTCTTACCTCTTTATACCAATTGTTGAGTATCTACAGCATGATATGTCTCTAAACAAAATTAGATTTAACTCATATTTAATAAATTGTGTTAGAGGAAGACCCTACTGCCATTGTTTCTTGGATAGATAAGAAAACATTAGAATGCATACACCATTAGAATACTTAATATAAATATAAATCAATATTTAAATTAAGATGAAAACCTTGCTTTTTAACAAAAATAATTTTAAACCATCAATTATAAAAAAAATGTCTACATATGTACTCATAATATATGCAGTACCTAAATATAAACACCTAGAAATAATTTTTACAGATTAACTTCTATAAATTTACAAAAAATTATGTCAATCCATATATAGTTGATTTGCAACTTACTTAGTATTTTATTAAGATTTGAAAATTAATCAAAATATTAAATAACTCATTTGCTCATCCCTTATTTAAAAAAAGTTAGGACATGCATATTATCATTTTTTTCCCTTCTTTTATTACTTTATAGTTCACATCCTATTATCTTTGCAAAGTCCAAGAATAAAGAATATTTCACAAAGGCAATAGGATATGAGTCATAAATGCTTATCTTTTTTTAAAAAAATAAAAAGTAGCTAATAACGGTTAATGGGTGGTTTTTAAATTTTAGATTCATATGAATCTAATAGTATGAGAGATGATTGGATTTGAGCTTAATTACACATGAATATAATTAAATTTATTTATTTATTTATATATTATGTATGCATATATTATATATAACTATGTTTTCATAATGGTTAATGCTAGTTAAAAGATGGTTAGTAATAAGAGTTTAAGATATTATAATAACTTTAATCAATCGATGTTCCAAAAAAAAAAAGTGATAAATTGCTTAATCTTATTTCATGTGGTGAAATAAATTAACTATGGGGTACCTATCTTCTTTAGTTTTACTTTGATCAATACTAATCACATGAAATTACAAGTAATTAGATCTAAGTACCTAAATCTCATTGGTGCATATTCATTTTATTTTTTAAAAAAATTGATATTGATATCTCTAAACAATTGTCATAATTATTTATTTTATATATTAGGAAATCTTTGAAGCGTAGGGAGCATGCTAGACTTTTGAACCTCTCAAAATAAAATTAAGAGTGACATGTCTTAAAATAATAATAATAATAAAAGGCAAAAATATACTTTTGATCCTCAAACTTTCACTTGAGTTGGGCGTCAAACTTTTAGTTGTTGTAATTTTATCCATTATATCTTAAGAATATGTATTCATCACATCTTCCTCCTACAGGCAGTAATCAAGAGATTTTAATTAAATGAAACAGTCTAGATTATAATCAAAAGCTAATTTACTTAATCAATCCATGATTTGCTCAATCAATCCTTGATTGTAATCTCTCTTGTTTCATTTAATCAATTTTTTTTTATTACCATCTACATAGAGCCAGTTAAAATTAATGAAATAATTAATATATTAATAAAAAATACCTCTATATTTTTGCATTAGGATAATGTGCCAGCTATTTTGTTGATTTTAACTTACCCATATAGTAAGATGTTAGAAATGCTATATTTTTTAAAACAAAAGGATTGTAATAATTGAAAGTTTGAGAATTAAAAGGAATTATGAGTGAAAATTTTCGGAACCAAAAGTATAATCTAGCTAAGGGGAGAAAATCTTGGAAATTTAACCCCAATGGCAATGGATATAGGCTTGGGAGGTGAAAATGTTTCCATTGGGATGCCCAGGTACAATCAGGATGATGGACGGCCCAGATCATCTGGCGGCACGGTACCGTCCATGAGCGGCGGCCGACGAATAGAATCCTCTATAGACTCATATGGAAGAAAGACCCTTTGCCTCCCTCCCCCTCCCCTCCTCCCCTCGTTATATATTCGCGTGATCGCTCGCTTCCACCGCAAAGCGGAACTTTGTCGCGAAAAAATTCCCCATTCCGTTTCATTGTCGTCTTCCTCGTTGCTCTCCATTGGAGCCCAAAGCCATCGCAAGTATGAGGTAATCTTCTTGTTTCCTGGTTCTTCTATTTTCCGATCATCAAAACCCTAGTTCTTAATCTCTACAAGAATACTGTTTGTCTTTATTTTTTTAGTTGTTTGATGATAAATGGTTCTATTTGGTTGTCATGGGAGCAACCCTAGGATGTTATGATTCAAATTTATGTTCTTTATTAGCATTTCCTTATCGTCTTCCCTTGATCCAAAGAGGTTTAGGGTTTGGGGGTTTTTGGGATTTTTTCTCTCTTATTTTAGTCTGCTAATGAGCATAAGTAAATCGGTTTTTAATGATGCCGTGTTTAAGTAGTTGTTCTATAGGTATGTGAAGATGTTGCCATTGAATAGATGATTAAGATTATACTATAAAAAAAGGGGGAATATTAAGAGGGCGGCTACTTCTTTCAGTGCTGCAAAGAAGAGTATGTAATAGATGGATAGGGACTGGAGACTTACGGGTGCGACGAAGTTATTGAGGTCAAACACATCGGCCATTTTCAGTGATTTGTTCATTTTATTCAGATTTTGTGAAGAAAAGTGTTGAGATCTAGTGTTATAGTTGGCATGCCTTTCTGTTTACTAGTTTTAGTGAGATTAAATTTGGGAAAGAGGTCCCCTGTGGTTTCGTTCTCTTTGTTTCTTTTGGGTCATATGTTGTGCAAGCGGACACTGGGGCTTTTAGTTGTTTAGAAATCTAGCGGTTCACTCATTTGAGATCTATTGATTGGGTAGAATTTTTCAGATGGTGATCTGTTCGCTTTTATGATTTTTTTTTTTAAAAACCCAGTTCTTTACAAGAGCTGGAAATTGACAAGAAGTCAGAGCTAACGATCATAACTTTTTGGTGGGAAACATTGCGTGCACTTTGGTTCAAATTATTTGTTTGGTGGATGTTCTGCTTATTGTCTGCTATGAACTTGAGAGGCACCGCGCTCTTCTTCCTGTTTAATAATTTTTAACTCGAATGCCAACCAAACAGTGAACTTGGTGGTTCACGTGCATGTTTTTTTGTTGCTTGTTGATGCCTGCGAGTGGATGCTACTATGCTTTTATCATGATAATAGAAAGAATTTTATTCATAAGGCCCTAAATTTCAAAGCTAACTTATTCTTGCTTCATTGGTTTGCAGTCGGCATCCAACCACAAAGTGGGCTCAAAGATCTGATAAGGTGTATATCACCATTGAACTACCAGATGCTAAAGATGTGAAACTGAGCTTGCAACCAGATGGGCACTTTTATTTCTCTGCAACCAGCGGAGCGGATAACATACCGTATGAGATTGACTTTGAATTATTTGACAAGGTCAATGTGGAGGTAAGTGCTCAAATAGGGCAGGAATTCTTGCAATGGTCCCTTGCTAGGAATTCAAGCGTGGTAACTGTTTGTGAGAATATTGCAGGAGAGCAAATCTGCTGTTGGATTGAGGACCATATGCTACCTTGTGGAGAAATCTGAGAACAAGTGGTGGAACAGGTTGCTGAAGAAGGAGGGGAAGCCTCCTGTGTTTTTGAAAGTTGATTGGGACAAATGGATTGATGAAGATGATGAGATGGAAGATAGATGTGAGTCTGCTGATTCGAGCATCTTGTTATGCGTGCTCTAGATTGTAGATTTGTATCTTCTTTCTTTTATCTTCATTTTGTTCACTACTAGCTTTTTTAATTATTAAATGGTGTTCTCTGTGCAGTTGGAGGCATGGACTTCGGTGATATGGAATTCTCGGTATGTATTGACAGCGAAATCTAAAACTTGTCTGTGCCCTCTATAGTTTCTCATTATCTTTTTACTTGTGCAGAACTTGAACATGGGTGGTGCTGATGATGAGCTTGAAGATGATGCTGCTGATGCTATTGATAAGGATGAAGGTTAGTCTTGTTTTCTTGCACCAAAATTTATTATCATGCCTACAGGTTTGGTTGAATAGTAGCTTGTATGATGAAGTGCAGTTGGTCTTGTATTAGCAATTAGATATTGTTGACGCCAAATTACTCTCCCTCAACGCCGGGGAACGTACATCCTCCTCCTTGAAGTGCTCTTGCAAGAAAGTCCTCGGAGACCGATGCTCCAGTGGGGATCATTCGACGTTTAAGTTAGCAACTTGGGAACAGACAAGAGTAAACTAGCAGAAAGAGTTAGAGAACTTCAGTTCAGGATCCTTTCCTCGTCATGAGTGCGGGCTTTTATACCTGTTCGAAGGTCCCTTTCCCTGCTTTCAGAAGGTTGCTGATTTTGAGGTGTCGTTGCCCGATAACGGATGGAAGGTAAGGCTGATGGTGATGGGTCACCACCGATACTGAGCATGTCAGAGGTGTTTTGCTCCATCTGCCACCTGTCAAGCGTGGCGCTACGGATGACAGGCAGACCTGGTCATGTCAGGTGCGCGTCGTTACGAGGTGTGGCCACGCGCTGTTGCAGTCGAGTGACGGGGCACGTGACTGTAGCAGACGGTTGGTGGGCCACATAGGTGTGTCAGGTGGCTCGAGGTAGTAGGTTGCGAGGCTCGAGGCCGAGGCGGTAGCTCGATGCCGAGGTCGAGGCGAAAGCTCGATGCCGAGGCGGCAGCTCGAGGCCGAGAGGACCTCGGAGGTCGAAGTCGCCCTGTAGGATCGAGGCGGGGCTTCGTCAGTTCCTTTCACTGTTAACTCTAACGGCGTCGGATCAGTCACATCAGATGCCTCCTCGTCCCTGAGACGAAACGGGCTTACCCCAGCAAGACGAAAGGAGTGTCATCTCCCAAGTGGCTGATCCCCACCTGCTGTCAACTGTCGACGGGCATGTGTCCTTGGGTGTAGCGATAATTTTGTACGGATGATCTGGGGGATACGATGGGGCGGCCTTTGCCATCCGTTCGATCGATAGATCGGCCTTGAGGTGGGGGTGCCTTCTCGAAACCTATGAAAAGCTGCCGTCATCATTGCTATCATGATGCTGACGTTAGCAGTGTTCGTCATTGGCCGAAGGCGAAATGCCCCACGCACCGGTCGCCTGCCGAGGCGACCCAGCCTATGGCAGGAGTCCACGTGGCTGGGCAGGTGAGGCGGGACAATTTGAAACTGTTTAAGTCGGGCAAAGGGTCAGTTTTCATCACTTTGTTTCGTCTGTCTTTGTCTTCCTTTGGCCTTTGACCTCTCATGCAATTCGAGAACCAGTCTCCGCCATTTTTTTCACAGGTCAGCTCCCTGTCCCTCTTAGACCTTTTTCTTTCTTCGAACCATTGCCATGGCTTCTTCTCCCTCTTGGTCCTTGTCTGTTGATCTTGAGGACCGCGTTTCTCCTTCGAGGCCTCGCACCTCTTTCTCTCTTGTCCCCTCGTGGTCCTCCAATCCGGAGGATCACGTTTCGGTCCTTCCACGGCAAGCCGCCCGCAAGGCTCTAGTGCGGAGGCGTTGGGCGGTTGCCGGCACCTCTCAGAGGGTGGGGGCGGAATCCCCGATGGGGATCGTTTCTACGGTAACGGGCCAGGACTTGGCTAACCTCAGGGCCCGTTACAAAATCTCCCGAGACATCGGGCTCTTTATCCCGACCCCTAACGACAGGGTAGTCTCTCGGTCGGCAGGGTGGTCGTTTACGAAATAACCCTTAAGTTAGGTCTTCGTCTGCCTTTCCACCCATTTTTTATTAACCTCCTCGACTACTACTCCTTAACTCTCACCCAACTGATCCTAAACTCCCTCCAAACTGTTTGTGCCTTCATCATCCTATGACATCTCCACTCTATTACACCCAGAATCTCCCTCTTTCGAGCCTTCTACACCTTCGACAGCAGGTGGGTTGGTGGGTGTTCCAGCCCCGATCCGGCCACGTCCTCAAGCTGTTCCTCCCTTCTTCTGTCAAGAGATAGAAATCCTGATTCTTTTTTGCCAATCTTGACCAAGTCAAATCCGGGTGGGGGACCCCGACCTTCGGTCCAACATGAATTCAGCCATACTCCCGGGGGACAAAGAGGCGCTGGGCAACTCCTAACAGTCGATATCCCCAGGTGTAATCAACTTCTGTCGGAGGACAATCTCTGACTGACGGGGGTCTCCACCCGGAGCGGTGAGTAGCAGTCGTTCCATACTTAGCCAAATTTCCTCCTCCCACCTTTTTCTTTCTTTTCTCTTTTTTTTTACTAACTTTGATCGGCGTTGTGCAGTGATGAATCTCCCGACCGCCAAGCTCAGGAAGCCGTCGTTAAGAGGATGAGGGCTCAGGGAGGGCCAAGTGAGGGGCAACAGACCTCGACCCCTAAGCGTCCAACGGTGCAAGTTTCCCCGCCACCCGAGCGCCGAGAACCTCCAACCGCACCAGAGGTGGATTTGATAGTCGACACCCCACCTCCAAGTCGTGGGGGACTCCACGCGCATCTCCGGGTGTGACTCCTTCGGATGCTCCTCGTCCAAGTGCACTCGATCAGAAAATCGGCTAACACCTGGGACTTCATTGCGGACCTCGGGCAGATGGACAAGTCAAACTCTTCCAGCTTGATGGCCCACTTTGTCAGTCGATCGGAGGTATCAGGACGGGACAAGATAGTCCGAAGGGGTTGGTCCGTGAGCACCATGATTGGATGGGCTTGAAGTAGGGTTGGAAGTGCTGAGCAAAGATGATCAGGGCAAAGATGATCTTCTTGGTCTTGGAATATCTAGTCTTAGCATCGTAAAGTACTTTGCTGGTGTAGTAGATCAGCTTCTGCGCTCTGTCGGCATCCATGCGAACAAGCACGGAGCTGACGGCCTCGGGGGAGGCTGCAAGATACAGAAAGAGCTCCTCCTCGCCCCTCGGCTTGGATAACAATGGCGGAGTGGACAAAAACTTCTTTAATTCCTCGAAGGCTTCCTAGCATTCCTTCGTCCACTCGAAGCTGTTGACCTTGCGCAATGTCTTGAAGAAAGGCAGATACCTCTCCGTCGACTTAGACAAGAAGCGACTCAAGGCTGCCACCCTTCCGGTTAGGCGCTGCACTTCTTGTTAGCTGGGGGCCTCATGTCCAGAATGGCTCGAATCTTGTCGGGTTGGCCTCGATTCCTTGCTGCGTCACCATGAAGCCTAGAAACTTGCATGCTGTAACCCCGAAGGCACACTTATGGGGGTTCAGCCTCATCTGATACCAGCGGAGATTACCAAAGGTCTCCGCAAGGTCGGCAAAATGGTCGGCAGCATGGACACTCTTGGTTAGCATGTCATCCACGTATACCTCCATATTATGCCCGATCTGGTCCTCAAAGACTTTATTCTTTAACCTCTGCTAGGTGGCCCCCGCATTCTTCAGCCCAAATAGTATCACCTTGTAGCAATATATCCCCTTCTCGGTTACAAATGAGTTGCCTCCTCATCGGTCGGGTCCATCTTAATCTGGTTGTATTCTGAGAAGGCGTCCATGAAGCTGAAGGTTCGTGGCCGGACGTAGCGTCTACTAACTGGTCGATCCGAGGCAATGGGAAGCTGTCCTTGGGGCATGCCTTATTGAGGTCGGTGAAGTCCACGTACATCCTCCAACTCCTACTGGCTTTGCGGACCATCATGACATTCGCCAGCCAGTCGGGGTAGTGCACTTCACGAATGTAGCCGGCGGCCACCAACTTACGCACCTCTCATCTATGGCCTTCTGTCTGTCGAGGGGCGAAGCTCCTTTTCTTCTGTCGGACGGGTCGGCACTCTGGCTTGATGTTGAGCTGGTGGGTAATCACTTCCTTCGGAATGCTTAGCATGTCAGACGTCGACCATGCGAAGATGTCGGCGTTAGCTCGCAGGAAAGCAAGGAGTTGGTCGCGAGCCTCCTCCGGGAGTAGGGCCTCGACTTGGACCGTCCTTGTCGGGTCCTCCCCTAGGGGGAAGGTCAGCAGGTGCTCGGCTGGCTCCCCTCTCCTCTCCGAGTCTCGGGGGTCGAGCGCCTCTGGTGCAGGTGCAAGTACTGCCCCCCGAGGGCTGGGGGCCATGTAATAGCAAAGCGGTAGCGAGTTCTGCTTCCCCCCGCATTTTTTCGACTCCCTTGCTGGTAGGGAACCTCACCAGGAGCCTCTTCGTGGAGATAACAACGTCCAGAAGATTGAGTCTACAGGATGCTTAGCGATCGTCATGGACACACGACGCTGTCATCATTTTTGTTGACCACCCCTTCTAGGTCCCTTTTAGAAAAGGGAATTACAGAATCTAACCCCTCCTCCCCCATCGGCCTCTTGGGCGGGGCTGCCTGCCCCTCAGGATATCATCGCCACCGTCTTCTCAGTCAGAGCATTGTCGATCATTGGTGGCGGAGGCGCCGACGGGCCAGGCGCACTCGGATTGTTCTTCTGAACGAACTTCCCTAGGTGGCCATGCTGGATGATGTCCTCTATCGCCTTCTTCAATTGGCGACAGTTGTCGGTGTCGTGGTTGTGGCCCAGTAGAAGTGGCAGTACAGGTTCTTGTTGCAAGGGGTCTTCGGGTTCAGCGGAGGAGGGCGCTAAAGGTATGGATCGCCCTCGATCTCAAGCAGGATGTGAGATATTGGGGCAAGCAAGGGGGTGAATGGTCCGTCCCTCGGCGCGAGAGCCCGTGGTTGGTTGTCTGGTCGGCGGGGAGGCTCGGGCCTCCTGGGACGAACTTCAGCAGGCTCAGGACGAGCTGGCTTCTTGGTGGCGCCTCCGTTAGCCTCGCGCTGGAGGAGTCAGCCTCATCGGCGCATATGTACTTTTGGGCCTGGCTCAAGAATTCGGTATAGGAGCTGGGCGGCTTCTTGTCGAGGGAGTAGGCAAAATGGGAGGGGCGAAGCCCTCGCTTCAAGGCCAGGGTGGCCACGGAATCCTCGAGGTTGTAGACCTCGAGGGCAGCTTCTTTGAATCGAGCAACGTAGTCTCGCAGGGACTTGCCACTCTTTTGCTGGACGGAGAACATACTATCCGCCATTCTAGGTATCTTTCGTCAGGCGTCAAAATGGGCCAAGAAGGCCCTCTCCAACTGGCGGAAGGAGTTGATACTCTGCGGCGGCAGGCAGGAGTATCAGGCTCGGGCGGCCTTCCTCAAGGTGGCGGGAAAAGCAACACAGAGAAGAGAGTCGGTTGCCCCCTAGACCTGCATCACCTTGTAACTCTCCAAATGGTCCAGGGGATCAGTGGTCCCATCGTACGCGTCCAACTGAGGGAGACGGAACCGAGTTGAGATTGGTTCCTCCATGATGCGGCGGGACAGCGGTGGTCGGTTGTCATAGTCCGCCTCCGGCAGGTTGGTGATCCAACGACTGAGCTCCTCCAGCCGCTGGTTGTACTCATCAAGTCGGCGCTCGGCCCGGCGAGCTATCCGGTCATCGAAGGACCCCTCCCTTGAAGACTCCGAAGATGGGGAGTGACAGTGGTGAAGACGGGTGCGCTCCACCTTCCTTCCGCGCCGCCGCTTTTGGGAAGCATGGCATGGCGGGAAGGAGACCGGGACCTCTTGAGGTCTCCCAGTGATGACGCTTGGGTGAAGCGCGGTGGTGACGAACTTCTCGGACGGGAGATCTCCTCCGGGAAGAATGTTGACTAGGCTGGACCACCCTTGGGATTGACGTGGGTGGCCTCGGCTGCTGCTGCAGAACTTAAACCGCCGCCACCAGCGACTGAACTTGCATGGTAAGGGCGGCGAGTCGATCTTTTTGCTGCTGCGATGGGGGGCGATGGTGGTATGGACGCTGGCCTGGGGAGCAGGGAGATCGGCCACCGATAGGTCGGCTCACTGGCGCTGCCCCTCAGCATGGCTGGTGGAGACCTCTTGCGTACGAGTCATCACCATGGCTTGAGAGCTCAGGGAAAGAGAAGTGTCGCTGACTGGTTCGAAGCTTTTTATCTCCCACTCTTACCTGGCGCGCCAATCTGTTGACGCCAAGTCACTCTCCTTCAACACCGAGGAATGGAGATCCTCCTCGAAGTGCTCCTGCAAGGAAGTCCCCAGAGACCGGATGCTCCTGTGGGGACCTTCCGACGCTCAAGTTAGCAACTTGGAAACAGACAAGAGTAAACTAGAAAGAGCTAGAGAACTTGAGTTCAGGATCCTTCCCTCGTCATGAGTGCGGGCTTTTATACCTGTTCGAAGGTTTCTTTCCCTGCTTCCAGAAGGTTGCTGATTTCGAGGTGCCATTGCTCGGTAACGAACGGAAGGCAAGGCTGATGGTGACGGGTCACCATTGACACTGTGCATGTCAGAGGTGTCCTACTCCGCCTGCTACCTGCCAAGCGTGGCGCTACAGGTGGCAGGCGGACCTGCTCGTGTCAGGCGCGTGCCGTTACAAGGCGTGGCCCCGCGCTATTGCAGTCGAGTGACGGGGCACGTGGCCACAGCAGACGGTTGGTGGACCACGTGGTGTGTCAGGTGGCTCAAGGTAGTAGGTTGCCAGGCTCGAGGCCGAGGCTGAGGCGGAAGCTCGATGCTGAGGCCGAGGGAATGTCAGGTCCGAAGCCGAGGGCAAGGGGACCTCAGAGGCCGAAGTCGTCCTGCGGGACCGAGACGGGGTTCCGTCAATTTCTTTCACTGTTAACTCTAACGGCGTCGGATCAACCACATCATATACTATACTGATTTATTTTATTTTAAGAAGTTCAAATCTTTTAGTTCGTGTGGATGATTACTTTCAAGGTATAAGATAGTTTTCATTTTGGGCCACCAAGTTGTGATTAAGACTCCTGTGTGCTATGACTTTTAGCCTTGTATTATCAGCAATTGTTTTGTGGTAATTAATAGATTTTTTTTCCGCTATTAGCTGAACTGTTTTGTCGCTGAAGCAGATGATGAAATGGAGGAGACCAAAGCTGAAGGTAGCAAGGCGGAGGAAACGAAGGAGGAGGAGGGAGCCCAATCGGCAGCCACTAATGAATCCGAGGCGAAAGCATGAGGCTTTCCGGTGGCCGGAGAATTCCCTTTATACCTCTTGTGGGGAACTTTGACATATGTTAACGTGATTGGTCTATATTTTTGTTTATTCAGGTTTGTGGTAGGCAGAATCTGTCCTGTTCCATTTTTTATTTCTTTTGACATCTTAGTAATGATTCTATTTTTGTTTTTCTTTTGAGATCTTAGCAATGATTTTGTTTATCAAACTTTCAGAGTTTGAGTACATGGATCCGCTGAATCATTTATTTATTTTTATGATCTTATCTCCGTTGGGCCCTTGTGGTTGAATGGACTAACGAGTATAGGTTAGCGGGATGATGGGAGAAATTGAGGAATGGTGAACAGATCCATGGACGTGGGAGAATGAATAAATATGAGTGAATGGGATCACTCTCATCTATTTAACCATGGTGGTTTTAGAAGCTGATATGTGGGCCGTCTTGGCATCACGGATGAGATGAAATCTGGAAAATGAAGCAAGGTTGGATATAGCAATGAATCAGCTAAAGATGAGCCAAAATGCCGATTTCAGGACTGAGTTCTACCAATGTCTCACCCAGAAGGGAGACATCAGATATCAATAAAAAGAGTGAAAAAAGATTAATTATATATATTTTAGCAGATTTTGGTTTCGCATCCGGTAATTTAAAATATCTATAGAAAGTAATCCTCATTAAGAAGAAGAATGAATATGCCCTGGCCTATTAGAATATCTTATGTGATCAGAAATAACGCCGGCTATGCATAAAAAGTAACATGTAAAAAAATATAAGTTTAAGACATAAAGTTGCTGTCTGTGAATGTTAGGAATTGCTTTAATGATATTAGATATGGCTTTGATTGTTTCACAAACAAAAATATAATAGTCTATAATTTTACAACTTTGCTCACAAGGATTTCAAATCATGCGCAATAGGGAATCATCTTTTAACCACTCTGGATTTTATCTCAACTTATGTTATTTTGGGGGTATGTGTGGTTGCAAGAAAATTCAATGGAAACGAAAAGAAAAAAAAGTCTTCGTGAAAAGAGATACTTTCTTGACATAATGATGATTTTACTAATTTTTATTTTTAACAAAACAAATAAATAAATAATATGTTTTTGCAAGATAGAAAAAAATATAATTTTTCTAAGCAAATTCTTCACACCATCAAAGATTCCTGACTTCTAGTTCTCATAGAGTCCAAGGACAAGAAGGTCTTCGCTGGAAGACCCAAAACACGTAATGCAATTACTTACTCAGGTGATAGCCCCAGCTCCAATACATGCTTGGTGTTTCTGTGCCACGAGATCATATAAAAAGATGGGAAATAGAATACCGTGTCCGAAAGGTAAAATCACAAAGACTGCAACGTTATATGTTCTTCTAATCAAATGTACCAGAATGTTTTACAGACCTCAGGGCCAAAATTTCCTACAAATGCAAGTTTTTAACTGTATAATACGAAGTCACCACATTAAGTATGAAGATTCTATTAGAGAAACTACAGTGTTTATCATCCTCAGGACTTCCAACCTAAAAAACGTTATGACTGTCACTTCCAAGTATCCAGATTATCTTCAATACCAAGCTTCTGATTAATTCGATGCAAATGATCGTTGCACTTTTAAACTTCTGGGTCAGCTTTCAGGCAATCTCAGTTGTATGCCCTCAGGTGGTGGCCTTAATGTGCAGACCATCTCTCTTGTCTTCCCAAAATAGACCTGTAAGAGCATGCGGTTTTGAACTAAGAAAAGGAATCGAAGGTCCAAGGTAGAACCTTATTGACTGATTCAATATAATGATGCAGGCCATACTAACGCACAGGCTATCCCATGTGGGTAAAACATTGTCCATCAAATAGCAGCAAGTTGGCTCATATGATCATGGAAAATTGTTGGATGAGACAAAAAAATTACCTGATCCAGTGAGTTTCTGAGCTTGCCCTCCATTTCTTCTATCATCTTTCCCATGTTACAAAGGTGGCCCTCTGCCACAGAAAGATCTAAACTCATCTGTAAAATTAAAAACATATCAATATTGAATGAAGACATGGCTCAAAATGTGCAAGCCAAAACAGTAGTTTCCATACAAAAAAAAAAAGAGTTTACGACCAAGTGTAAATCAAAAAGAAGAATAAATGTTTATGACCTAGTTGACTGTGGCTACCAGCTAGTAGGGCTCATAAACCTAGCTAATTCTCAATAAGCCTGCTGACCTTTTTGGGTAAAAGTAGGTCAGCAAGACTAAAGATCTTACCCCTAAGCTTCAGGAACCCTAAGCTTGATTGGATCAAGTCAGGTACAGCAAGGTTGGACCTGACTTAACCAATATGAAGGGGTTCAAAAACCCTGAATAATAGCCTAAAATAAAAGCAGTCTACCTAAAGCATACAAAGGTGAGTGAGTAGGGCTTAGGTCGTTTTTTGATAAGGAATGAGTAGGGGGCAACCCCCTATTCCCTTCTGTATCCTGCCGAACGTCCTTTTTGGCCAGTTAACCTACTTCCCTCCGTATACTGCATTGCAGGATATCCCTCTCACTTTGGGGGATAAGCCTATTCCATGAGGAGGGATGGATAGGCTTATTCCTTTCCCACGTCATAAGCCAACTACCATATCATCCTCTCATCTTTCCTATCCACTGGTAAGTACACAAAAAAGTGAGAGAATAATTATATTTTGTGATAAAAGATAAATCATCACAAAATTCAAAGTATATTAAATGCAATCTATTCCTCCCCTTATCCCTCCCATTTATTCCTCTAACCATACAACAAAAGACACTTATCTCATGGAATAAGCCCGTCCCTTCTACAGCACCCGATTAACCTTTTCTTCTTCCCTCCAAATTTATTCTGCAACCAAACTCAATCAGGATATTACACATTAATGCTAGATAGTATGGCAAAGTTTTTAATCCACTATGTTCACACTTGTTGCAACTGTCTTTGTCCAATCACTGAAACTGCTATGTTCTCTTTACCAGAAAACATGGTACCTCATGGATGAGCTGCTCATCAAGTAAATCTATTATGAGTACATGGATGTCCCAAACTACCATCATGACAATCATGTGCTACCAACTTGTAAAATTAAAAAATTATTTGCATCCAGCCTTAAGCCCAACTTATCAAATTTGAGGTAATTATTGCATGGGCCATGCCCTAACATGATTAATACACCAATGCCAACAAACAGATAGTTCCATTTGGGAAAAGGATATGCATTGAAGTGGTCCCGATTCTAAAGCATTATAACACAGTCAAATATCAGAAGTTACAAGACAAAAAACATGACAGAATTATACTTGAGAAATTATCGAACCAAGTACCTGTCTTCTGATTGATCCTGATAGATTGAAAGTTCCAGATGGATTATCTTCAGTGGTCAATGATAACATAATGGTACTAGTTAAGCAGTAGTGGGCATTTTCCCCTTCTTCTGGCCCAACCTAGATGGCCAAATGAAGGTTTAATCATTATATGCATTCAAATCACATGAAATACACTAAGCAACCCATTTTGCAGGAGCCAAACTTGCAACAAAATCATGCTTCACCTCAAGGACATGAATGGCATCCCATGAACCCTCCTGCAGATATCCTCTTCTCCCATGCCCTGTCTTTGATCCATCTTCATTTCCAAAACAGTTAAACCTTGTTAGAGCCAGTGTTGACATTGTGCCAACAGGAAAAAAAAGGAAGAAAAGAATAGAAGCCTCACCTTTCTTAATTAAGAAACACGCCACAAAGCCCTGGTTGTCATCCTCCCATACGTACACTGATGAGACACCCCCTTCATAATACCTAACAGTGCAGTTTGAACAGTAGAATTGCTATTACTTCCTCAGAAACAAGGCAGCATTACAATTTCTGAGGTTGGATAAAGATATAAATTATACATATGATAGACAAATATCATCTCCTTTTATCTCTCAAGGAAAAAGAAAAAAAAATCCAGTTCATAAACATTGCATCAAAACATAATGGCAAGAAAAAGATGAGGAAAGTGAGGACCTCACTGGTCACGATAAACAGCAAAAATCTCATTGCCTCGATTTCAAGTTTCCTCAATTCTTCTGATGGTAGTGGTCCATCTTCCAAAGGAGGGTCATATTTGTTTGACCAAGGTGATCTGCACATGAAAATGATCAACAAAATGGAAAGATGGAAAATCCACCATATAAAACATGGCATTTTATCTTTAAAACAACAACAACAACGACAGAGTAGTACAACCAAGCTCAAATTTAACCTAGGATCAAATTTTTAAATTTCCCTGAAAATTCAGCACATCATAAACATTAATAAGAGATTATGAGAATGATTCTTCAACTGTTTACCTATATGAATCGGCATCCCTATTATATTCACAAAGTATGAACTCCTTCATGGATTCGGTATCCATACAAACCTGCTCGTTAGATCAAAACAAAATTTAGATAATTTTTACAGCAAGTAAACAGATCATTAGAAAGAGAAATAAATAAATTTATAAATAAATAAGAGATAGCCAAGTGCAATCGAATCACAAATGAAATTTCCATGATAGAGCTAGTGGGCATCAAGAAGAGCATCGTTTGCGCTGATATTGGTGTTTTGAATTAAATGGCTTCATCAGAAATTTAGAAGTAACAAATATTAGGGAAGCATGGGATAACCCCAAAATCTAAAATTTGAAAACCTATCTTCAATAAACAGCACAAAATGCACGGTCCTAGATAATTTGTCCCCAATGTATTATGCTCAAACACAAAGGAGAGAGAAAAGGGCAACAAACCCTTCCTCAAGAGAGACGAAAGAGACAAGAAATCTCCAAACTAACTACAGGGCCCCCTAATGAACTGATAATATAAAAACAAATTTCCATATAATAAAATAAGAAAATTCTTCGAAAAAATCAGACACAAAGAACCATTTCTGTGCTTGAAAAATCGAATCCTATTAATATAATAGCTCCCAGAAACTTTGCCAAAACAAAAGCATGAACCCTCTCTTAAGAGATCAAACTTTGCAGAGATCGAGGGATCGACCGTAAAATCAGAACGAAACACGGATCATTAATGGGACTTGAATCGAAAGGAAAAGAAGCCCAAATTGGAATAGGACTGGAGAGGAGAGGCAAGAGAAGAGAAGAGGAGGACCTGGAGGGGCTGGTCGACTTGGGAGAGGAGCTCGGTGGAGTGGTGGGGGAGGAGGGATAGCAGGGCCGACAGCGCCGTCTCACACTGGTTCGGCGAGATCCTCCGCATCAGATCCATCGCCGCCTCCATCTCGATCTCTACGCCAAGATCTCTCGCTCTCTCTCTCTCTCTCTCTCTCTCTCTGAGAAAGAGGGAACAAAGAGCAGAGAGAGGCGGGTTGGTTGCTTTCTCTTCTTCTCTCTGGGTCGAGGTAAAGAGAGAGAAGAGAAGAGGAAAGGGAGCCGTTGTTCGATCCGAGTTTCCCTCCCTCCCCAACTGTTATGGCATGCGCCGCCCATGGGAATAGCCTTTGAATTTTCATCAGAAATTTTCTTAAAAAAAGTGCAAATTTTTTTTTTGTAAAAAAAAAAAAGATAAAAAAGAAATTGAACAAAACCCTCTTCATAAAATAATTTTTTTATAAGTAATAATTTTTAGATATTCTTAATATTTTGTTAGTAGATGAAAAGTGCTCAATTCAAATACCTAAAACTTAGCTTTCTTTTTCTTTTTTCATTTTTTATTTTTAAACTCTGTGGCTCATGCCATCTTTGTTGTTATCTTTAAAAAAATTGCTTACTTGATTCCCTAGTTTCTTTTCTATCTGCAATGAAACCATATGTAACTGTTTTTTTTTTTTTTTTTTTTTGTTGCTGCTTTCTTCTTGAATTTACAAAATCTTGCTTCCCCCTCTTTTTTGTTAAAAAAAATCAAAAAAAAATCAAAAACCAGATTATATTTTCAAAATTATAATACCAATTCAGTTTTTATTTTATAAAGTTAAATACATACTAATAATAATCAAAATTTCAATATTCGCTGGATATATTATATTACTGAGTTGTTTCAGAGACTATTACCGGAGTAAATCAAATTCCTGATTATTATAATTCTAGTTGTCAACAAAATTAAAATAAAAATTTTAGATTTATCTTATAAATGAGTTACAAATTTTCAGGTTCATAAAGCGAACCTTGGTTTTGAAAGATCCGCGTTCCGCTGCAGTGCTCAAGAAAAGCGCGGAACGAATCATTTCGAGACACGCACCTTTAATAAATCAAAGAGGCCCCACAACACAAAACAACCGGCTCTGGAAGGAAAGAGCGAGGCCGAGGCCGGCCGAGAGTGTTAGTTCTCTGAATTCGGGTTCTTTTTGTCAGTGAAAGAAGCGTAGATAGATATGGATAGGTCAAAAGGTTGGAACCAGGTCACCTATCTGTCAGTCTTTGTTAGCTAGAGACGTACAAACGGCATGAGCACGTCAAATTAAATTATAACGACAGCGGCATCCTATGCTCATTCATGACACATCATTATATCATTCATTAAATTCATAAACTATTATATATATATATATATATATTATCAAAAGTTTAAATTCAATTAGTTTTTTTTTATTCTTTATAAATTTTAAAATTAAAAAATATAATAAAAAAAATTCATAACCAAATTTAAATTTGATTAACTCTCTCGTTCTTAAATTCACATGATTTACAAATTTTAAAGATAACAAAAAATAAAATATTTTTAAAAGTCATATAAATATAAAAATAAAAATAGTGATCAAATTCTAAAGTTAACTATATTTAATATATATGTCAGCCGTCTTACATTCAAATCAATATCAAAAACTATATCTTTCAAAATTATTCATCTGAACATAATTCTGATAAGAAATTCAACTAAATCTCTTGCCAGACTCATCAGCAGAAAACTTGACTTTGCAAAATTAATTCTTAATAAATACCATTCTGGTTCCAGACAAATTGAAGGAGAGGATATACAATCTTAAAGAAAATCACAACCGCTATAACATAATTCGCAAGCTAGGCATGGGCTCGAGATTACAACTAAAGTAACTCATATATATGGACCACTCAGCTTCAAAATAATTATAACTGTCGTTCAGCTTGAAACAGACTTTCAGATGAAGGGATCAAGGTTTTTGTAATGATATAAACACCAATCCTTACTGTTCTTTTGGGCCAGTTAAGCATCATAATGACATCACTACGCATTACAGATGGTGTTGAAAATGCCGGTCCTTGCACTAGGCTGGGGAATAATTAGGCTTTCCATCATCTGTACAAGAAAGCGACAATTAGGTTACTTCAGCAACAAACAAAATAACCAAGAAGATCCAATCTCGTACGTCCTAAGCTTAACCAATAAAAGGAAATTAGAGATAGTGGTCAAGTATGTGGAACTACAGTTATATCAGCAGATAGAGCTTAAAATCTAATATCTAGATCTCTGTTTTCGTTGGGTGTCAAGATGAACAACAACATTTGCTCGCTATTTGACAAATTCAGATAATCAGCAATGGTGTCTATTGTATTCTTAGCTCGTGTCTTTGATATGATTATGACCTCCTATACCAAAACTTATCCTCAATCTGTCCAGACTCTTTTCAAGTCTAGGGCAAGTTTTGGAGGTGTGCTCCTTGGCTGCATGAGTTTGAACTACAGCTGATATGGTAAAATTCCTAGCTGCCAACTAGCATGTAGGTTTCATGATACCAAAAAAGGAGTTAGGCATGGGTATTTAAAGGGGTGTCTTTCTCCTTTTACACATGAAGAGAAGATTGTGTGGTTCCATAAAAAGGGAGCCTTTCTCTTGAATTAATTTAGCATGAACGGAAATTTAGCACCAATTCATAAATATGGCTGAAATCAGGATGACAATTCAACTCATCTAAGCCTTTTCCCAACTATATGGGGTTGGTTACATGAATCTGCTTCCTCCACTCTGCTCTATTCAAGACTAAGTCAATATTTAAATTATAAATAGTTATATATTTTTTAATTATTTCTGTCCATGTTAGTTTAATTATTTCTGTCCATTTTTTTTAATTATCCTTACCATGGATTGTTAAAAGATCACTCTTTCTAACTAGAGTATCTAAAGGTTTAATTCAGGATGACAACTAATTGGAAAATCTCTTTGATTTATTAAGCCTTCTCAACTACAATTCCTGCTTCTTATATATCCCATTTTGATGGGAAAGGCATGGATAGTGACAATGAGAAGTAATGATGCACTTTTAGAAATACTCAAATATTGAACAGAAGTGCTAAGGTTTAACCATCCAAGGTTCAAATATATATCCATGAGGATTATAAAAAGATTTGAGTGTTATTTCCCTTGTAAACTTTTTTCTTGCAGGATGTGACTGAACCATCTATCTGCGAGGTTGGAATGACTTTGACCAGGTCACAAAATATCCTCTTGTACATAGTCTTACCTATTCAACTACCAGAAAAGGGGCATCACTGATTAATTCTATGTTAACCCAATTTAGCAATGGGGTAGGGTGCTACCCCTCTCAAGGCATTGCTGCTACATACAGATTGAGTATGGCATTTACCCACTTTTGTTTTACTGATGATCAGTGTCGCACAGTTTCAGTAAATATTGCACAAATTGTGATGTGTTTTTAATATCACCTAATATAAAATAGTGCATTGCTGATCCACTGCACAAGATACAGGATGGAAATATTTTTAATAATTAAACTCTTTCTTCAGATGATATATCCATATGGTAATTATACAACAATATACTCTATTCCTTTTGGTTAATCCATATTGACAATAGGTGATGGGCTATACAACGGGAGGTAGCCCTTCCCTGAGCTCCCCAGTCCCTTGTTAAGGCAGTATTTGAACCCAAGTCACTGGTATATCCACCAAGAGACTTTACCAATAAGGTCAGCAATCAACCAAAAACGGTAGTGAATGTTTGCAGGTTACACTCGCTGTGAAAATAACTTGCAGAATAGCAAGTAGATGACTTCTCTGATAACAGCAGCCATTCAGACAACCCATAAAAATCATATGTTGAATACAAGCAAGCCACAAAAATGCAAAACAATATAAAAGCACACAATTAAGCATATAAATAATTTAAACAAGAAAATAATGGCATGTAAATAGTTCAAACTGTATTATTAAAGCCAACTTACAGGCAATGAAGTCAATTTTGACTAGAGCTGCATCAGTTAGTTTGCTTCATGATTTAACTTTTCAGTGCAATTTGGTGAGCTTCTACAAGTAACTTTTGCAATCAATTTGGCACGCCGTTCATCAAATGATGCTGGAATCAATAAAAGTAACGGATGTTTTCACACGTGTAGAGGAGCACATGAACAAAGAAACAATCAAGATTAGGAGCTGAAACAACTGCAAAAGGATAAGTGAAACTGCTGCTTTTCTCGACTTTTACCAGTCATATAAAGAACGAATCCAGTGATGTATTATCTTAGATTCACATTGCTATACTGATCTATTAAATTCCTTCAGTTGACATGTTCTAAATTTCAAGCTTCCCACCACAAACCCTGAACATAACATTGCTACAGACCATGTTTCTATCAATTAGGTACGCCTTACTCAGCTAAAAGATTGCAATCGTGATAGGTTTTTTTGACTTGACCATCCAATTCATAGTCTCAGACTCTCAGGCAGAAAGGGAATGATCAAATTAACAACGAAACTTTGCAGAGCAATTTAATGATTATACTGCATCTTAAAAGAAGCTCATTGGACTGTGACCAAAGCAATAAGCACGTCTTTTTTTACAGAGCAAGAATAAACTCCTTAATATTGTTCAGATAGCACTGTATTATAATTTTGAATTAAAATAATCAGTTGCTCTTACGCTCCGTTGGCCGCCACATGAGAGGAATATGACCTTTTTTCTTCCTGCCAGGTTCTGCTGAGCTCTCGTCTGCAGTTCCATTGGATCATAAGACTACTAAACTAATAAATGACAACCCAGGAAATAAGGGGAAAAGATGCAGACCTGGAATGGATAAACAACCCAGGGCCTCATGAAATATGGCTGCCTTCATCAAGTAACTCTGAAATTCATTCTTCAAGTGTTCATGCAAAGCTCGGCTGGCATCTAGATAAATCCGGTCATCAACCATACATACCATCAGTTAGAAAATTTCTTAGATACCAACGTCATGTATGTGAGGCTGAAGAACAATAATCCATTCAATCAACTTATAGAAGACCTTAACAGAAGCTACAAAACCAATAACTGAAATTATCAACAAAGAAGACTATCATTTATCTAATGAATAACTGTTTTTCCTAATACCAGAACCTATTATCATAAGCGCAACTTAAGTCACTGGCAATTAGCAATAGGAGACAAATTAGCAAAAGAAATGAAAGAGATTGACTTTCTCAAGAACAACTAAAGAAAAGGCACAGTGGAAGTATAACTGATAGTGTGTAATTACATAATTCCAACAAAAATGCACATAAGAGTGGGATATGGTTGATAAGAACTCCCTTCCCCTACCCCATCATGCTTGTGCGAACACATGAAGGCATGCATAGACAAGAGTAGCTGGATCACTGACTTGCAACAATTACCAGCCTATCACTTGGTTGTTTGAGTGCTCATATGTCAATTTCTCATGCCCTACAGTTCTCTAGTTTTTTAATCGAAGTATCTCTTTTAACTGAACTCACTGTTGCATGCATGCACGAGCATGTGTCTGACTGGTTGGATTCCTTCTATGCCAGGTAGCGCTAGTGTATCACTTAGTTCTTTATTTGAATGTCTATATGCTTAAGTATAATTAATAGCAATGATTCAAGTCTCAACGAGATCGAGTCCAAAATGGCCAAGCCATCTCATCCCAGAAAGATTTCAAGACCAATTCCTGCTGTCTCGTCTCATCCCATCTCGGCCATAATGCATTATGGTATCAATTTTAAATAAATCTAATTTATCGTAAAGATATAACATTTGAAGTTCAAATATATTTAAAAATTGAATAAAACACTAAAGTTTTTTAAATAATTTTTTAAGAAAAAAAGCATTAAAAGCAAGTATTAGAAAACCTGAGTGGTTCAGGGATCAAAACGGGATGATACACAAGACACTTCATTATGTGAAAAATCCAGGATATCTCTGTCCTACGAGATTTAAAATCTTGGTTAATCTATTAATAATTCTTCTAATTGAGCCCATTTTTATTTGGGGTTCAAACACATAAGCCTCAATTGCCTGGCTTTCGGGTTTTGGGAATTATTCAAGCATCTTTGCAAAATTCAGTCTTCAATACTCACTTTGGGTCTCTCTTTTCAACCAATTTAACTCGGTCCTCTTTTATCTTTGTACTCCAATTAATCTTGTTATGAACCTATTTTATTTGACTAATTTTTATAGCCACAGGAACTTTCCTCTGCATTGCCAACCTAGCACTACCCTCTATTTATTTTGTTAACCAGCATACAGTATCTGCTAGTGACATAAAATAAGGCGTTCAGTCTATAACATCATTAAAATCGTTAACAAGCTAAGATCAAGGACATAAGGAATTGGTCCTAAATATACATCCACATAACCAGAAACTCACCAATCTCTCCAGAACCCACAGCTACCTCTCGCACTTGCCACTGCTGTGTCATACAAATCCTCACTCGGCGATGTCAAGATGAGCTTGCAATACACCTTTGTTAGTGCACAATAATTTACCACTGTGGTACTCTTATGATTTTTGTTTAGGTCAATATGTATTTTCCAGATCTATCCCTTGATTTTCTAAACAAAAGATAGGCTCAGCAGTAGTCTTTTGGAGCACACTCAAATTGTTCCGTTAGAAATTGTTAATGAACTTAATTTTTTTTTTTCATAGTCATACTAGGCTCAAACAACAGTTTTTTTTTTTCATACAGTCACACTATGCTCAAACAACTTGTCGTAGCTCATAAAAAAAATAATTTATCAATGTAGGACAAAATTTTGACCTTTTCCCCTTATAAGAAGTACAAAAGTACCTCTCCACTGATAATGGCATATGTAATTAAGATCTCATTGAGTAAGCTAGCTAACCAAGCCAGCCTAATTTATTCTATAATTTCCTAATATTTATTTGAGTCTTCATCCATCATTGTGCTATATTCATTTTCATCCCCTCCTGAAAACTCCTTTTAACATAAAATAGAAAGAAACGGTGGCATTAGTAGCCATTGTCTTCTATATAGATATGCACCCGCTTTGGAATCTTCCTGAAATCTCAAACCCGCACCCACTTCCTAAGCAATCCCTTAAAAATGTATCTAAAGTGTCTGCTTCCCTGCACTCACACCCGCTCCCTAATTTAGGCAACTAAAGGTGGCATGTATGCATCCTCCTAAATGCAATCCTCAATCATTTCTCTAGCAGTGTTCTCATTTGCATACTCTAAACTACAATCACCAACTCCTCTTGATCTTACCATCTCTCACCAAAACTATAATATGTAATATGATCCATATCTCCTCCTCACCTCATTTAAAGTGAAATGAATCATACAAATCACCAGAAGATGCAGAAACTACAACATAGCGTTTCAACTTTGCAAAGCTTATACATTGGTTATGCTATTTGTTCTTCAACATTCCTTAGAGAGTGGCTTTTTATATCCTAATTCTATTTTGACAGTCACATTGCAATGCCAAGTTTCTTCACAAGTATGGCACTTGCCTAAAAATTCTTCAAAAATCTTTTTGGAGCAGTTTTGTAAACCTTGCCAGCTGAGTTCATGTCAAATCTTGTGGTTGTTTTTTCATTGTCTCCCATACATTTTTCGGCTGCAAAATTACTTTTCTTACACCTAATGTGTTCATTCTTAAGCAAGGTCATCACAACAATACTTAACATGTATAAAGAATTCTGCAAAAATGTAGACAACTGAGAAAAACATAAAGGTAGAATAAGTTAACTCATGTAACTTTAGAATCTTCCTGTATTATCCTAGTTCTTTCTTACTCTGCAGAGAAAATTATCTATTGTGATACATTTCATGAACTCATGAAGATTGTTGAATGCTCATCATGCTACTGAAAATACATATTTGCAAGAACCAGATTGTAAAGCCTTAAAATTTGAAAGCTCAATCTCGGATCACATCCTACAACTAAGCTTTGTGTCCGATGTATCTCCAAATTCCTAATTTTTTTTTAATTTCCTCATGCAGTCATTCAGATCATCACCTCATATGATTCATCAATTCTACCGAAATTTTTGACAACTATTTCCTCCACCATTCATGTCACACTCTACCCTTAAAAAAGTAGTCTTATCACCTAATGTCCTTGCATCATTTCATATACTATTCTTCCTCACATTAGCTTATCACCATTACATGTCTCTTCAATTTTGCTGTTCTGAATTACTAGCCACTAAGCATGATGTGTTCCATGCCCCTCTAAATGTTGAATTCAGTAATTATTGTTAAAGTGTTGATCAACTATTAAGATTACAAATGAATCAAGCACCATCAATCATTCTCTTAAGTTATTTCATTCTAAAGTAGATCGTAAACAGCACTGTTTTTTATCAATTGAGATGATAATCAGAAAAGCATTTCAAATAAGAGAATCATCATGATTTCAGCTGATAAAACATGGGATATCAGCTAATTCAATAAAACCTTGTAAAATGACAAAAAAAAAATTTGCAGATAAAAGTATTCCAATATATGAGTGTCAAAGCTTGCTGTGAAATAAAAATTAAGATAATTAGAAACCTGATGAACAAATAAAGTTGACATTTTCGAATTCACAAAAATGTAGAATCAATGGGAGCTCTGGTGCCATGTTGTATTGAGGTTTTCTCCAAGTGTTGTCGGTGTCCAGTAGCACATCAATTATCTACTTCAAAATCAACTCTCCACATTGAGATTTGTCAACACAAAAAGCACAGACTGAGAATCACAAGATAAACCACATTAAAAGCCAAATGCCACCAGAACAGTACCAATACAAAACTAGTTGTAAACAAAAGTTATACTCCAGACGGTTGATGAAGGAAGGAAATTCACTGACTGAACAAAGAAAAATTGAACATTGTCTAGATTAATCAAGATAATTCCTTATACTTAGGTCAAATTTTATTCTAATATTGCATAGTTACAGTCTCAGTTGACAGGTTCCCTACAGCAAAGCCAAGGAAAAGCAAAGAAAGCTAATGCAGCAGACACAAATTTTTGCACAAGCTATTTGCAGAGAATTAGGTTCTTTATATTTTTTTTCTCCCAAAAAGAGCAAACATTTGCCAGTACACTGGGCAATGCATTTTTTAATGCAGCATTTAAAATGAAATGTCTAGCAAATTTATCTATAAATAACTCCAACACTTTAAGGCTGCGTTTGGATGGGGGAATAAGGCCTGGAATAGACCCTTATTCCGCCTTATTCCCCCAAACACAATGAAAAAGGAGAGTGGGCCCCACTAGAACAGCTATTCCAGTCAACCTTCCTTATTCCGATTTCTTATTCATGGTACCCTATGGAATAACTCCTATTCCCACTGCAGCTATTCTAGGGGCACCGATAGAATTAAATTAAATAAATTAAATAAATTTATTTATAATGTCATTTAAATAAATTAAATAAATTTATTTATAATATAATTTAAAATTAAATAAATTTATTAATAGAAAATAATAAATTAAGTATGTTATTTTTTTCTTTATTAATATAAATAATTTATTAAGTATGTTCTTATATTATTTTATTAATAATAATTAATTTATTATCTTATTTATTAATAAATAATAATTTATTCAAGTCATTTTAAAAAAAATTGATAAACCATTTTATTGGAAGGGGTATTTTTGGAATTTCAGAAAAATTCTTCATCTATTCCTACTAGAATACATGCTTATTCCCATGTCATCCAAACATCATTTGGAATAACACTGCATTAATTGCACTGGAATAACATGGAATACCGGATTTTCATCCAAACAGAAATCTGGAATAACAAAGGGAATAAACTATTCCTACGGAATTCGTATTCCTATTCCTGAAATGACTTTTTGACATCCAAACGCAGCCTAAGGGCACCAATTGGGGTTACATTGTTCAAATTGTTAAAAATTTCCCCCTTAAGAAGGTTGATTTTGTTCTTAAGGTGCCACCTTTTTATTTTGTGAGTAAACACTTGGATGACTATAGAATAAACAGTTTGAGAGTTTAGCTATCATGATGTCATTTTAATGCCTATTCTATAACCAAGGTCTACAAAACCGGTGCCAAGACCTGATACATTTCTACTTCAATATGATAAGATACTCTTTTTTTTTCTCTCTTAAATATAACCCGATATCAGGCAGTATAGGTCAATACCAAATGGTTCAGCTAGGTTTGAATAGATTTAGTTCATACTGAATTGAAAGTCGGAATTACGTTGGTACAATACGATAGAGTCGATATGGCAGACCTTGCTTATAACAGTATTTTATAAAGATTTTACAGCAAAGAATGCTTATCTTTGCTTTTCAATCTAGCCAATATTCTTACATTATTTTGTTTACTTTAAAAAAGATATGTTCATCCACCAAGTAACACATTTCTAGCTCATCTTAAGATCTTAACCATAGCATTTAAATTAGTAAATGTCTTTGGATCAAGTATGATATAGAGTGGCTAATTTTTTATGTTGAATTAAAAAATGCAATATTTTATCAAAAAACACCACTATACCACATAGCATTGATCTTCATGAAATATTTATAAAAAAAAAATTAAACTTTCCTTCATATTTTTAAATCCCAACGAGAAGTCATGTGAGATACTAGAATAGGATACTATCCTAAGTATCAAGATAAGACCACCCTACCATCATCCCAATTTCTCAATCAGCGCATTATGGGACATCGTCATCCCAAGCATCAGGATGGGACAGGATGGCAACATGTTAGGTTCCATAAAAATACCAGAATGGCCCTTCCATCCCGCAATATTTAAATTTTAAAAATTTTCCTTCACTCAATCAGTAAAAATAGCCAAACTGTTGCATGACTCAAACTATAGTCTTGTGGAAATGCATGACACTAACTCTAATAAGAAATCAATCTGATAATATTTCATGTACTCACATTAGGGGATTCAAGACCTTGACCGATCATAAACAACACGGCAACCATGCACCGAACTTGATGCCACAAAAACGCACTCCCCTTGATTGTCATTGCCCACAGTTCATTATCACTGAACCTATAGATGGTACATAATAAAAATTAAGTGTGACATATACAGAATGCATATCCCTTAATCAATAGGGCTTATGAGCTCAAATGAAATCCCAAAAGTTATCAAGTATCAACAGAAATAAAAACAATTCATTATAAGATTGTCAGAAGCAAAAGGCACCCTTAAGGTGATATGACCCTTATGTTGCCTAAGGCACTAGTGCCAAAAAAGCACTCACCTAGAGAAAGAAAGGTAATAATTAAAAATAAGTATTAGAAATAAATATTATATGATATGAAAAATAATAAAAGCATTATCAGATTGGTTATTCAATTTTCAATATCAGAAATTATAATTGTCTTGAACATTAGATATCCTATTTCACATCATTCAAAACATCATATCAAAATTCCACTTCACAATCACATTTTTAAACAAAAGTCAGCAAAAATAAACCATTGAACATCTTTAGAGGCTTCAACATTCAAATATGATACCAAAATACCACTTCCAAAACCACGTCTGATGTTTTAAACAAACATAACACAAAAAAGTAAATCATGGAATATCCTAGAATGGTTCTTTATTAATAAGGATTCCAATAAACCAAAATGACTACCAAAGTCAAGCTAATAAAGCTCTAAAAGAATGGGTAAAAAGAAATAGAAAGAATACTGATCAACATTGGAGAGGTGCTTCAAATGCCTCCCACTTTATCCCAGGTGCTCGCCTAGGCATCACCTGAGTAATCTTGACTCATTTGGACAGTATTGAGGCGATCATGGGCTCTCTTGCCTTGCCTAGGTGTCTACACAAGCACCCGAAGTGCCTTTGACACAACTGTTTCAACAAATCTGAAGGACAAGAAATGCATATAGGGAAAAGCTTAAGATGAAGGTATTGGTACACATCTTAACATGCTAAGTAACACTATGATCTCTTTATTCTTGTCAAGTCAAAGAAAAAAGACTAATAAATGCTTCATGCTTGAAAAACATCAGGTATGCCATATAACAACAAAACTAGTATATCAAGGTGTAACAATCAGTACTTGCTATGACAGGGAACGAGTGTGGTCTAGAAGAGATTGTTGGCCATTGAAAATAATGGCAACAAGAGAAAAACGTGCATGTACTGGGGAAGTTCAATCATTGCATCGAATATGCAACTTGTGGCAGAATCATAAAATCAGGCATCATAAGAATCTCATGTTCACAAGTATTGCCTGCCATGCAGATTAGTTGAAAGTGGAAGCAGAAGCCTCTGATTCAAATACAAATTAATAATGCTAGGTAAAAATGACCAAAAATGGGATATTACTTTGAGTTCTATATCTCAAGCAATTTCATGAACATTAGATCACCGACCAACAATGATGAATTAATTTAAAAGAGCCTTAAGATGAAGATCTGATATTCAAAAGATAAAAGAAAGGATAACTTGAGGTCTACAAAGCAAGGTTACTTCAAATTGCATGCCATCTCCATGTCTGATGCATATCAGATAACACAGTTGTTGGATGCTTCTAAGCATGTTTCGATGTTTATTCTATGTATCCTTTTGCTAAATATTTAAAAAGTTCCAGATACTTTCTGGATATGCCCAAAATAATGCTTTATACCTCTGACCATGAGGGGGGAGACATTTTTTTTCTATTCCCCTTGGATGTTAACCTTTTTTGTTGACCTTTTACTGATCAATGGCTAAATTATAAGTTCATGGTGTTGACGGGGTGTAAAGTACAGACTTTGGCATGTGAATATGCCACCATGATAATCCATTGTGCCTTTATGGGTAGTTTTATATATTTACTTATAGTTGTACTCTACCATATCGTGTCTATTTTTCTTCATCAGCCTATCTGTATTGTTTTGCATCCACATCCTCCACACCCATGCTTCATAGCTGGAAATTGAATATGTCCCTTTTTTAGTGAAACAGTGAGGCATCAAGCCATAAAATTAGTGGCTTGAGAGGCATCAGTACTGCTATTACCATTTCTTATTGATTCTGTGGATATACTTACTAATTGCTGGTTTTTTTCCTTTTGTTTTATCAAGCAAAAAATTGACCTTTTATTGGAAGAAGAGATATCAAAGATTGTGATGTGGCGCTTATAGTTATTCACATTCGCTGCGTCCATCTTACAGAAATTTCTGAAGTCATGCTCCCCAATGAACTTCATAGCAGCTTCCTGCATTGCCTGATTGTCAAAAGAAACAGAACAGGTTGATGATTATTACTTGAAGTAGGCAATATACAACTGCATTACAAGTAAAATTTAGAAGTGATAAATATATACCACTATGTCCAAATTCCCCTTCCAGAAAAGGTACCTATATTCTCTGCTTAAACAGCTAAACCTGCAATGAAAAAAGATTATGATGCAAGTGTAAATACCTTACTATGGCAGAGTTGTGCGACAATGAACACACTATTCACTTGTTTTTTCAAAAACAAAACAAAACCAGGAGATAAATGGACAAAATGTATTTAAAAAACTGCACAACTACAGCAATAAACTGGATCCCAATACATAAAAAGTGCTTTGCATATGTCCAATGGAGGTTCGATATGATGTCAGTCAAAAAGGATCAGCGACATCTCAATTCTGGTCTAGGTGTTTATGTCTTATACAAGTACAATCCTTCGTGTGAAGCTTCCAAGGATGAGAGCAGAAGACCAATGAAATGTCATTCACTAAATAGGTGCTTATAGAGATTTATTTGTCATAAAAATGCCGTATTTGCCCTATCAAACAATTCCTAAATGGGGTATACCACCAGTCAAGAAGAAGACTTCTACAAGCACGATACTTCAGAGAGAAAAAAATGAAGACCAAGGAAGATTAATTACTTGCTGAGAAATATACGAAAGCATAAAAAGTAAATAATAAAAGATCACAGAAACCTTGCATGGAAATCTGTGGAAATGGGACACCAGCCTAACACCCGTATATCTTTTGGAAGGACTTTATTCAGCACCTTGACGTAATCGATCTCTGAATATAAGACAGGGAAATCATCAACATATTTGATGCCTCATATCATAATATGCATCTTTACTGTAAAAAGCTTTATTTTTTCTGACAGAATCAAAACAAAGAACAACAACATATCATTATTTTTGTAAATGTGCTTGGACTTCCACTACTCACCAGACATTAGCATCAAATCATGGCAACAAATTGTCTTAGTGTTTCATTTATGGAATAATGTTATTAGATCACTCCATATTGTATATATGAATTTACTTACCACACTTTTCTTCCAGTGTGGGCTCCTCAATTTTGTTGTTTGCTCCAATGCCCTTCAGGTTTGATCGTAAATATAGAGAAATCACCTGCACCAACTACTTATCATCAACACCAGAAAATAATAACAACACTGTGAATATAGAAAATCTGTCATACTTGGCCAGTTGATGAAACTCCCTTGTCGGTTCTACCGCACCTTGAGTAATGTGAGTCCTCTTTTTTGCCAACCAAAAGTTTCGTCCTCTCCAGTGCTTTGAATATCTCAGACTGGAGGAACCATAGAAATAAAGCCTATAAAAGGTGATTGACTCCCTGATATATATTTCCAAACTGGCAGAAAATAAACAGAAAAGAACCTCAATAGTTGGATCCATTTGAGCCCCTGAAGCAAAACCATAGAACCTGTCAAAAGAACTAGAAATTATGGGACGCCTTCATCTTGTTCTTTACGAAATAATTTGAGAGTCAAGAGTTAGTACGAGTTAAAGCAGTAATGGAAAAAAAACACAGTAATTATGTTGTGTGCAATCTGATTTAAATGAAGAAAGATAAAGACCTCTGACCAAAATACATGATTTTCAGAGCAACATATCTCTTTGCAAACTGATGTATGGTCCTCAGGTGGCCACCTGCACGAGGAAACAACCTGGTCATAATTTTGGAGCTTATCCTATTATCAATGAGTGGAAAATGCTTTGCATTTTATAATTGCAAAAGTCAGAAATTATTGGTAGATGTTTCCAACATCTACCAATTTTCTCCCTAAATTTTCTTTGGCCAAAACTTGAAACCAATTTTTTAAGGGCCAGTCTCAAGTTGACACTTGTAAAATCTATTTAACCTTTTGTAAAGCCTTTTCATGTTAGCGTTTGATCTATGCCTGATCCATTTTTGATGGGAAAAAAAAAAGCTTGGGCAATGACATGGATATGAAAGTATGCAAACTCTTATTGGAACTTGCAATAAGTCATTTTTCTTCTGCACAACTCATGACTGTATTAACCAGGCAGTCGGAAGTTGCAAATGAATGTAGATATGCTTGTGGATAAAATGAGGCAAATTATATCAGTATGTCATGAATGCTTGCAAAGTTTGAATGTGCATAGTCAATACAATGTTCGACAAAGTGGACTTGTTCTTTTAATGTGCCTTAGACAAGCCAAGGAAGCACATAAAGAAGCCAAAATCTCAAAAAAAAATGTTTCGTTAAATGACCCATATATAAAAAACAAGAAAATTATTAATAACAAAACAAAGAAAAGTATTAATAACAAACTAATCCTTTTCAAACATTCATAGGCAGACTTACAACTCCTAACCTACCATTTTACAGTTCCAGCCCACTTTATCCCATACCATCATGCTAAAAGGCTTTTCAATCACTCTAACTAATAAAATCCATATTTTGGTCGAGTTCTTCTTCTTCCTCCAAAGGAGAGGGGTGATAGTTGAGTTAGCCTAAATATTTTGGATAAGAATTTAAATAGCCTGATATTTGGATATTCGCATCATAATTTTAAAGGATAGTTGTTGTTAGTTTGTACTGATGATAGTTAAGAGTACAACTCTCCAGAGAGTCATAACTGATGTCAGAGCTGATTCTACAGAAGGAACATCTGGAACAACATTTAACCTCTTTTGAGAGGACTTCTTTTATCCATTCATTTCCCAACTTGCTTGATTGAAGTTAGCCTGATTCATGACTGCTTTGCTTTGCCTGCCTTTTGATTTTTGACATTTTATTTCCCACTTATTAGCTCAATTAGCTGTTCATCATCATCTTTTTCTCTCTATATTGGGTATTGTCTTCATCGGGTGGTGGCATGCTTTCTCAAATAAAGAGGAAAAATTATTTTTCAATTGTCTTCTGAAAGGATATCTGCAATTTAATTATTTTTCCAGAAAGATCTTCAGTAATCTGATTTCAAATATACAAATTGTTTTTTTTACAAAAAATAAAAGTAAAAAATAAAAGTATTGACACCTTTTATGTGCAAACTTTGAAAAAAAAAATCATGACACATGTGACACATAAATGGAAATTCATTGGAAAAAAAAAGTGAATATCTTAGCAGCAAAAACTGATCAAGACATAAACCTGTTTCCTCTGTTAACTCATGCTTTATACACTTGGCAGAGTTCTCCACATGAAAACCATTGGCCGCAGTATTTTCATCCTGGAATAATATTTACCTTAGAATCTTCTTGGAATAATATTTACTTTGGAACCCACATAGAGAAATAAAATGGTTCAGGGTTTCTCGAACCAAGGTCATCTTCTACCTTGGTTGAATTACTAGAAGACATGAATAGATGATCAGAAGAACAGCTCCTGGTTTTTTCTGAAGTCTCGGCTGAATGAAGTTCATTCTGCTGGTGTTCTTGAAGAGCTCTTTCCAAGCTTGCAGTAGCATTTGCAGGAAATGTTACATCTTCTTCCTTAAAATAAAAAAAGTCAACAGCATAGAAGTTAAGCAAAATAACATACATTGTGTCAAATACTGGTGTGCACCCGATGATACCATACAAAATATCCCATTTAGAGTTGTCGTTAATAAAGTGAACATTCTCTATATCTTAAGGCTATGCAAATGGCCGAGTTTCAAAAAAATCTCACCCTGTAATGTAGCTCACAGACATAATCTAACGTGTATCAAACAGTCACTACTTGCTATTCTTAAGCTTGATGTTACTTAATGGTTCAGAGTTGTCAGTATAGTGAATCAACTATTCTTGATGATGTTTATCAAGAATTAACAATTTATATCCAAGAACATAAAGTATTTTCTGAATCAACTATTCTTGATGATGTTATCAAGAATTAACAATTTATATCCAAGAACATAAAGTATTTTCTGTTTTTGTAGAATTAATTGTAAATTTCAAAAGTTCAAAGCATATTTCTTGTTCTGCAAAATAAAAGATACTAAAAATTAAAAATAATTCTTCCTGTAAATCCTTTAATATCTCCTGGATTGCACATTTGTGTCTCTTCACATATCAACAAAAGTCCAAGGGTCGGCGTGAGTACCTTCTAAACGATCAATTGACCGATCATTTTTTCTCAGTTTCACCGCAAACAATGGAAAAGTCCGAACCTTTTAACTTCTTTGCGCTCAAAAAAGGAGAATCACCACGCTAAATAAAGAACAAAAGAGAGATTATTAAGAAATAAATTGATTCCTCGATAGAAGCCAACCTTTGAGCACCGGCAGCAAGATATTCGTGACAGCAATCCCTCGTTCACCCTCTCCAATTCCTGAGTTTATTTTATAAAAGAACAAAGATTAGGGCACGGAAGAGAAATATCCGTTTCTGGACTTCCATCGGACATAAAGAACGCACGAATGGAGAAGAAATTAGCAGAAGGGTTTAGGGTTTTACCTCCACCCGGTTGCGGAGCGAGGCCAGCTGGGATTGGAGGTCCGCGACAAGATCCCAGTCGTCCGATACCACCATCGGAGGGTCCTGAACGCCTTCTCCGAGCCCGTCCCCGGTCGCCATGGCCGCCCTCTGCTTTCCACAGCGCACGGCGCTCCAGCAAACGAGAGCGACCGGCCCCGACCCTACGCAGCGAAAACAGCGCCAAATCCACGCTTCAATTGGACTAAACCATTGGTCTAATTAAGGTTTTGGGTAAATTTAGGACAACATGGACGCCAGGACAATTTAACAACCTTTTTTATATCCTGTTCAAGCAAAAAAGTTATTCATCTAACCCTCCAAATCTCGCGAAGGTAAGATCTTCAAGTAAATATCGATGTTACGAATAATTAGCCTACGTTCATAACCTCATCAAACATAAGGTCAGTTTTCAAGGTTGAAATTAGTGTATCATTTTATGGCGAACGGCAACTTAGTCCAAGGATTCCATCACCTATTTTTAGTTCCCCTCCTTTTCTTTCTAATTCGAAGAAGTTTTAACATCTTCCATAGGCGAGGTGCGTCTTATCATAACCTTCCTCTAATATTTATTATTTTATCTTTATTTATAACATCAAATATTTAGAATATTTCTCTGACATTTATTATTTATTTTTTTTTCAAAAATATACATCATATGCATCGTGTTATAACATGTGTGGTTGATGTCGAAGCCGTCGGTGCTTTCATGCCATTGTCGTTGCTTTGGGTTCCAATCCGATGAGGCAATCAACTCTTGCATTTGGGAAGTATTGCAACCGTTATCCCAGCTTATGCCAGCTAAGGATCAGGTTGGCAGATGTTAGCCAATAGCTATCCTATTTTTTGTTTAATAGTCACTTAGATAGTGTTTGAAATAGAAAATAAGAGAGAATATCGATATCCCTCCTTATCCTCAAAAGCTATAACTATAAGGCTGTATTTGATATGAAGGATAAGGGATATCCCTTCTTATCCCCAAATGCTATAGCTAGAGAGGATAGCTCTAAAAAAGTTTAACCAGAGGGTATTAACCCCATAGTTAAACCATACGTTATCCCCTAAACTTATTCCCTAGGGAACCCAGGAATAACTAAAGTTATCCCTTAATAACAGACTTGTAATTTTAAAAAGGTGCTTATTCCCTCAGCTATCCTCTGGATAAATGCTATCATGTATATTTATCCAGGGATAGCTTTTGGGGTATCAAAAACTACCTAAAGGATAGCTGGGAATAAAGTTAACCAGAGGATAACCCATGGTTAACCATGGTTATCCTCTTAATTTATTCCCTAGAAAATGCAGGAATAGCTGGTTATTCCTCCAAATAAGAGTAAAAAAAAGTTATCCTATGGATTTACCTTTTTGCATTTGATATGATCAATGGAATAGCCAAGGGATATCCCTGGATAGCCAGGGATAAACTCTATCCCATACATTTATCCATGAATAATATTTTTTCTATCGAACACTACTTTTAAAATTCTTCAATAATTTTAATATAAATAGATCCTAAACCAAGCTTTCAGCAACCAATTAAGGTCAATCCATCCTTATTTTATCGAAGCTTCCAAAATTGCTACCAAATGATGTCCAATCTAATCAGCTCATCTAATGGAGACACATGTTATATTCGAAAAATATATTATTTGTCTAGTTAGATCGCATCGCTTTAAAGAAGAAAATTCTAAATAAAAGAGGTTTTGCTATAGCCATTAATCTATTTAATACTCTTTTTATTTAGGCACACAAATCAGTCTAGTTGGAAGCCTATCATCTTGTTTAGTGGTTTATCTATGATGGCGAAGATTACCCTAGTGGTTTATCTATGATGACGAGGATTGCCCTCCTGCGGTCGGTTCTCACATCTCTTCTTCTTTATCTTCTTTTCAATACTGCTACCCCGATCACTTGTCTGAAAAGGTTAGAGAGATATTTTAGAGACTTCCTCTGGGCCTCAATGCAGGATAGTCATGACATCCACCTTCAGTCATGGGACTCTATTTGTATGCCAATTATGATGGTGGCATTGGCATTCAGTCACTGATTGTGAGGAGAGATGCTCTTCTTGCTAGACATGCCTCTCGGTTTATTCTTGATCCGCACTGCGAGCCAGGTATGGTGGTTGGACCTCGATATGACTATTCAGGCTTCCGTGGCCATTCTTTTTTCTGGAAGGAGGTGTGTAGGCATGCACCTCATGTCTTGAAGAACATCATATGGTTGATTGGAGATGGTACTTTAGTGGATGTTGTTCAGGATGTCTGGATTGCGAAACTCTCTCTCTCACGATGGCCTACTTTTATCAGTACTGATGTCCCTAGTGGTACGAGAGTCTCTGATTTGATTTCTCAGGATCTCTCCTGCTGGTATGAGCCCACGATGTCTCGGTTGTTTGGTGTAGAGCTTGCTCTCCGTATTCTCTCTATTCCGATCATCGCGGGCATACTGAGGATACCAGATTATGGAAAAGATCTTGTCTCTCCAGTGTTCCGTCCAGGGAGCTTATGCAGATATATAGGCCACAGGCTCAGCGTACGATGGAGGCAACGTGGGTGTGGAAGCTTCCTATCCATCTCAGGCTTCAACTCTTTATCTGGAAGCTTCTGTGGGATTGTCTTCCTACTTGCTCTCTCAGAAAGGAGAATGCCCATCCAGCCTACTTGCCCTTTGTGTGGCCAAGATGAGACTATTGATCATGTTGTTTTTCTCTACCCTAAAGCGAGACAGATTTGGCATATGGTCGGATATTAGGTTAGGGAGAGGGGTTCGGTTGCCTGGAGGTCCTCTTTTTTAGCGATATTAGGTGGGGTAACCAGCGGTAGGGAGTCATTTGGGTATCCACAGCCTACCAGATCTTGTTATCAAGGAATCAGCTTATATTCGTTGATGATGTTGTCTCTCCTCAGAGGATTGTTCGGAATGCCTTATCATTCTCTGTTGACTACACTCTCTACTGCTCCGCTAGTGATTTTGATAGCTCTGGGCACTAGGGTTCTCCTGCTGCTTCGGCAGCCAACCGAATAACGGTTTTTATTTCTTGGGAACCCTCCCAGGGTTTGTCAAAATTAATTTTGATGGGAGTGTACGGGGCAGATTAGCTGGAGCTACTTTTATCATTCGAGGGACTGATGGAGCCATGCTTGCGGCTGATGATTTTGGCTTTTTAGACTCCTCGGTTCCACTGGCAGAGCTTTATGCAATGTAGGCTGACATTTTCTATGTTGCTAGGATCCTTTGTGCTCAGAGTCTCTTTATTGAGGGGGACTCTCTCATGGTCGTTCGATGGCTTCGGAGGGATTGCAAGCACCAGCTCCGCTGAACCCTCTGCTATTGATGTATGGTCTATCCTGTGGGATATGCACAGTTACTGGATCCGTCATGTCTATTAGGAAGCTAACTCGGCGGCTGATTGAGTGGTGGCCTTGGTGGCACATCATTCAGGGTTTTGGTTTTGGAAATAGGATAACCCCTGTTCTATTGTACTTAAGCAAATCCTTTTTTCTGATCTATCGGACTTGACTCGCACTAGACTGGTGTGATCACCCACTTGTACCAAAAAAAAAAAACTTCATCATGATAGTTAACTCATCCAGAAATCAATTCATTAGAGCCATCCACTAATAAATAGTCAACTTCAAGACAACTCTCTCAAACACTTATAAAAACCGTTCTAAATATAGTAAACAAGCTTTTAGTCTTAGGTCTCAAACTTATAATTAATGTTTATTTGAAGGACTTTATATTTTGTTTCATCTTTTTTTTTTTTTTTGACACAATTGAGCATTAAGGGATTTTCACTTAAGACTCAAACCTTCTCACACTCTCTTTCATAGGCTCATGCATAAACTTGTTGAAAAAATTCTCTATCATCCGAGCAAGGATAAATCTCATATATTAACATGTAAAGATCGCTTTTAGATGTCAACATTATCATTAGTCAAAAATCTCAAATTGTAAAGAGTTCTTGATCAAGCTATATGGTTGACTCCTTGGGTTGGGTTCAGTGTCAATTTTATCATTGATGTGAGGTGTTTGCCATTAGGGGTACAACTTGGGCCGGGTTAGGGTAGGTGTTTGCCATTAGGGATGTAACTTGGGCCGGGTTCAACCCCAACCCGGTCCGTCGAACCCGATTTAAAGTAGTGTTTAAACTCATATTTGTCCAACCCGAACCTGAAAGATCCAAATTTAATCCGGCCCAATTTGCAATTGACCCGGGTTAGGGTTGACCGCAATCCAAACCCAAGGGTTACCCGAACGAAGGTAGCTTATTGGCACCAGATTTTTGGGTGCGTTGAAGGCACCAATCGGATCAGACGAGATGACCAACTTGAGGGCAAGGAAGGCAAGGCCATCGATCGCAGACAAGAAAAAGGACAAACATAAAGGCGGACCATCCACATATTTCGTTTCACTTCCGCCTCCTCTTCTTTGTTTACAGCACCTCCTCCTCTTCTTTGTTTCAAGCAAGACTTTTTTTTTAATACAATGTTAAAGCCCCGAGTCCAGCTTATGCATTCGGCAAGAAATTTTTTTTTTCGTCTTTGGGATCCATAATTTGATGTCTATTTACTTTGAAAAAAGCATTTTATTTTATTTTTTCTCATCAACCCAAATTCCAATCCAAAACTCAATATGAATCTATTTTTAAAAATAGGATTAGGATTGAGGTTTTACAAATAGGGTTAGGATTAGGGTTGACATTTTATAAATAGGGTTAGGATTAGGGTTGAGAAAAACCCGAGTTTCATTAGCCCGAGTTGCACCCCTATTTGCCATGCTATAGATTTGGTGACATCATCCTATGGTTGAAGGCATCGATGGAGTGGGTGCTCTTCATGCCATTGTGCTCGTTACGGTCAAACGGGATGACCCTGGGGCATTTACTTGATGCATGCTAGCAGGAGTGGGGGAACAACAATGGCAAGTATGGACCCATACCAACGCTGCTTCCACAACAAGTTATCATGAGGGATTTCAACAATATGTAGGGCATGCTTATAAGTGAAGAGGCTAACCATTTGAAGAAACACAAGAGCATGGACGAGCACGGAATCAATTCCTGGTTAGAATCTATAACCAATTTAATTAGGATTAATTTTAGTATTTTAGATTGAAAACCAAATTGATTCTATTTTGAAACCAATCTAAACTGATACAATTAAATCAGTTTGATTCTAAGCTAGTTCCAAAGTGAAACTTTTTTTTTCTATTTTATTTGACACATGTTTAGTGTTTAATAACTAATTTAATATTTCAGATTTTTTCAGTAAACTGATAAATAACTTATAAAATACATGTGATATCACTATTTTTTTAAAAAAATACTTAAAGAAAATGTTCTTGTATGTATATATTTTTTAAGACTCTACTATAAAATAAAAATTCTCGAATCACAATCGATAGAATAAACTCATCGGACCTAGGGTTTGCATGCCTACACTATTGGGAATTATATCCTAAAGCCAATCATTTGATGATTGTGCTAATGTAAATAGCATATAAATTGATATATTAATAAAAGTTATTTGACAGTTTATTTATTACAAGAACATCTTCTTAAAACTCCTAATAGTAATGAAGCCCTCAAGATCTTCCTTCAAGATAAAGGAGATTTATCTTTGAAGGTCCTCAAAAGAGTTCGCGACCAAATGATATACTATGACAGGGCTATAGTACTATCAATTATAGGACGTATATCATATTTGTTGGTTGTCCTCTTAACCAAGGACTGTAGAGACATTGGTATGACATACAGGTGAAAGTGTAGGAGTACATTTCACCGAACGTGACTCATTTCCGGATACTCTGCTGTCAAGAGTTAATCCGAGAAGATATAGGTATAAGTATCCTTCAGATCTGAAGATCACAACAGGTGACTTGCAAGTAACTCATTGTACTTAGGTGCCAGACCACTAGATTTCTAATCCAGATATGAAAGATGACTGCGTGCAGTCAAGTACTTATGGTAATCAGTTGTGGATCAAGATAGAATTTGACCTATCCCGTTAAAAGGAGAAATGCTTGTGTTTCAATTTAGCAAGACCTTGGCCAAGGCACTTCATGTGAAGGTCACATGATCACTAAATTGAAATCACTTTATGATTTATGTTTAAAGTTTACAGGCTCTTAAGCCATCCTTAGCATTTGTGGTCAAAAGGATGAATTATACGGTAACTGTTTCTTAGGGTTCTTGGAGTTTGCTCGGCAACTCTTCGATCTATCGGATGTCGGGTTCCATTGCTAGATGAGCACATCGATTAGTATAGAAAGTTGTTCCTATGCTACCGGCTTAGGTTCGAATATAGAGAGTCACACACATAGAAGTTTCCTAGGATGATCTATTTGCTGATCAATGATTGAGAATCGTATATTATTTAATTAATCAATTTGATTGATTGAATTATCTCAATTGGGTTAAGTACAAGTGAATAAGATTCAATTTGGTTTAAGTCTATTAGAAGGACTAATCAATTTCAAATATTGATTTGGAATTAGACTTGATTTGGATTTAAATAGATTCAGGACTAGACAAATTTGATTTGGGTTAGGACCATGATCTATGTAGGTTCAGTCCAATAAATTCAAATCAGCTTAAACCAAAACCCGAACCCAAACTCCTCGCATAAGGATCTCACATGATGAGATAACTTGATTAAATTCTCATGTATAATTTAATATATTAATTTAATCTTCTCCAAACCATTTTCGTTGGAATTCTAAGTGTTAGAATTCATGTGGAATTAATGTACCTCTTTGAATTAACCAACGATGGAATTCTAAGTGCTAGAATTCACATCTCTTTGGTTTTCACTGAACGTTGGAATTAACAAGACATTGAAATTCTAAGTGTTAGAATTCATAGGTTTTCACCAAACATCGGAATTAACCAAACCTTGCGTCTCTTTGGTTTTCACCAAACAGCAGAATTCTAAGTATTCACCGAACGACAGAATTCTAAGTGTTAGCTAAATTGAGCCTATAAAACAGAGGACATTCTTCACCAGATTACAACTCAACTCACGATATGTCGTGGATTAAAATTCTAAAGAGTTAGAACACAAAATCCTAGTGTGATTCTGGTGTTAGCAAAAGTTTGATGGATCTTGGAGGAAGATTCAAGTGGGAGGATTCAAGATCAGCAAAGTTATTTTTCTGCGAGCTAACACTCTCAGGAATCCGATCATTCGGGGGCTTCGTGTGGACTATACTAGAGGCCGGACGATTGAACGGCTGTAGAGCAATAAGGATTTACTTACTATTCTTAAGGTAAGTGATTTGATCCCTAGATCTTAAGGCAGGCTTCAAGATAAGTTTTATGACTTCTCATCTTGAAGATCAAGATATGATCTTGATGTTTTTATTTATATGCATAATTTAGATCAAACGATCCTATAGTATAAAGCAAAGATATGATCTTGATGCATATTAGATAGATTAATATGTAATTTTAAGTTTCCGCATTGATAATAGTTATCAAATTTTAAAATATGCATGCTTCGAAGATTGTTTCTCCCTACAAATGGTATCAGAGCAAGGTTTCGTATTGATCTAATTTATAGCATATAAATTAGTGTTCTTATTAATTGTGTAATAATAGCTAAAATGGATCACCAGGCTATCAAGTCATAGATGGATTAAAAATCCAAATTACCACATTCAACGAGGTATTTTATGACGTATAGCGGTACCGCACTCTCAAGATGTTTTATATTTAATACATATTGATTTTGTATAAAAGCATGTTGATTGATTTATATTTAATACATATTGATGTTGTATAAAAGCATGATAATTGCATGTTTAGTATAAAAACATAAATATGAGAGTCTTATTTGAATGTTAAATATTTATTCATAATCTTTTTAGATATGATCTAAATATAGGAATTATGAGTAGTTATATAATGCAAGTGATGCATGATTTAAAATATATGACATGAAAGTTATGGAAATATGAAACATATTTAATCTTTTGGGTTAACTAAATCAGGTCCATAAAGGGTTAGACCTTAAGGTTTAAATCAAATGGACTATAAGAGTATTTGATCAAATCTAAATTAATTAGATTAGGTTAAGGATGCTCTAAATCAAACAATAGTTGTAGTTGATCATGTCCATGTTTTGATTAAACCAATAGAAGTAGATTAGGCTCCATGGTTGAGCATGAATCTCTTAGATGGTCAAATCAAAATTGGTTAACCATATGATGTCAAGGTGAGTTGGCAAGTTGCTCTAGGATCAACGATCGAATGGTTTTTAATTGGGAGCAACTCGTACTGATGCATCTTTAACGAGTTAATGCATATTCCTTCCATCGGTCTCACTTCCTGGTCAATATGGTGAACCATTTATGATTACGATCATTTATCTGATTCGGATTGACCCATGCCTGTAAGGAAATCAGTCTGACTGATTTATGTGCCACTTAACCTGATTAGTCAATTTATCTTTAGATTATTAAATCCTATAAAATTATTAAGTCCTTAAAATGAAATAGTTATATGATAACTAGATCATAGCCTCATATTAAGGTGAGTGATAATGAGTCCGATGTCTTGATAATCATTGGAGGCACTCTATGCCTGGTACTTATCAACCATCGAAATTATCATTCATATATGATAAGTCAGCATAACTATTAAATAGACAGTTAGGTGGGCCGAACTTCACTCGGGCTTGGTTGTCTATAGATAGATTGCACTGATTATATTATTTAATGGTTGGACCTAACTAGAACTTTCAGTGGAGGCACTCCATGCCTGCTGAAGAGGAATATGGGGCAAAACTGAACACTAAGAATTATTTTAGGAAATAATTGGTTTTGAACATACTCTTAGATGCATATGGGTTGGCCAAGCTTCACTTGGGCATGTATGTAGTCTATGTAGATCTTAGTGCCCACTAAAGAATTAAGAATAATTCTTCGAATTGGGGTGTAGAGGCTGCCAATTTGAACAAAATAGTAGGAGAATCTTTAGACTAAAGTCCAAGTCTTTAGACTGAATCAATTTATATACTACTATACTTTAGTTTTTCCTTATGCAGAAAATGACCACTAATTTATCATTAAGGTCCCTATTGGATAGTGACAAGTTGAATGGTTTAAATTTCAATAGCTGGTTTAGAAAACTTAAGATCATCCTTGAGCATGAGAGGATTCTATATATTCTGAATAATCCTGCACCAGAGATACCTAATGCAAACACTCAAAGTTCTGAGAGAGACACTTATCAGAAGTGGCTCAATGATAGAACTAGCGTGTGTTGCATCATGCTAGCAACAATGAACGATGAATTCGATCGCCGGTTCGAGAATGCTCAGCCAAAAGAAATCATTCAAGCGTTGAATGAATCTTTCGGCACACCCGACGATGTTGAAAGGAAAAGATTGGTTGTGCTATTTTTAATGCTCGAATGAGGGATGGATCACCTGTCACTGATCATGTATTATACATGATCGAGAAGATAGAACTCCTAAGCAAGCTCGACTTTCCCCTACATGAGCAGTTGGGAAAAGATGCGATCCTGAATTCCTTGCCTCCATCCTTCCGACCTTTCCTTATTCATTTTCGAATGACAAAGCCTGCAGTCAACTACCACGGTTTATTGGGGTCGTTACAGAACTTTGAGAAGGACAACCAGCTCTCTAAGGGTTTGGTTAATGTGGTTGAAGAATCTAAGGTAGGGCGTCAACCCTTTGGGAAAAGGGAAGAAGAAAAAGAATAAGAAAAATGTGCAACATGCTAGGACATCTATAAGGGTCAGATGTAGAAGAAGAAAGTTGATAAAAGTCAAGCTGAATGCTTTCATTGCAAGATGCAAGGGCACTGGAAGAGAAACTGTCCTCTTTACATTGCCACACTTGATCCAAACAGGCCAAAGAAGAAAAAGGGGCAAGATGTTGCTCAACAAGGTATTTATATGACAACACCTTGTAATTTTTTTGTATATGATAATCAGACCTGGGTATTGGATACCGGGAGTCCTTTTAACATTTGCAGTTCATTGCAGGGACTACAGGTCACTAAAAGATTTGAGGACAATGAAAGATTCCTTAATGTCGGCGATGGAAGATTAGTTTCAGTTCTGGCAGTAGGAGTTCTTAAAATAGTTTTCAATAGAAATGTCATTGTACCAAATGATGGTCATTTTTTCTCAACATTCTTGTTGAACATAATTTCTGTAGGCCTTCTGGCCAAAAGTCATTATGAAATTTAAATAAAGGATGTTACTTTGAATATCATTATAAATGGAGTCACTATAACGACTGGGCATTTATCTAATAGCATTTATATATTATCACAGCCTATACCTTAGATGATCGGAGTTAAAAAATTAACTTCTCCAAACCTTCTTAACGAAGATCTAAACCCTGGCCAAATCATCTGAACAACATTCCGTTGAACAACTGGCTGGAGGTGTCAATCTTCTTTCCATGAGCTGGAAGGCCAAGAATAAGTGCGACTTCATCGGCACTGAATAGAACCGGCTTGCCACAGAAAATGAACTCGTCGCCTCCATTGTGACATCTTATGATGTCTGCTAGCAGTCGCCCGTCGACTGTGGAAGTCTGCATGTTGACGAAGGCATCAAATGGGGTCCTTCGAATAAGTTTTGTATGCTGTTGGTAAACCCCATCTTCCAAACCTTCTGAACGTATACGGCGGGCCTGCAACTATTCTTAAACAGCTGGGAAGCCTTCACTCGGGGGACTGAAATAATTTTCATGTCATCTAAAATAGGGGGTAAAACATACTAGTCAGCTGGGTGTCATTATGTATGAACTAGGGTGTCATGACATTTTAAGAGAGGATGTCATAATATCTTAACAAAGGGATAAACATACCTGAAGGAGACGCATCCTCATTTGAATGAAGAATGATGTCCTTGCTCTGTTCCGCCATTTTCTCCTTCTAGTTCTTCTTTGTTTGCGGTCTTCGTCCACAAACGAAAGCACTCATCTCCATGAATGAAGTAGATGGAAGAAAGAACTATGGAAAAAATTTAGAACACCGGTGGCTTCTCGAGCAACAAACGAAGGACCTTTAGGGTTCAGAAATTTTTTTATGCCGACCTTAGAGAAATATGAAAGGACACCAGGAGCGCCACGATCATATCGCCGATACCCAAACTCGTAGGAACCGGTCACGTTATGCAACTTTTCTCGAAAAGATGGCATAGCTGAGTTACTAGGGTATCGTCGAATTACAACTAGGGTGACGTCAAAATTCCCGCCTAGTTCAAATTTATCGTAGTGGTGTCATAAGTTTTTACCAAGGGTGTCGTGAGGTTTCAACTGGGGTGTCGCGAAGGATTTTTGGCCGAAATCCTCCTGGGGTATCGCGAGATTCTCTCCGTGATCAGTTATAAGCACGGGTGTCCTAGCATTAGTGCTAGGGTGTCGAAGGTTTCAACTGGGGTGTCGCGAGGATCTCTCCTTTGTGAGTTATAAGCACGGGTATCGTAGCATTGGTGCTAGGGTGTCGTGAGGTTTCAACTGGGGTGTCGCGAAGGATTTTTGGCTGAATTCCTCCTGGGGTGTCACGGAGATTCTCTCCGTGGTCAGTTATAAGCACGGGTGTCGTAGCATTGGTGCTAGGGTGTCATGAGGTTTCAACTGGGGTGTCGCGGGGCTTCTCTCCGTGGTGAGTTATAAGCACAGGTATCGTAGCATTGGTGCTAGGGTGTCGTGAGGTTTAACTGGGGTGTGCGAAGGATTTTTGGCCGAATTCCTCCTGGGTGTCGGGGATTCTCTCCATGGTCAATTATAAGCACGGGTGTCGTAGCATTGGTGTTAGGGTGTCGTGAGGTTTTAACTGGGGTGTCGCGAAGGATTTTTGGCCGAATTTCTCCTGGGGTGTCGCGGGGATTCTCTCCGTGGTCAATTATAAGCACGGGTGTCGTAGCATTGGTGCTAGGGTGTCGTGAGGTTTCAACTGGGGTGTCGCAAAGGATTTTCGGCCGAATTTCTCCTAGGGTGTCACGGGGATTCTCTCCGTGGTCAGTTATAAGTACGGGTATCGTAGCATTGGTGCTAGGGTGTCGTGAGGTTTCAACTGGGGTGTCGCGAAGGATTTTCGGCCGAATTCCTCCTGGGGTGTCGCGGGGATTCTCTCTGTGATCAGTTATAAGTACGGGTGTCATAGCATGGTGCTAGGGTGTCATGAGATTTCAACTGGGGTGTCGCAAAGGATTTTTGGCCGAATTCCTCCTAAGGTGTCGTGAGGTTTCCTCTTGGGACATCGTAAAGCTTACTATGGTAACAGGGGTATCGTATTTGTTTAACAGAGGTATCTTATTTCTTTAACTTGGATGTCGCAATACTCCCGATTTTCTCCTGCGATGTCGCGAGGCTTTTCTCCAGCATTCGTTTGGAGCACGGGTGTCGTAGGCTTGTAACTACAGTGTCATAATAGTAAATCTGGAGTGTCGTTGCTTTTATGACGACACTACAGCTCTCATGCATGATGACACCCCAGCTTTAAGGCGACGACACCCGTTCCGAACTCTTAAGGTTTAAACTGGGGAGTCGCTCCTCCCTTTTCTCCTCTTGGCCCTCCGTAGAATGCCCCTCCCCCCTCTTCTCCTCTTCTTTATATCCATTCCCATGCTCTCTCCATGGTCAGTTATAAGCACGGGTGTCGTAGGCTTGTAAATACGGTGTCTTAACAGTAAATCTGGGGTGTCGTAGCTTTTATGACGACACTAGAGCTATATGGACAGGAAATAACAGGGAACATAGGTCGAAACACTCTGACGACACCCCAGTTCATAAGGTATAACATCCTAGTTAAAAGAGTATGACATTCGTGCTACAAAACAGTAAACTCTAAATAGTTATGACTCCCGGAATGTCATAACTGTTTTGGTCTAAGGAAGTTACCTGCGCATTAAACGATTTGGTCACACATTAACTTCCTCTAACGACAAAAAACTATTGGTGTAATAAAGGAGCTTTACAAAGAAGTGGGAACAAGGACTTTTTACTTCCTGCTGCAAATGACATTTTCTCCAGAAGTTTTCTTTCGACCGGACTCCTCAGAGCGAGGGCTCAGGATCTTACTCAAACCTTGAACTAATTCCTTAGTATCCGAAAGCCAAAGCGAGGGCTTAGGATCTTGCTCAAACCTTGGACTGATTCCTTAGCATCCGAAAGCCAGAGCGAGGGGGAAGAAAGAGTTTTTCTTGCACAGATGAAATCCAAGAAAAAATGGCGGTAGAAGTAGGCTGGAGGGAAAGGGCATTTTCGTCTGCACAGTAATTTTAAAATAAAGGAGAAGCACTTTTAATGGCCGTCACAATCAAAACGTAACATCGTAGCAGAGCCATACCGTTCCGCATCGTCAGCCACGTAGGATTCACGTGGACCAATCAGGAGAGGCGGTGCAGTCCATGTAGGATTGCTGCACCAGGGGCGTGTACAAAGACTTTTCCATTCATCTCATGATATGTAGGTATTTTGAGTGGGTGAATTACAAGGGCAAATTCTATGTCAACTGTACCAACCTTTTTATTAGTCCACGTATATTTTATTTGGCTTAACACGGATAACAGAAATCATGATTACGAATTAATAAGTGATATCCTATTCCTTATGGAACGGAACACGATGGCTTGCCTTCCAAAAAAAAATTAAGATATTCCGGTTGTAAAATTACTACACCATACTTATAAAATTACACACCCAATCAAAAAATATTAAGACAACTTTACGACATTTCGATTAAAAAAAATTATTATACCCTAATTGTAAAATATCGATACTGTAGTTACAAAATTATGACATCCATTCTCAAAGCCGAAAAAAAAATTATGACATCTCAGTTATAAATTTACGATACCGTAGTTATAAAATTACGACACCTATTCAGAAAACGTCAAGGCAAAGCTTTACGACATCCTGATAAAAAAATTACGATACTCTAGTTGTAAAATTATGGCATCATAGATAAAAGTTAAGGCAAAGCTTTACGACATCCCGGCCGAAAAAAAAATTATAAGACCCAGTTGTAAAATTACGACATCGTAGTTATAAAATTACGACTTCCATTCAGAAAGCTAAAAAAATTACGACATCCTAGTTATAAAATTACGATACTGTAGTTATAAAATTACGACACCCATTCAGAAAATATGCGTTGCACCGCCTCTGTTCTGTACACAAATTTTAAAAAGAAAGTTGAACGAGTATTCAGAAAACCAAAAATTTTACTGCTATGAAATTTTGGAGCTTTTAGACTAATTACATCTTTAGGAAGACGTTTCTGGTCATAACATTGACCGTAAGTTGACATGTTTTCTTGTGAAGTCTTGCCATTTAATGAAGAGTTAGTTTGAAAATGGTGGTCTTTTGATGAATATTGAGTATATGTTCTTGAAATCTCTGTTAAATAACCACTTTGCAATGAGCTCAAAAAACTTTCAGCATTAGCTTCAAGAACACTATTGGTGCAACTTTCTTCCAAAGGTTCGACCTTTACCTCAACAGGAATGATAGGCAGTATTGAATCATCCACCTGATCACTCTATTGGATCTAGAGCGGGACACGAGAGAAAACCCTAGATTAGATTCGTGAGGAGAGCGAAGGGAGGGAGAGAAAGAGAAGGACCGGATCCAAGCCGTTGATCGGACGGATCTAGCAACTATGACTTCCTTCGCCCAGCGAGTCTAGAGCGGGACACGAGAGGAAACCCTAGATTAGATTCGTGGGATGGAAAGAGCGAAGGGAGGGAGAGAAAGAGAAGGACTGGATCCAAGCCGTTGATCGGACGGATCTTCATTCGCCCAGGATCTATAGTAGCGAGGCGAGGGAAAACCCTAGATTAGATTTGGGGGGTAGGGAGAGCGAAGGGAGGGAGAGAAAGAGAAGGACTGGATCCAAGCCGACGGATCTAGCAACTATGACTTCCTTCACCCAGGATCTATAGCAGCGAGGCGAGGGGCTTCTTTTCTAAGGATCTAGTGACCATGGTCTTCTCGGCTACGTATCCAACAGTGAGGGACTCCTCCGTGTCCGTGGATCCAGTAGCGAAGCGCGACCAAAATATGTCTGGTATTAATAATATGGTGCCAAATTCAGTTCAAGTTAAACTGAACCCTTGGAAAGTGGCTTGTTAAGCAAATGTAAGAATCATGTATCTAGCCTTCCGAAATCTGATGTATTGGGAGCTGATATCAAGAGGAAAACCCTTGATGAACTCTCTGTAGATGTGACCGATCATATCCTGAAAGTAGGACAAGCTATGGAGCCAATTTCAGGAATTTTTTCAACATAGATTGTGGCGACAATCGGAATTGCTCTCAACAGTATATGCCACATGGTCCAGATTATTCTATCAACTCTAGAAATGCCAAATCAAGCCATTTTGCTCTTCGAAGGAAAAGGAAAAAAACTGCAACGTCTGTAGTGACCTGCGATGACATTTCATTTTTCATCTTTATGTTCTATAATCATTTTGTTCATGAATATACTTTGTTTACAATTTTAAAAATAATCCATGCAGGGATTCAGTGGAAACTGCACTCAAGGAAGATGCTCCTGGACTTTTACAGATGAATATAAGATTTAACTTGATGCAGTCAGTCATATTTTGAACTATTGGATTTTGGGCAGGTTCTACTGGATAAAGGAATAGCAGTTAAGGAACTTAAACTTTATGGGGATGTAGAAGATGATGAAGTGTTAGAGGTCTCTTCCACATATGAAAGTTTTTATGATCTTGAAACTGTGTTGACTAAGGTAGCTGATTTAGCATTCAGTATGCATACCACAATGATGATAATTTTTTATTAATAATACACCATTGAACTTTTGAATCTATTTTTGTGAACAAATATTTGTCTTAGACATATCCAGTATTTAGCATCTCTTTTCAGATATAACATATTTTAGAATGTAATATTTAGCATTCTATATTTCTATTATAGAAGTGCATATGTTAGCTTCTTCTTCTGGAGTTCAATATGAATAAATACGTTTAGATACCATATTATGATGTCAACAAAAGGAAACTGTATCTCACATCCTTGTTTATGCTTCATAGTCTGAATCTTGTATGAGATAATCTTATTTTATTCAATTCTTAAAAGATTCACTCGAAATTGATTTAATAATATACTTCTTTCTTCTGTTTTGGTTGATTTCAATTCTATAGAATATTTTGCTGAATTCCGTATGGCATGTGATTTTCCATGTATAGTTTTTACATATGCCTGACTTCCAACATTGGGAATGCTGGCTAGATTACTTCATTATTAGTTGCTCATTTTGTTCAACTAGTGTAATTCAGCTTATTATTATTGTTGTATGCATCAGATCAAAATCTTAGTTAATTTTTCCATCAAGACAACAATTTAGTGTCGACCATTTAGCAAGCATTTTGCATTTTGCATTTTGCATTTTGCATGCATGAAGAATACCACGTTCAGGATTAACCAATTCTAATTCAGCCTCGGTATTAAAATAAAACAAGATTCTAGTAGAGGATGCGGGTCAACCCGGTCGACCTGCCCCAACTCAACTGTCACCACAAACGGTGGCCGATCGGGCTACTCGGTTTCTGAATAAAACTGCTCGATCGGACAAATCAAATCAGTTTCGTCCTGAGAGTTGATTGCATCGTTCGGTCGTGCTTCGCTGCTGGATCCACGGACACGGAGGAGTCCCCCACCGTCGGATACGTGGCCGAGAAGACCATGGTCGCTAGATCCTTAGAAAAGAAGCCCCATGCCTCGCTGCTATAGATGCTGGGCGAAGGAAGTCATAGTTGCTAGATCCGTCGGCTTGGATCTGGTCCTTCTCTTTCCCTCCCTCCATTCGCTCTCCCCATCCCACGATCTAATCTAGGGTTTCCCCTTGCCTCGCTGCTATAGATCCTGGGCGAAGGAAGATCCGTCCGATCAACGGCTTGGATCCAGTCCTTCTCTTTCTCTCCCTCCCTTCGCTTTTCCCACCCCACGAATCTACTCTAGGGTTTCCTCTCGTGTCCCGCTCTAGACTCGCTGGGCGAAGGAAGTCATAGTTGCTAGATCCGTCCGATCAACGGCTTGGATCTGGTCCTTCTCTTTCTCTCTCTCCCTTTGCTCTCCCCACGAATCTAATCTAGGGTTTCCTCTCGTGTCCCGCTCTAGATCCAATAGAGCGATCAGGTAGATGATTAAATACCGCCTATCATTTCTGTTGAGGTAAAGGTCAAACCTTTGAAATAAAGTGACACCAATAGTGTTCTGAAAGTTTCTTGAGCTCATTGCAAATGGTTATTCATCAGAGATATCAAGAACACACTCAATGTTCATCAAAAGACCACCATTTTCAAACTAACTCTTTATTAAATGGCAAGACTTCACAAGAAAACATGTCAACTTGCGGTCAATGTTTGACCAGAAACGTCTTCCTAAAGATGAAATTAATCTAGAAGCTCCAAAACTTCTTACCAGTAAAATTTCTAGTTTTATGAATAGTACTTATTTAGATAACTTTTTAACAATTTCTCAGTGCTCAGCTATGACTGGTAATTACTAGGAAAACATATTGTCAAATGGGGACTGTTTGTTAGAAGAATGTGACAGAAATTGTTCTGGTCAGATCTCTTTTCCTGAGAAAATATGTCCTGGTGTTAATAATATGGTGGCAAATTCAGTTCAAGTTAAAACTGAACCCTTGGAAAGTGGCTTGTTGAGCAAATGTGAGAATCATGTATCTAGCCTTCCGGAATTTGATGTATTCGGAGCTTATATCAAGAGAAAAACCCTTGATGAACTCTCTGTAGATGTGACCGATCATATCCTGAAAGTAGGACAAGCTATGTAGCCAATTTCAGAAATTTTTTCTAATGTAGATCATGGCGACAATCAGAATTGCTCTCAACAGTATGTGCCACATGTCCAAATTGTTCTGTCAACTCTAGAAATGCCAAATCAAGCCATTTTGCTCTTTGAAGGAAAATGAAAAAAACTGCAACGTCTATAGTGACATGCGATGACATTTCACTTTTCATCTTTATGTTCTATAATCATTTTGTCCATGAATAAATTTTGTTTACAATTTTAAAAATAATCCATGTAGGGATTCAGTGGAAACTGCACTCGAGGAAGATGCTCCTGGACTTTTACAAGTGAATATAAGATTTGACTTGATGCAGTCGGTCATATTTTGAACTATTGGATTTTGGGCAGGTTCTACTGGATAAAGGAATAGCAGTTGAGGAACTTAAACTTTATGGGGATGTAGAAGATGATGAAGCGTTAAAGGTCTCTTCCACAGATGAAAGTTTTTATGATCTTAAAACTGTGTTGACTAAGGCAACTGATTTAGCATTCACTATGCATACCACAATAATGATATTTTTTTATTAATAATACACCATTGAACTTTTGAATATGTTTCTGTGAACAAATATTTGTCTTAGACATATCCAATATTTAGTATCATCTTTTCATATATAACAAATTTTGGAATGTAATATTTAGCATTCTATATTTCTATTATAGTAGTGCATATGTTAGCTTCTTCTTCTTAAGTTCAATATGAATAAATACATTTAGATACTATATTATGATGTCAATAGAAAGGAAACTGTATCTCACATCCTTGTTTGTGCTTCATAGTCTATATCTTGTATGAGATCATCTTATTTTATTCAATTCTTAAGAGATTCACTCGAAATTGATTTAATAATATACTTCTTTCTTTGTTATGGTTGATTTCAATTCTGTAGAATATTTTGCTGAATTTCGTATGGCATGTGATTTTTCATTTATAGTTTTTACATATGCCTGACTTCCAACATTGGGAATGCTGGCTAGATTACTTCATTATTAGTTGCTCGTTTTGTTCAACTAGTGTAATTCAGCTTATTATTATTGTTGTATGCATCAGATCCAAAATCTTACTTAATTTTTTCATCAAGACAACAATTTAGTGCTGACCATTTAGTAAGCATTTTACATTTTACAATTTTCATGCCTAAAGAAGACCACATTCAGGACTAACCAATTCTAATTCAATATTTAGCATACTTACCACACTTTTCTTCCGTGTGGGCTCCTCAATTTTGTTGTTTGCTCCAATGCCCTTCAGGTTTGATCGTAAATATAGAGAAATCACCTACACTAACAACTTATCATCAACACCAGAAAATAATAACAACACTGTGAATATAGAAAATCTGTCATACTTGGAACTCCCTCATCGGTTCTACCGCACCTTGAGTAATGTGAGTCCTCTTTTTTGCCAACCAAAAGTTTCGTCTTCTCCAGTGCTTTGAATATCTCAGACCGGAGGAACCATAGAAATAAAGCCTATAAAAGGTGATTGACTCCCTGATATATATTTCCAAACTGGCAGAAAATAAACAGAAAAGAACCTCAATAGTTGGATCCATTTGAGCCCCTGAAGCAAAACCATATAACCTGTCAAAAGAACTAGAAATTATGGGACGCCTTCATCTTGTTCTTTACGAAATAATTTGAGAGTCAAGAGTTAGTATGAGTTAAAGCAGTAATGGAAAAAAAACACAGTAATTATGTTGTGTGCAATCTGATTTAAATGAAGAAGAAAGATAAAGACCTCTGACCAAAATACATGATTTTCAGAGCAACATATCTCTTTGCAAACTGATGTATGGTCCTCAAGTGGCCACCTGCACGAGGAAACAACCTGGTCATAATTTTGGAGCTTATCCTATTATCAATGAGTGGAAAATGCTTTGTATTTTATAATTGCAAAAGTCAGAAATTATTGGTAGATGTTTCCAACATCTACCAATTTTCTCCCTAAATTTTCTTTGGCCAAAACTTGAAACCAATTTTTTAAGGGCCAGTCTCAAGTTGACACTTGTAAAATCTATTTAACCTTTTGTAAAGCCTTTTCATGTTAGCATTTGATCTATGCCTGATCCATTTTTGATGGGGAAAAAAAAAGCCTGGGCGATGATGATGGATATGAAAGTATGCAAACTCTTATTGGAACTTGCAATAAGTCATTTTTCTTCTGCACAACTCATGACCGTATTAACCAGGCAGTCGGAAGTTGCAAATGCATGTAGATATGCTTGTGGATAAAATGAGGCAAATTATATCAGTATGTCATGAATGCTTGCAAAGTTTGAATGTGCATAGTCAATACAATGTTCGACAAAGTGGACTTGTTCTTTTAATGTGCCTTTGACAAGCCAAGGAAGCACATAAAGAAGCCAAAATCTCAAGAAAAATGTTTAGTTAAATGACCCATATATTAAAAACAAAGAAAATTATTAATAACAAAACAAAGAAAAGTATTAATAACAAACTAATCCTTTTCAAACATTCATAGGCAGACTTACAACTCCTAACCTATCATTTTACAGTTCCAGCCCACTTTATCCCATACCATCATGCTAAAAAGCTTTTCAATTACTCTAACTAATAAAATCCACATTTTGGTCGAGTTCTTCTTCTTCCTCCAAAGGAGAGGAGGGGTGATAGTTGAGTTAGCCTAAATATTTTGGATAAGAATTTAAATAGCCTGATATTTGGATATTCGCATCATAATTTTAAAGGATAGTTGTTGTTAGTTGTACTGATGATAGTTAAGAGTACAACTCTCCAGAGAGTCATAACTGATGTCAGAGCTGATTCTACAGAAGGAACATCTGGAACAACATTTAACCTCTTTTGAGAGGACTTCTTTTATCCATTCATTTCTCAACTTGCTTGATTGAAGTTAGCCTGATTCATGACTGCTTTGCTTTGCCTGCCTTTTGATTTTTGACATTTTATTCCCACTTATTAGCTCAATTAGCTGTTCATCATCATCTTTTTCTCTCTATATTGGGTATTGTCTTCATCGGGTGGTGGCATGCTTTCTCAAATAAAGAGGAAAAATTATTTTTCAATTGTCTTCTGAAAGGATATCTGTAATTTAATTATTTTTCCAGAAAGATCTTCAGTAATCTGATTTCAAATATACAAATTGTTTTTTTTTACAAATAATAAAAGTAAAAAAAATAAAGTATTGACACCTTTTATGTGCAAACTTTGAAAAAAAAATCATGACATATGTGATACATAAATGGAAATTCATTGGAAAAAAAAAGTGAATATCTTAGCAGCAAAAACTGATCAAGACATAAACCTGTTTCCTCTGTTAACTCATGCTTTATACACTTGGCAGAGTTCTCCACATGAAAACCATTGGCCGCAGTATTTTCATCCTGGAATAATATTTACCTTAGAATCTTCTTGGAATAATATTTACTTTGGAACCCACATAGAGAAATAAAATGGTTCAGGGTTTCTCGAACCAAGGTCATCTTCTACCTTGGTTGAATTACTAGAAGACATGAATAGATGATCAGAAGAACAGCTCCTGGTTTTTTCTGAAGTCTCGGCTGAATGAAGTTCATTCTGCTGGTGTTCTTGAAGAGTCTTTCCAAGCTTGCAGTAGCATTTGCAGGAAATGTTACATCTTCTTCCTTAAAATAAAAAAAGTCAACAGCATAGAAGTTAAGCAAAATAACATACATTGTGTCAAATACTGGTGTGCACCCGATGATACCATACAAAATATCCCATTTAGAGTTGTCGTTAATAAAGTGAACATTCTCTATATCTTAAGGCTATGCAAATGGCCGAGTTTCAAAAAATCTCACCCTGTAATGTAGCTCACAGACATAATCTAACGTGTATCAAACAGTCACTACTTGCTATTCTCAAGCTTGATGTTACTTAATGGTTCAGAGTTGTCAGTATATAGTGAATCAACTATTCTTGATGATGTTTATCAAGAATTAACAATTTATATCCAAGAACATAAAGTATTTCTGTTTTTGTAGAATTAATTGTAAATTTCAAAAGTTCAAAGCATATTTCTTGTTCTGCAAAATAAAAGATACTCTTGCATTTGGAAGTACTGCAACCGTTATCTCAGTTTATGCCGGTCAGGTTGGCATATGTTAACCAATAGCTATCTTACATACTTATTGTTTAATGATCATTTAGGTAGTATTTGAAATAAAAAATAAAAAAAAAATATTCGAAAGAAAATAAGAGGAGATATCCGAGAAATAAGAGGAGATATCCTCCCGAATATCCCCTCTTATTCCCAAAAGCCATAATTATAAAACATAACTGAGAATAAAGTTAACCAGAAGGATAACCCATGGTTAACTATAGGTTATCTCCTCAATTTATTTTCTAAAAAATGTAGGAATAGCTGGTTATCCCTCCACATAAGAGTAAAAAAAAAAGTTATCCTATGGATTTACTTTTTTGCATTTGATATGATCAATGAGATAGCTAAGGAATATCCCTAGGGATAGTCAGGGGATAAATCTATCCCGTATACTTATCCATGGATAATATTTTTTTTATCAAACACTACCTTAAAAATTCTTTAATGATTTTAATATAAATTGATCCTAAACCAAGCTTTCTGCTGCCAATTAAGGTCAATCCATCCTTATTTTATCGAAGCTTCCAAAATTGCTACCAAATGATGTCCAATCTAATCAGCTCATCTAATGGAGACACATGTTATATTCGAAAAATATATTATTTGTCTAGTTAGATCGCATCGCTTTAAAGAAGAAAATTCTAAATAAAAGAGGTTTTGCTATAGCCATTAATCTATTTAATACTCTTTTTATTTAAGGCACACAAATCAGTCTAGTTGGAAGCCTATCATCTTGTTTACTGGTTTATCTATGATGGCGAAGATTAACCTAGTGGTTTATCTATGATGACGAGGATTACCCTCCTGCGGTCGGTTCTCACGTCTCTTCTTCTTTATCTTCTTTTCAATACTGCTATCCCGATCACTTGTCTGAAAAGGTTAGAGAGATATTTTAGAGATTTCCTCTGGGCCTCGATGCAGGATGGTCATGACATCCACCTTCAGTCATGGGACTCTATTTGTATGCCAATTATGATGGTGGCATTGACATTCAGTCACTGATTGTGAGGAGAGAGGCTCTTCTTGCTAGACATGCCTCTCGGTTTATTCTTGATCCGCACTACGAGCCAGGTATGGTGGTTGGACCTCGATATGACTATTCAGGCTTCCGTGGCCATTCTTTTTTCTGGAAGGAGGTGTGTAGGCATGCACCTGATGTCTTGGAGAACATCACTGTTGATTGGAGATGATACTTCAGTGGATGTTGTTCAGGATGTCTGGATTGCGAAACTCTCTCTCTCACGATGGCCTACTTTTATCAGTACTGATGTCTCTAGTGGTATGAGAGTCTCTGATTTGATTTCTCAGGATCTCTCCTGCTGGTATGAGCCCACGATGTCTCGGTTATTTGGTGTAGAGCTTGCTTTTCGTATCTCTCTATTCCGATCATCGGGCCATACTGAGGATACCAGATTATGGAAAAGATCTTGTCTCTCCAGTGTTCCGTCCAGGGAGCTTATGCAGATCTATAGGCCACAGGCTCAGCGTACGATGGAGGCAACGTGGGTGTGGAAGCTTCCTATTCATCTCAGGCTTCAGCTCTTTATCTGGAAGCTTCTGTGGGATTGTCTTCCTACTTGCTCTCTTAGAAAGGAGAATGCCCATCCAGCCTACTTGCCCTTTGTGTGGCCAAAAGGATGAGACTATTGATCATGTTGTTTTTCTCTACCCTAAAGCGAGACAGATATGGCATATGGTCGGATATTAGGTTAGGGAGAGGGGTTCGGTTGCCTGGAGGTCCTCTTTTTTAGCGATATTAGGTGGGTAACCAGCGGTAGGGAGTCATTTGGGTATCCACAGCCTACCAGATCTGGTTATCAAGGAATCAGCTTATATTCGCTGATGATGTTGTCTCTCCTCAGAGGATTGTTCGAAATGCCTTATCATTCTCTGTTGACTACACTCTCTACTGCTCCGCTAGTGATTTTGATAGCTATGGGCACTAGGGTTCTCCTGCTGCTTCGGCAGTGAATCGAATAACGGTTTTTATTTCTTGGGAACCCTCCAGGGTTTGTCAAAATTAATTTTGATGGGAGTGTACGGGGCAGATTAACTGGAGCTGCTTTTATCATTCGAGGGACTGATGGAACCATGCTTGCGGCTGATGATTTTGGCTTTTTAGACTCCTCGGTTCCGCTGACGGAGCTTTATGCAATGTGGGCTGGCATTTTCTATGCTGCTAGGATCCTTTGTGCTCAGAGTCTCTTTATTGAGGGGGACTCTCTCATGGTCGTTCGATGGCTTCGGAGGGATTGCAAGCACCAGGCTCCGCTGAACCCTCTGCTTATTGATGTATGGTCTACCCTGCAGGATATGCATAGTTACTGGATCCATCATGTCTATCAGGAAGCCAACTCGGCGGCTGATTGAGTGGCGGCCTTGGTGGCATATCATTCAGGGTTTTGGTTTTGGAAACAGGATGACCCCTGTTCTATTGTACTTAAGCAAATCCTTTTTTCTGATCTATCGGGCTTGACTCGCACTAGACTGGTGTGATCACCCACTTGTATCCAAAAAAAAAAAACTTCATCATGATAGTTAACTCATCCAGGAATCAATTCATTAGAGCCATTCACTAATAAATAGTCAACTTCAAGACAACTCTCTCAAACACTTATATAACGGTTCTAAATATAGTAAACAAGCTTTTAGTCTTAGGTCTCAAACTTATAATTAATGCTTATTTGAAGGACTTTATATTTTGTTTTATCTTTTTTTTGACACACTTGAGCATTAAGGGATTTTCACTTAAGACTCAAACCTTCTCACACTCTCTTCATAGGCTCATGCATAAACTTGTTGAAAAAATTCTCTATCATCCGAGCAAGGATAAATCTCATATATTAACATGTAAAGATCGCTTTTAGATGTCAACATTATCATTGGTCAAAAATCTCAAATTGTAAAGAGTTCTTGATCAAGCGATATGGTTGACTCCTTGGGTTGGGTTCAGTGTCAATTTTATCATTGATGCGAGGTGTTTGCCATTAGGGGTACAACTTGGGCCGGGTTGGGTAGGTGTTTACCATTAGGGGTGTAACTTGGACGGGTTCAACCTCAACCCGGTCCGTCGAACCCAATTTACAGTAGTGTTTAAACTCATGTTTGTCCAACCCAAACCCGAAAGATCCAAATTTAATCCGGCCCAATTTGCAATTGATCCGGGTTAGGGTTGACCGCAATCCAAACCCGAGGGTTACCCGAACGGGGGTAGCTTATTGGCACCAGATTTTTGGGTGCGTTGAAGGCACCAATCGGATCAGACGAGATGGCCAACTTGAGGGCAAGGAGGGCAAGACCATCGATCGCAGACGAGAAAAAGGACAAACATAAAGACGGACCATCCACATATTTCGTTTCACTTCCCGCCTCCTCTTCTTTGTTTACAGCACCTCCTCCTCTTCTTTGTTTCAAGCAAGGCTTTTTTTTTTAATACAATGTTAAAGCCCCGAGTCCAGCTTATGCATTCGGCAAGAAATTTTATTTTTTCGTCTTTGGGATCCATAATTTGATGTTTATTTACTTTGAAAAAAGTATTTTATTTTATTTTTTCTCATCAACCCAAATTCCAATTCAAAACTCAATATGAACCCGATTTTTAAAAATAAGGTTAGAATTGAGGTTTTACAAATAGGATTAGGGTTAGGATTAGGGTTAGGGTTGAGGTTGATATTTTATAAATAGGGTTAGGATTAGGGTTGAGAAAAACCGAGTTTTATTAGCCTGAGTTACACCCCTATTTGCCATGCTATAGATTTGGTGACATCATCCTATGGTTGAAGGCATCGATGGAGTGGGTGCTCTTAATGCCATTGTGCTCGTTACGGTCAAACGGGATGACCCCTGGGGCATTTACTTGATGCATGCTAGCAGGAGTGGGGGAACAACAATGGCAAGTATGGACCCATATCAACGCCGCTTCCACAACAAGTTATCATGAGGGATTTCAACAATATGTAGGGCATGCTAATATGTGAAGAGGCTAACCATTTGAAGAAACACGAGAGCATGGACGAGCACGAAATCAATTCCTGGTTAGAATCTATAACCAATTTAATTAGGATTAATTTTAGTATTTTAGATTGAAAACCAAATTGATTCTATTTTGAAACCAATCTAAACTGATACAATTAAATCAGTTTGATTCTAAGCTAGTTCGAAAGCGAAACTTTTTTTTTTCTATTTTATTTGACACATGTTTAGTGTTTAATAACTAATTTAATATTTCAGATTTTTTCAGTAAACTGATAAATAACTTATAAAATATGTGATATCACTATTTTTTTTAAAAAAATACTTAAAGAAAATGTTCTTGTATGTATATATTTTTAAGACTCTACTATAAAATAAAAATTCTCGAATCACAATCGATAGAATAAACTCATCGGACCTAGGGTTTGCATGCCTACACTGTTGGGAATTGTATCCTAAAGCCAATCAATTGATGATTGTGCTAATGTAAATAGTATATAAATTGATATATTAATAAAAGTTATTTGACAGTTTATTTATTACAAGAACATCTTCTTAAAACTCCTAATAGTATGAAGCCCTCAAGATCTAGGAGGATTTATCTTTGAAGGTCCTCAAAAGAGTTCGCGACCAAATGATATACTATGACAGGGCTATAGTACTATCAATTATAGGACGTATATCATATTTGTTGGTTGTCCTCTTAACCAAGGACTGTAGAGACACTGGTATGACATACAGGTTAAAGTGTAGGAGTACATTTCACCGAATGTGACTCATTTCGGATACTCTACTGTCAAGAGTTAATCCGAGAAGATATAGGTATAAGTATCCTTCAGATCTGAAGATCACAACAGGTGACTTACAAGTAACTCATTGTACTTAGGTACCGGACCACTGGATTTCTAATCCAGCTACGAAAGATTACTGAGTGCAGTCAAGTACTTATGGTAGTCAGTTGTGGATCAAGATGGAATTTGACCTATCCCGTTAAAAGGAGAAATGCTTGTGTTTCAATTTAGCAAGACCTTGGCCAAGGCACTTCATATGAAGGTCACATGATCACTAAAGTTGAAATCACTTTATGAATTTGCTGTTTAGAGTTGATAGGCTCTTAAGCCATCCTTAGCATTTGTGGTCAAAAGGATGAATTATATGGTAACTGTTTCTTAGGGTTCTTGGAGTTTCCTCGGCAACTCTTCGATCTATCCGGATGTCGGGTTCCATTGCTAGATGGGCACATCGATTAGTATAGAAAGTTGTTCCTATGCTACCGGCTTAGGTTCGAACATAGAGAGTCACACATGGAAGTTTCTTAGGATGATCTATTTGCTGATCAATGATTGAGAATCGTATATTATTTAATTAATCAATTTGATTGATTGAATTATCTCAATTGGGTTAAGTACAAGTGAATAAGATTCAATTTGGTTTAAGTCTATTAGAAGGACTAATTAATTTCAAATATTGATTTGGAATTAGACTTGATTTGGATTTAAATAGATTCAGACTAGACAAATTTGATTTGGGTTAGGACCATGATCTATGTAGGTTCAGTCCAATAAATTCAAATCAGCTTAAACCAAAACCCGAACCCAAACTCCTCGCATAAGGATCTCACATGATGAGATAACTTGATTAAATTCTCATGTAGAATTTAATATATTAATTTAATCTTCTCCAAACCATTTTCGTTGGAATTCTAAGTGTTAGAATTCATGTGGAATTAATGTACCTCTTTGAATTAACCAATGGAATTCTAAGTGTTAGAATTCACATCTCTTTGGTTTTCACTGAACGTTGGAATTAACAAGACGTTGGAATTCTAAGTGTTAGAATTCATAGGTTTTCACCAAATATCGGAATTAACCAAACCTTGCGTCTCTTTGGTTTTCACCGACCGGCAGAATTCTAAGTGTTAGCTAAATTGAGCCTATAAAACAGAGGACATTCTTCACCAGATTACAACTCAACTCACGATATGTCGTGGATTAAAATTCTAAAGTTAGAACACAAAATCCTAGTGTGATTCTGGTGTTAGCAAAAGTTTGGTGGATCTTGAAGGAAGATTCAAGTGGGAGGATTCAAGATCAGCAAAGTTATTTTTCTGCGAGCTAGCATTCTCAGGAATCCGATCATTCGGGGGCTTCGTATGGACTATACTAGAGGCCGGATGATTGAACGGCTGTAGAGCAATAAGGATTTACCTACTGTTCTTAAAGTAAGTGATTTGATCCCTAGATCTTAAGGCAGGCTTCAAGATAAGTTGTATGGCTTCTCATCTTGAAGATCAAGATATGATCTTGATGTTTTTATTTATATGCATAATTTAGATCAAACGATCCTATAGTAGAAGGCAACGATATGATCTTGATGCATATTAGATAGATTAATATGCAATATTTAAGTTTTCGCATTGATAATAGTTATCAAATTTTAAAATATGCATGCTTCGGAGATTGTTTCTCCCTACAAATGGTATCATAGCAAGGTTTCGTATTGATCTAATTTATAGCATATAAATTAGTATTCTTATTAATTATGTAATAATAGCTAAAATGGATCACCAAGCTATCAGGTCATAGATGGATTAAAAATCCAAATTACCCCATTCAACGAGGTATTTTATGACGTATAGCGGTACCGCACTCTCAAGATGTTTTATATTTAATACATATTGATTTTGTATAAAAGCATGTTGATTGATTTATATTTAATATATATTGATGTTGTATAAAAGCAATGATAATTGCATGTTTAGTATAAAAATATAAATATGAGAGTCTTATTTGAATGTTAAATATTTATTAATAATCTTTTTAGATATGATCTAAATATAGGAATTATGAGTAATTATATAATGCAAGTGATGCATGATTTGAAATATATGACATGAAAGTTATGGAAATATGAAACATATTTAATCTTTTGGGTTAACTAAATTAGGTCCATAAAGGGTTAGACCCTAAAGTTTAAATCAAATGGACTATAAGAGTATTTGATCAAATCTAAATTAATTAGATTAGGTTAAGGATGCTCTAAATCAAACAATAGTTGTAGTTGATCATGTCTATGTCTTTGATTAACCAAATAGAAGTAGATTAGGCTCCGTGGTTGAGCATGAATCTCTTAGATGGTCAAATCAAAATTGGTTAACCATATGATGTCAAGGTGAGTTGCAAGTTGCTCTAGGATCAACGATCGAATGGTTTTTAATTGGGAGCTACTCGTACTGATGCGTCTTTAACGAGTTAATGACATATTCCTTCCATCGGTCTTACTTACCTCGTCAATATGGTGAACCATTTATGATTACGATCATTTATCTAATTCGGGTTGACCCATGCCTGTAAGGAAATCAGTCTGACTGATTTATGTGCCACTTAACCTGATTAGTCAATTTATCTTTAGATTATTAAATCCTCTAAAATTATTAAGTCCTTAAAATGAAATAGTTATATGATAACTAGATCATAGCCTCCTATTAAGGTGAGTGATAATGAGTCCGGTGTCTTGATAATCATTGGAGGCACTCTATGCCTGATGCTTATCAACCATCAGAATTATCGTTCATTATATGATAAGTCAGCGTAACTATTAAATAGACAGTCAGGTGGGCCGAACTTCACTCGGGCTTGGTTGTCTATAGATAGATTGCACTGATTATATTATTTAATGGTTGGACCTAACCAGAACTTTCAGTGGAGCACTCCATGCCTGTTGAAGAGGAATATGGGGCAAAACTGAACACTAAGAATTATTTTAGGAAACAATTGGTTTTGAACCTACTCTTAGATGCATATGGGTTGGCCAAGCTTCACTTGGGCATGTATGTAGTCTATGTAGATCTTAGTGCCCACTAAATAATTAAGAATAATTCTTCGAATTGGGGTATAGAGGCTGCCAATTTGAACAAAATAGTAGGAGAATCTTTAGACTAAAGTCCAAGTCTTTAGACTGAATCAATTTATATACTACTAAATTTAGTTTTTCCTTATGCAGAAAATGGCAACTAATTTATCATTAAGGTCCCTATTGGATAGTGACAAGTTGAATGGTTTAAATTTCAATAGCTGGTTTAGAAAACTTAAGATCATCCTTGAGCATGAGAGGATTCTATATATTCTGAATAATCCTGCACCAGAGATACCTAATGCAAACACTCAAAGTTCTGAGAGAGACACTTATCAGAAGTGGCTCAATGATAGAATTAGCATGCGTTGCATCATGCTAGCAGCAATGAACGATGAATTCGATCGTCGGTTCGAGAATGCCCAGCCAAAAGAAATCATTCAAGCGTTGAATGAATCTTTCGGCACACCCGACGACGTTGAAAGGCACAAGATTGGTTGTGCTATTTTTAATGCTCGAATGAGGGATGATCACCTGTCACTGATCATGTATTATACATGATCGAGAAGATAGAACTCCTAAGCAAGCTCGACTTTCCCCTACATGAGCAGTTGGGAAAAGATGCGATCCTGAATTCCTTGCCTCCATCCTTCCGACCTTTCTTTACTCATTTTCGAATGACAAAGCCTGCAGTCAACTACCACGGTTTGTTGGGGTCATTACAGAACTTTGAGAAGGACAACCAGCTCTCTAAGGGTTTGGTTAATGTGGTTGAAGGATCTAAGGTAGGGCATCAACCCTTTGGGAAAGGGAAGAAGAAAAAGAATAAGAAAAATGTGCAACATGTTAGGACATCTATAAGGGGTCAGATGTAGAAGAAGAAAGTTGATAAAAGTCAAGCTGAATGCTTTCATTGCAAGATGCAAGGGCACTGAAAGAGAACTGTCCTCTTTACATTGCCACACTTGATCCAAACAGGCCAAAGAAGAAAAAGGGGCAAGATGTTGCTAAACAAGGTATTTATATGATAACACCTTGTAATTTTTCTGTATAAGATAATCAGACTTGGGTATTGGATACGGGAGTCCTTTTAACATTTGCAGTTCATTGCAGGGACTACAGGTCACTAAAAGATTTGAGAACAATGAAAGATTCCTTAATGTCGGCGATGGAAGATTAGTTCCAGTTCTGGTATTAGGAGTTCTTGAAATAGTTTTCAATAGAAATGTCATTGTACCAAATGATGGTCATTTTTTCTCAACGTTCTTGTTGAACATAATTTCTGTAGGCCTTCTGGCCAAAAGTCATTGTGAAATTTAAATAAAGGATGTTACTTTGAATATCATTATGAATGGAGTCACTGTAATGACTGGGCATTTATCTAATAGCATTTATATATTATCACAACCTGTACCTTAGATGATCGGAGTTGAAAAATTAACTTCTCCAAACCTTCTTGATGAAGATCTAAACCCTGGCCAAATCGTCTGAACAACCTTCCATTGAACAACTGGCTGGAGGTGTCGATCTTCTTTCTATGAGCTGGAAGGCCAAGAATAAGTGCGACTTCATCGGCACTGAATAGAACCGGCTTGCCACAGAAAATGAACTCGTCGCCTCCATTGTGACATCTTATGATGTCTGCTAGCAGTCGCTCGTTGACTATGGAAGTCTGCATGTCGACGAAGGCATCAAATGGGGTCCTTCGAATAAGTTTTGTATGCTGTCTGGTAAACCCCATCTTCCAAACCTTCTGAACGTATACGACGGGCCTGCAACTATTCTTAAACAGCTGGGAAGCCTTCACTCGGGGGACTGAAATAATTTTCATGTCATCTGAAATAGGGGGTAAAACATACTAGTCAGTTGGGTGTCATTATGTATGAACTAGGGTGTCATGACATTTTAAGCAAGGATGTCATAATATCTTAACAAAGGGATAAACATACCTGAAGGAGACGCATCCTCATTTGAATGAAGAATGATGTCCTTGCTCTGTTCCGCCATTTTCTCCTTCTAGTTCTTCTTTGTTCGCGGTCTTCGTCCACAAACGAAAGCACTCATCTCCATGAATGAAGTAGATGGAAGAAAGAACTATGGAAACAATTTAGAACACCGGTGGCTTCTCGAGCAACAAACGAAAGACCTCTAGGGTTCAGAAATTTTTTTATGCCGACCTTAGAGAAATATGAAAGGACACCAGGAGTGCCACGATCATATCGCCGATACGCAAACCCGTAGGAACCGGTCACGTTATGCAACTTTTCTCGAAAAGATGGCATAGCTGAGTTACTAGGGTGTCGTCGAATTACAACTAGGGTGACGTCAAAATTCCTGCCTAGTTCAAATTTATCGTAGTGGTGTCATAAGTTTTTACCAAGGGTGTCGTGAGGTTTCAACTGGGGTGTCGCGAAGGATTTTTGTCGAAATCCTCCTGGGGTGTTATGGAGATTCTCTCTGTGATCAGTTATAAGCACGGGTGTCGTAGCATTGGTGCTAGGGTGTCGTAAGGTTTCAACTGGGGTGTCGCGAGGATTCTCTCCGTGTGAGTTATAAGCATGGGTATCGTAGCATTGGTGCTAGGGTGTCGTTAGATTTCAACTGGGGTGTCGCGAAGGATTTTCGGCTAAATTCCTCCTGGGGTGTCGCGGAGATTCTCTCCGTGGTCAGTTATAAGCACAGGTGTCGTAGCATTGGTGCTAGGGTGTCATGAGGTTTCAACTGGGGTGTTACGGGGCTTCTCTCCGTGGTGAGTTATAAGCACGGGTGTCGTAGCATTAGTGCTAGGGTGTCGCGAGGTTTCAACTGGGGTGTCGCGAAGGATTTTCGGCCGAATTCCTGGGATGTCGCGGGGATTCTCTCCATGGTCAGTTATAAGCACGGGTGTCGTAGCATTGGTGCTAGGGTGTCGTGAGGTTTCAACTGGGGTGTTGCAAAGGATTTTCGGCCGAATTTCTCCTGGGGTATTGCGGGGATTCTCTCCGTGGTCAGTTATAAGCACGGGTATCATAGCATTGGTGCTAGGGTGTCATGAGGTTTCAATTGGGGTGTCTTGAAGGATTTTCGGCCGAATTCCTCCTGGGGTGTCGCGGGGATTCTTTCCGTGGTCAGTTATAAGCACGGGTGTCGTAGCATTGGTGCTAGGGTATCGTGAGGTTTCAACTGGGGTGTCGCGAAGGATTTTCGGCCGAATTCCTCCTGGGGGTCGTGAGGTTTCCTCTTGGGACATCGTAAAGCTTACTACGGTAACAGGGGGTGTCGTATTTGTTTAACAGAGGTATCTTATTTCTTTAACTTGGATGTCGCAATACTCCCGCTTTTCTCTTGCGATGTCACGAGGCTTTTCTCCAGCATTCGTTTGGAGCACGGGTGTCGTAGGCTTGTAACTACAGTGTCTTAATAGTAAATCTAGGGTGTCGTAGCTTTTATGACGACACTACAGCTCTCATGCATGGCGACACCCTAGCTTTAAGGCGACGACACCCGTTCCGAGATTCTTAAGGTTTAAACTGGGGAGTCGCTCCTCCCTTTTCTCCTCTTGGCCCTCCGTAGAATGCCCCTCTCCCTCTTCTCCTCTTCTTTATATCCATTCCCATGCTCTCTCCATGGTCAGTTATAAGCACGGGTGTCGTAGGCTTGTAAATACGGTGTCTTAACAGTAAATCTGGGGTGTCGTAGCTTTTATGACGACACTAGCTATATGGACAGAAAATAATAGGGAACATAGGCCGAAACACTCTGACGATACCCCAGTTCATAAGGTATAACATCCTAGTTAAAAGAGTATGACATTTGTGCTACAAAACAGTAAACTCTAAATAGTTATGACTCCCGGAATGTCATAACTGTTTTGGTCTAAGGAAGTTACCAGCGCATTAAACGGTTTGGTCACACATTAACTTCCTCTAACGACAAAAAACTATTGGTGTAATAAAGGAGCTTTACAAAGAAGTGGGAACAAGGACTTTTTACTTCCTGCTGCGGATGACATTTTCTCCAGAAGTTTTCTTTCAACCGGACTCCTCAAAGCGAGGGCTCAGGATCTTGCTCAAACCTTGAACTGATTCCTTAGTATCCGAAAGCCAGAGCGAGGGCTTAGGATCTTGCTCAAACCTTGGACTGATTCCTTAGCATCCGAAACCAGAGCGAGGGGGAAGAAAGAGTTTTTCTTGCACAGATAAAATCCAAGAAAAAATGGCGGTAGAAGTAGGCTGGAGGGAAAGGGCATTTTCGTCTGTACAGTAATTTTAAAATAAAGGAGAAGCGCTTTTAATGACCGTCACGATCAGAACGTAACATCGTAGCAGAGCCATACCGTTCCGTATCGTCAGCCACGTAGGATCCACGTGGACCAATCAGGAGAGGCGGTGCAGTACACGTAGGACTTGCTGCACCAGGGGCGGTGTACAAAGACTTTTCCATTCATCTCATGATATGTAGGTATTTTGAGTGGGTGAATTACAAGGGCAAATTCTATGTCAACTGTACCAACATTTTTTATTAGTCCACGTATATTTTATATGGCTTAACACGGATAACAGAAATCATGATTATGAATTAATAAGTGATATCCTATTCCTGATGGAACGGAGCACGATGGCTTGCCTTCCAAAAAAAATTAAGATATTCGGTTGTAAAATTACTACACCATACTTATAAAATTATGACACCCAATCAAAAATATTAAGACAGCTTTACGACATTTCGATTAAAAAAAATTACGATACCCTAATTGTAAAATTAGATACTGTAGTTACAAAATTATGACATCCATTCTCAAAGCCGAAAAAAAAATTACGACATCTCAGTTATAAATTTACGATACCGTAGTTATAAAATTACGACACCTATTCAGAAAACGTCAAGGCAAAGCTTTACGACATCCTAATAAAAAAATTAGGATACTCTAGTTGTAAAATTATGGCATCATAGCTAAAAGTTAAGGCAAAGCTTTACGACATCCCGGCCGAAAAAAAATTACAAGACCCAGTTGTAAAATTACGACATCGTAGTTATAAAATTACGACTTCCATTCAGAAAGCTAAAAAATTATGACATCCTAGTTATAAAATTACGACACTGTAGTTATAAAATTACGATACCCATTCAGAAAATATGCGTTGCACCGCCTCTATTCTGTACATAAATTTTAAAAAGAAAGTTGAACGAGTATTCAGAAAACCAAAAATTTTACTGCTAAGAAATTTTGGAGCTTTTAGACTAATTACATCTTTAGGAAGACGTTTCTGGTCATAACATTGACGTAAGTTGACATGTTTTCTTGTGAAGTATTGCCATTTAATGAAGAGTTAGTTTGAAAATGGTGGTCTTTTGATGAATATTGAGTATATGTTCTTGAAATCTCTGTTAAATAACCACTTTGCAATGAGCTTAAAAACTTTCAGCATTAGCTTCAGGAACACTATTGGTGTAACTTTTTTCCAAAGGTTCGACCTTTACCTCAACAGGAATGATAGGCAGTATTGAATCATCCACCTGATCACTCTATTGGATCTAGAGTGGGACACGAGAGAAAACCCTATATTAGATTCGCGAGGAGAGCGAAGGGAGGGAGAGAAAGAGAAGGACCGGATCCAAGCCGTTGATTGGACGGATCTAGCAACTATGACTTCCTTCGCCCAGCGAGTCTAGAGCGGGACATGAGAGAAACCCTAGATTAGATTCGTGGGATGGGAAGAGCGAAGGGAGGGAGAGAAAGAGAAGGACTGGATCCAAGCCATTGATCGGACGAATCTTCCTTCGCCCAGGATCTATAGCAGCGAGGCGAGGGAAAACCCTAGATTAGATTTGGGGGGTAGGGAGAGCGAAGGGAGGGAGAGAAAGAGAAGGACTGGATCCAAGCCGACGGATCTAGCAACTATGACTCCCTTCACCCAGGATCTATAGCAGCGAGGCAAGGGGCTTCTTTTCTAAGGATCTAGTGACCATGGTCTTCTCGGCTACGTATCCGACGGTGAGGGACTCCTCCGTGTTCGTGGATCCAGTAGCGAAGCGCGACCAAAATATGTCTTGGTGTTAATAATATGGTGCCAAATTCAGTTCAAGTTAAGACTGAACCCTTGAAAAGTGGCTTGTTAAGCAAATGTAAGAATCATGTATCTAGCCTTCCGAAATCTGATGTATTGGGAGCTGATATCAAGAGAAAAACCCTTGATGAACTCTCTGTAGATGTGACCGATCATATCCTGAAAGTAGGACAAGCTATGGAGCCAATTTCAGGAATTTTTTCCAACGTAGATCGTGGCGACAATCGGAATTGCTCTCAACAGTATATGCCACATGGTCCAGATTGTTCTGTCAACTCTAGAAATGCCAAATCAAGCCATTTTGCTCTTCGAAGGAAAAGGAAAAAAACTGCAACGTCTATAGTGACCTGCGATGATATTTCATTTTTCATCTTTATGTTCTATAATCATTTTGTTCATGAATATACTTTGTTTACAATTTTAAAAACAATCCATGCAGGGATTCAGTGGAAACTGCACTCAAGGAAGATGCTCCTGGACTTTTACAGATGAATATAAGATTTGACTTGATGCAGTCAGTCATATTTTGAACTATTGGATTTTGGGCAGGTTCTACTAGATAAAGGAATAGCAGTTGAGGAACTTAAACTTTATGGGGATATAGAAGATGATGAAGCGTTAGAGGTCTCTTCCACAGATGAAAGTTTTTATGATCTTGAAACTGTGTTGACTAAGGTAGCTGATTTAGCATTCAGTAGGCATACCACAATTATGATAATTTTTTATTAATAATACACCATTGAACTTTTGAATCTATTTTTGTGAACAAATATTTATCTTAGACATATCCAGTATTTAGCATCATCTTTTCGATATAACAAATTTTGGAATGTAATATTTAGCATTCTATATTTCTATTATAGTAGTGCATATGTTAGCTTCTTCTTCTGAAGTTCAATATGAATAAATACGTTTAGATACCATATTATGATGTTAACAGAAAGGAAACTGTATCTCACATCCTTGTTTGTGCTTCATAGTCTGAATCTTGTATGAGGTGATCTTATTTTATTCAATTCTTAAGAGATTCACTCGAAATTGATTTAATAATATACTTCTTTCTTCTGTTATGGTTGATTTCAATTCTGTAGAATATTTTGCTGAATTCCGTATGGCATGTGATTTTCCATGTATAGTTTTTACATATGCCTGACTTCCAACATTGGGAATGCTGGCTAGATTACTTCATTATTAGTTGCTCATTTTGTTCATCTAGTGTAATTCAGCTTATTATTATTGTTGTATGCATCAGATCCAAAATCTTAGTTAATTTTTCCATCAAGACAACAATTTAGTGTCGACCATTTAGCAAGAATTTTGTATTTTGCATTTTCCATGCATGAAGAATACCACGTTCAGGATTAACCAATCTAATTCAGCCTCGGTATTAAAATAAAATAAGATTCTAGTAGGGGATGCGGGTCAACCGATCGACCTGCCCCAACTCAACTGTCACCACAACCGGTGGCCGATCGGGCCACTCGGTTTCTAAATAAAACTGCTCGGACAATCAAATCGGTTTCATCCTGAGAATTGATTGCATTGTTCGGTCGTGCTTCGCTGTTGGATCCACGGACACGGAGGAGTCCCCCACCGTCGGATACATGGCCGAGAAGACCATGGTCGCTAGATCCTTAGAAAAGAAGCCCCATGCCTCGCTGGTATAGATGCTGGGCGAAGGAAGTCATAGTTGCTAGATCCGTCGCTTGGATCTGGTCCTTCTTTTCCCTCCCTCCATTCGCTCTCCCCATCCCACGAATCTAATCTAGGGTTTCCCCTCGCCTCGCTGCTTTAGATCCTGGGCGAAGGAAGATCCGTCCGATCAACGGCTTGGATTCGGTCCTTCTCTTTCTCTCCTACCTTCGCTCTTCTCACCCCACGAATCTAATCTAGGGTTTCCTCTCGTGTCCCGCTCTAGACTCGCTGGGCGAAGGAAGTCATAGTTGCTAGATCCGTCCGATCAACGGCTTGGATCTGGTCCTTCTCTTTCTCTCTCTCCCTTTGCTCTCCCACGAATCTAATCTAGGGTTTCCTCTCGTGTCCCGCTCTAGATCCAATAGAGCGATCGGGTAGATGATTAAATACTGCCTATCATTTCTGTTGAGGTAAAGGTCAAACCTTTAGAATAAAGTGACACCAATAGTGTTCCTGAAGCTAATGCTGAAAGTTTCTTGAGCTCATTGCAAAGTGGTTATTCAACAGAGATTTCAAGAACACATACTCAATGTTCATCAAAAGACCACCATTTTCAAACTAACTCTTCATTAAATGGCAAGACTTCACAAGAAAACATGTCAACTTGTGATCAATGTTCTGACCAGAAATGTCTTCCTAAAGATGTAATTAATCTAGAAGCTCCAAAACTTCTTAGCAGTAAAATTTATAGTTTTAACAATTTCTTAGTGCTTATTTACACTATTCAAAACTTTTAAATAGTACTTATTTACAAAAATTTTTAACAATTTCTCAGTGCTCAACTATGACTGATAATTACTAGGAAAATATATTGTCAAATGGGGACTGTTTGTTAGAAGAATGTGACAGAAATTGTTTTGGCCAGATCTCTTTTCCTGAGAAAATATGTCCTGGTGTTAATAATATGGTGGCAAATTCAGTTCAAGTTAAAACTGAACCCTTGAAAAGTGGCTTGTTGAGCAAATGTGAGAATCATGTATCTAGCCTTCCGGAATCTGATGTATTGGGAGCTTATATCAAGAGGAAAACCCTTGATGAACTCTCTGTAGATGTGACCGATCATATCCTAAAAGTAGGACAAGTTATGTAGCCAATTTCAGAAATTTTTTCTAATGTAGATCATGGCGACAATCAGAATTGCTCTCAACAGTATGTGCCACATGGTTCAGATTATTCTGTCAACTCTAGAAATGCGAAATCAAGCCATTTTGCTCTTTGAAGGAAAATGAAAAAAACTGCAACGTCTATAGTGACATGCGATGATATTTCACTTTTCATCTTTATGTTCTATAATCATTTTGTCCATGAATAAACTTTGTTTACAATTTTAAAAATAATCCATGCAGGGATTCAGTGGAAACTGCACTCGAGGAAGATGCTCCTGGACTTTTACAAGTGAATATAAGATTTGACTTGATGCAGTCGGTCATATTTTGAACTATTGGATTTTGGGCAGGTTCTACTGGATAAAAGAATAGCAGTTGAGGAACTTAAACTTTATGGGGATGTAGAAGATGATGAAGCGTTAAAGGTCTCTTCCACAGATGAAAGTTTTTATGATCTTAAAACTGTGTTGACTAAGGCAGCGGATTTAGCATTCACTATGCATACCACAATAATGATATTTTTTTATTAATAATACACCATTGAACTTTTGAATATGTTTCTGTGAACAAATATTTGTCTTAGACATATCCAGTATTTAGCATCATCTTTTCATATATAACAAATTTTGGAATGTAATATTTAGCATTCTATATTTCTATTATAGTAGTGCATATGTTAGCTTCTTCTTCTTAAGTTCAATATGAATAAATACATTTAGATACCATATTATAATGTCAATAGAAAGGAAACTATATCTCACATCCTTGTTTGTGCTTCATAGTCTATATCTTGTATGAGATGATCTTATTTTATTCAATTCTTAAGAGATTCACTCGAAATTGATTTAATAATATACTTCTTTCTTCTGTTATGGTTGATTTCAATTTTGCAGAATATTTTGCTGAATTTCGTATGACATGTGATTTTTCATTTATAGTTTTTACATATGCCTGACTTCCAACATTGGGAATGCTGGCTAGATTACTTCATTATTAGCTGCTTATTTTGTTCAACTAGTGTAATTCAGCTTATTATTATTGTTGTATGCATCAGATCCAAAATCTTAGTTAATTTTTTCATCAAGACAACAATTTAGTGTTGACCCTTTAGTAAGCATTTTGCATTTTACAATTTTCATGCCTAAAGAAGACCTCAGGGCTAACCAATTCTAATTCAATATTTAGCATACTTACCACACTTTTCTTCCGGTGTGGGCTCCTCAATTTTGTTGTTTGCTCCAATGCCCTTCAGGTTTGATCGTAAATATAGAGAAATCACCTGCACCAACTACTTATCATCAACACCAGAAAATAATAACAACACTGTGAATATAGAAAATCTGTCATACTTGGCCAGTTGATGAAACTCCCTTGTCGGTTCTACCGAACCTTGAGTAATGTGAGTCCTCTTTTTTGCCAACCAAAAGTTTCGTCCTCTCCGGTGCTTTGAATATCTCAGACGGAGGAACCATAGAAATAAAGCCTATAAAAGGTGATTGACTCCCTGATATATATTTCCAAACTGGTAGAAAATAAACAGAAAAGAACCTCAAGAAAGAAAAAGACCTCTAACCAAAATACATGATTTTCAGAGCAACATATCTCTTTGCAAACTGATGTATGGTACTCAGTTGGCAACCTGCACGAGGAAACAACCTGGTCATAATTTTGGAGCTTATCCTATTATCAATGAGTGGAAAATGCTTTGCATTTTATAATTGCAAAAGTCAGAAATTATTGGTAGATGTTTTCAACATCTACCAATTTTCTCCCTAAATTTTCTTTGGCCAAAACTTGAAACCAATTTTTTAAGGGCCAGTCTCAAGTTGACACTTGTAAAATCTATTTAACCTTTTGTAAAGCCTTTTCATGTTAGCGTTTGATCTATGCCTGATCCATTTTTGATGGGGAAAAAAAAGCTTGGGCAATGATGATGGATATGAAAGTATGCAAACTCTTATTGGAATTTGCAATAAGTCATTTTTCTTCTGCACAACTCATGACTGTATTAACCAGGCAGTCGGAAGTTGCAAATGAATGTAGATATGCTTGTGGATAAAATGAGGCAAATTATATCAGTATGTCATGAATGCTTGCAAAGTTTGAATGTGCATAGTCAATACAATGTTCGACAAAGTGGACTTGTTCTTTTAATGTGCCTTAGACAAGCCAAGGAAGCACATAAAGAAGCCAAAATCTCAAAAAAAAATGTTTCGTTAAATGACCCATATATAAAAAACAAAGAAAATTATTAATAACAAAACAAAGAAAAGTATTAATAACAAACTAATCCTTTTCAAACATTTATAGGCAGACTTACAACTCCTAACCTACCATTTTACAGTTCCAGCCCACTTTATCCCATACCATCATGCTAAAAGGCTTTTCAATCACTCTAACTAATAAAATCCATATTTTGGTCGAGTTCTTCTTCTTCCTCCAAAGGAGAGGGGTGATAGTTGAGTTAGCCTAAATATTTTGGATAAGAATTTAAATAGTCTGATATTTGGATATTCGCATCATAATTTTAAAGGATAGTTGTTGTTAGTTTGTACTGATGATAGTTAAGAGTACAACTCTCCATAGAGTCATAACTGATGTCAGAGCTGATTCTACAGAAGGAACATCTAGAACAACATTTAACCTCTTTTGAGAGGACTTCTTTTATCCATTCATTTCCCAACTTGCTTGATTGAAGTTAGCCTGATTCATGACTGCTTTGCTTTGCCTGCCTTTTGATTTTTGGCATTTTATTTCCCACTTATTAGCTCAATTAGCTGTTCATCATCATCTTTTTCTCTCTATATTGGGTATTGTCTTCATCGGGTGGTGGCATGCTTTCTCAAATAAAGAGGAAAAATTATTTTTCAATTGTCTTCTTAAAGGATATCTGCAATTTAATTATTTTTTCAGAAAGATCTTCAGTAATCTGATTTCAAATATACAAATTGTTTTTTTACAAAAAATAAAAGTAAAAAATAAAAGTATTGACGCCTTTTATGTGCAAACTTTGAAAAAAAAAAATCATGACATATGTGATACAAAAATGGAAATTCATTGGAAAAAAGAAAGTGAATATCTTAGCAGCAAAAACTGATCAAGACATAAACCTGTTTCCTCTGTTAACTCATGTTTTATACACTTGGCAGAGTTCTCCACATGAAAACCATTGGCCGCAGTATTTTCATCCTGGAATAATATTTACCTTAGAATCTTCTTGGAATAATATTTACTTTGGAACCCACATAGAGAAATAAAATGGTTCAGGGTTTCTCGAACCAAGGTCATCTTCTACCTTGGCTGAATTACTAGAAGACATGAATAGATGATCAGAAGAACAGCTCCTGGTTTTTTCTGAAGTCTCGGCTGAATGAAGTTCATTCTGCTGGTGTTCTTGAAGAGCTCTTTCCAAGCTTGTAGTAGGATTTGCAGGAAATGTTACATCTTCTTCCTTAAAATAAAAAAAGTCAACAGCATAGAAGTTAAGCAAAATAACATACATTGTGTCAAATACTGGTGTGCACCCGATGATACCATACAAAATATCCCATTTAGAGTTGTCGTTAATAAAGTGAACATTCTCTATATCTTAAGGCTATGCAAATGGCCGAGTTTCAAAAAAATCTCACCCTGTAATGTAGCTCACAGACATAATCTAACGTGTATCAAACAGTCACTACTTGCTATTCTCAAGCTTGATGTTACTTAATGGTTCAGAGTTGTCAGTATATAGTGAATCAACTATTCTTGATGATGTTTATTTTCCGGTTCGAGCACTCTGGTGCCAAGGATTTGGTGCTAGCTCGCTCGTGGGTTGTCAATGGGGAGCCTGTAGCTACGAAGAATTGGCGCCCTGAGTTCATTCCGGCCAGCGACTCTATCTCCGCGGTCCTCCTTTGGGTTCGCTTGCCTGCTCTGCCCTTGGAGTTCTGGAGTGACGCTGTGCTTGAAGCTATCCTGGTGCCGGCAGGGCAGTTCATCTTCTCTGATCCAGCCACTCAGGCTTTGTCCAGGGGCGTGTTTGCCAGAGCTTGTCTCAGAGTGGATCTTCGGCGACCACTCTGGCCTGGTGTGAGAATTCAGGGTTCGACCTCTCCATTCTGGCAGCAATTCCAGTATGAGCACCTGGCTGGAATCTGCCCCTGCTGTAGCTCTCTTCATCTCTCTGGCCCCTATTCCTCGTCGTCTGAGTCTTTGGATGCTGAGCAGGCTTCGTCGGGAAATTTGTTTGGCCCCTGGATGTCAGTTTATCGTCGTCGGATCTCCTCTGCTTCCGTGAGAAAGGAAGCTAAGCATGCTGCTGGGTCCCCCCTGTTGTCCCAGTTTCCCCTTCGTCTGCAGCAGGGAGGAATGGAGCTTCGGCTAATGGGTGGTTTCTCCTGGCAAGATGGCTCACCGGCGATCTCTCAAGGCTGACAAGGTCTGTGACGGTGTTGCAGTGGCCCCAGGGAAGCTCTCGGGTGGTTTAGAATTATCAAGGAAAGCTGGAGCTGAGAAGTCTTCAAGGAAGACTGCTTATGATGGTGTGCCGGCTGGGAGCTCTCGTGCCGGTTTGGATGCTACAGTGATTCCTGATGTTCAGATCCCTGCTGCCTCTCTTAAGGTCACTTCTGAACTTCATTTACTGGAATCAAAGAATCCTTTTTCCCTCTTAGCTATGGGCAATGTGGATTGTGGGCCAGTGGCTAGGTTGGATGCCAATCCGGGTCCTTCCAAGCGGGCTAGGCCGGAGGAATCCCTTCACATGCGATCTACTTCTAAAAATGGGAATAGGAAAGGGAAGGGTAGCTATTCTAAGTCCAAGGACATGAAGACGATGCAATCCATTTCTGATCCTCTGATCCCGGGCAAGGTTCCTATCAATTTTGTTGGAGGGTTAGATAAGGCCTCTTGTAGTCAAGTCACTGATCATGGTGTGAACTTGGGTCAGTCATCTAAGGGTGAGATCTGTCACCATGAATCGATCCTAGCCGGCCCCAAGTCGGCTATTATGGAGCAGTCCAAGGAATCAGTTCTCCCTGTTGCGGAATCCCGGTCTTCGGATTCTATGTCTGAGGTAGGTTCCCATGGGGTTGACAATATCCAGATGGATTGCACTACCCAGATGGTAGTTAATGATATGATGTCTATAGGGCAGTCTTCTGACCAGGCTATGGTGGATGACCAGGGCGGGTCCCACCCTCCCTCCTTTACTAAATGAAGATCCTTATTTGGAATGTCAGAGGAGCTCGAAAACCTTCTTTTCGATCTTCCTTTGGTAGACTGATGCATATTTACAATTGTGATATATGTATTCTTCTGGAGACCTGGTTATCGGGGGACAGTCTTGTCCGGTTTCGGAGACAGGCTTCCAGAACGTGGTCCTCTTATGCTGTGGAGTCTAGTGGTCTATCTGGTGGGATGGTGGTTTTCTGGAGGCATTCTTCGATTACAGTGACGGCTTTTTATCAGTGTAATCAGCAGATCTCTCTTCTTGTTTCTGAGGGCTCGTCCAACCCTTGGCTCTTATTGGGAGTTTATGCTAGTACAGATTTCAAGGAACGGTGTACTCTATGGGCTGAGAGTCTCTCCCTTCTTGATCAAGGTATTCCTGCTATCATGTCTGGCGACTTTAATTGCATTACTGCTGCTAATGAAAAGCGTGGCAGTAGGCGGGTTATGGAGTCACCTGCTATATCGGAGTTTAGATCCTTCATATCCTCAGCTGGTCTGTTGGACCTCGGTTTCTCGGGATCCCAATTTACCTGGTGTAACAATCACCAGGGGTCGGCTAGAGTTTGGGAAAGACTGGATAGAGCCTTGGCCACTGTTCAATGGACCCAGATGTTCCCCTCTGCAAATATCACTCACCTGCCTCGCTTTGCCTCCGACCACTGTCCTATCTTGATCTCTACTATCACTGATTCTCTGCGGCAGCATCAGTTTAGATTTGAGCAGTTCTGGACTTCCTACCCCTCGGCTCGGTCTATTGTTGGACAGGTTTGGCATTTACCGATGCGTGATAATGCAACCTATCGTCTCTCTAGGCGGCTTGAGTTAGTTAGACGTCGCCTTATGAGATGGAGTAGAATTGAGATTGGGAACCTTGTGCGAAACATCAAGCTGGTGGAAGCTGACATTGTTGTCCTTCAGGATAGGGAGGATCGGTATGGCTGTCTCCCTGATCCTGATCTCTTCACTCTTCGATCCAAGCTTGCTCTTCATCACTCTTTGCTTCTGCAGCAGGAGTCCTACTGGAGACAGCGATCTAGAGTTCAGTAGCTTCGGGAGGGGGATCGGAACACCAGATTCTTTCATCATGTTACCCTAAAAAGAAGGGCAGCCAACAGGATTCGGCGGTTGATTGATGAGGAGGGAATTCTCAGGAGGATGTCACAAGCATCCGGGATCAGTTGCTTCAGTTCTTTCATTCTAGATGGACGGAGATTTTAGGCAGGGGTGCTCCTGTCTTCCAGGTTTCTTCTGCGGTTAAGGTCTCTGCTCTTCAGAACAACCTACTGACCAGGCCGATCAGTGCTGATGAGATTCGCTTGGCCTTATGGGATCTTGGGCCTGATAAGGCGCCAGGATCGGATGGTTTTCCACCACTATTCTTCAGGCATTATTGGGATATTGTTGGTCAGGAGGTCACCCAGGCTATCCAGAGTGCTTTCCTGTCAAAAGCCATTCTTGCTGATTGGAACCGGACGCTCATCACACTGGTGCCGAAGCGTTCTGATGCCTCTTCCCCTCATCACTTCCGGCCGATCAGTCTTTGCACTACCTTATACAAGGTCTGCGCGCGACTTCTAGTGTCCCGTCTTCGGGTGTTTATTCCTCAGCTTATCTCTTCTGAACATGGGGCTTTCATCAGAGGCCGGAGTATTTCTGATAATGTTCTCATTGCTTAGGAGTTTATGCATGATCTGCAGAGAGCCCCGGTGAGGCAGTGCCTTATGGCTATTAAGCTAGATATGGAGCACGCCTATGACAGGATGAGTTGGGTCTTTCTACAGCAAACCCTGCTTGAGTTTGGGTTCCATGAGTTGTTTATAGACTGGATCATGGCCTATATCCAGCAGCCATCTTTCTCTCTGTTAGTCAATGGTGTGCAGACCACTTCTTTCCAGTCTACTGTGGGTCTGAGATAGGGATGCCCTTTATCCCCATTTCTGTTTATTCTTACTGCGGACCATCTTTCTCGTGCTTTTCATCAGGCTCAGCTGGATGGTCGGATAACCCCCTTTATGGCTGCTTCCTCGGGGCCTGCTGTCTCCCATCTTCTTTTTGCGGACGACTGTATTCTTTTGGGCCAGGCCTCTCTATATAATGCTGTTAGCTTTGCTTCTATCATTCAGTGCTATTGTCATGCTTCTGGCCAGAAGATCAATGTTGATAAGTCCATGATCTGCTTCAGCCCAAAGACCCCAGGACTACTAGGAATGCTATACATCAGGCCCTGGGTATCTTTAATAAGACTGATGAGCTATCTTATTTGGGGATCCCTCTCTTGGGTAGACGTCCGCGTATTCGTGATTATACTATACTTGAGCGACGTATTCATGATCGGTTGGACGGATGGCAGGTGACTGGGTTATCTATGATGGCGAGGATCACTCTTATTCGCTCTGTCCTTTCGTCCCTACCTATGTATCTTCTATCTAATGCAGCGGTCCCCATTACTTGCCTGCGAAGGATTGAGCATTATTTTCGGGACTTTCTATGGGCCTTATGCAGGACGGTCACGGTATTCACCTTCTGGCTTGGGAGTCCATTTGTATGCCTTTGAATGAAGGTGGTCTGGGAATTCCGTCCCTGATTGCTAGGAGAGAGGCGTTGTTGGCCAGGCACGCCTCGAGATTTATTCTTGATCCTCATTGCCTCTGGAGCTCCTTCATGCGAGCTAGGTATGGTGTTTGGTCCACTTCCATGGACTTGTTACCTACTCGGGGCACTCTTTCTGCTGGAAGGAGGTCTGTAGACATGCTCCGACTATCCTGAACAATGTATCTTGGGTGATTGGTGATGGATCGTCGGTGAAGGTTGCTCACGATGTTTGGATTTCTGATCTTTCCCTCTCCCATTGGCCGTCATTCATTAGTATGGATGTCCAGCCCGACATGCTGGTTCGGGAGCTCATCATCCAGGACTCTTTCACTTGGGACATCTCGGCGGTGACCAGTTTATTTGGGATAGAGCTTGCTCGGTGGATTCTTTCTATTCCTATTATCCCGAGGCCCTCACCAGACTCTAGATTATGGCGGAGATCCTGTCTTTCTCGGGCTCCTCTTAAGGATCTTATCAAGGAGTTCAGAACTCGGCCCCAGGATTCGAGGAATGCTGCTTGGATATGAAGCTTCCATTCATCCTAGGGTTCAGTTATTTATATGGAAGATTTTGTGGAATTGTCTCCCTTCCTTTTCATTGCTTTCCAGAAGGGGTCTCCCGGTGGTGGCGACTTGCGCTCTATGTGGTAAGGAGGAGGAGACTACTAGCCATGCAATCCTTACATGCCCCAGATGGAGATGGATTTGGATGAGGGTGGGTTATAGATGCAGAGTGAACGGGTCAGGTTCTTCATGTTTTCCTTTCCTTGATGCCCTTCGGAGTTCCACTCGACAGCGGAGTATCCTTTGGGCTATCACGGCCTATCAGATTTGGCTATCACGGAACCAGCTTATTTTCTCTGATGATCCCTTCTCTCCTCACAGATTAGAGCAAAAGATAAGATCTATAGTTGCTGAAAGTGCACTTCTAATCAATGGGTTTGATTTATGCAACCATGGCCTCTGGGGATCCCCTGCTGCTCCAGCAGCGAACCATCGTACGGTTTTCATATCTTGGGAACCCTCCCTCTAGGGTTTGTTAAAATCAACTTTGATGGTAGTGTACGGGGAAGACTAGCTGGATCTGCTTTTGTTATTCGAGGGACTGATGGAGCTCTTTTGTCGGCTGGTGGGTTTGCTTCCTTAGATTGCTCTGTCCCTATGGCGGAGCTTTATACTGTGTGGGCTGGGATCTCCCATGCCGTTCGGAGGCTCCATGCACATAGTCTATTCATTGAAGGGGATTCTCTTTCTGTCGTTCGGTAGATTTGGGCGGGAGATGGTGACCATTCCTCATCTAATCCCCTTCTTCGTGATATCTGATCGATTCTGAGTCAGACTGATAGAGTTCACATCCGGCACATCTATCGGGAAGCTAACTCCGCGGCTGACTGGGTTGCATCGGCGGTGGCTCATCATTCGGGTTTATGGATATATAATCAGGGTGACTCCTGTCCTGTTGTTCTTAAGCAGATTTTGTACTCTGATATGTCTGGGCTGATTCGCACGAGGTTAGTGTGATCGCCCGCTTGTACCCAAAAAAAGAAGAAGTTTTAACATCTTCCATAGGCGAGGTGCGTCTCATCATAACCTTCCTCTAATATTTATTATTTTATCTTTATTTATAACATCAAATATTTAGAATATTTCTCTGACATTTATTATTTATTTTTTTTCAAAAATATACATCATATGCATCGTGTTATAACATGTGTGGTTGATGTCGAAGCCGCCGGTGCTTTCATGCCATTGTCGTTGCTTTGGGTTCCAATCCGATGAGGCAATCAACTCTTGCATTTGGGAAGTATTGCAACCGTTATCCCAGCTTATGCCAGCTAAGGATCAGGTTGGCAGATGTTAGCCAATAGCTATCCTACATATTTATTGTTTAATAGTCACTTAGATAGTGTTTGAAATAGAAAATAAGAGAGAATATCGATATCCCTCCTTATCCTCAAAAGCTATAACTATAAGGCTGTATTTGATATGAAGGATAAGGGATATCCCTTCTTATCCCCAAATGCTATAGCTAGAGAGGATAGCTCTAAAAAAGTTTAACCAGAGGGTATTAACCCCATGGTTAAACCATGCGTTATCCCCTGAACTTATTCCCTAGGAAACCCAGGAACAACTAAAGTTATCCCTTAATGATAGACTTGTAATTTTAAAAAGGTGCTTATTCCCTCAGCTATCCTCTGGATAAATGCTATCATGTATATTTATCCAGGGATAGCTTTTGGGGTATCAAACACTACCTAAAGGATAGCTGGGAATAAAGTTAACCAGAGGGATAACCCATGGTTAACCATGGTTAACCATGGGTTATCCTCTTAATTTATTCCTAGAAAATGCAGGAATAGCTGGTTATTCCTCCAAATAAGAGTAAAAAAAAGTTATCCTATGGATTTACCTTTTTGCATTTCATATGATCAATGGAATAGCCAAGGGATATCCCTGGGATAGCCAGGGGATAAACTCTATCCCGTACATTTATCCATGAATAATATTTTTTCTATCAAACACTACTTTAAAAATTCTTCAATAATTTTAATATAAATAGATCTAAACCAAGCTTCCAGCAGCCAATTAAGGTCAATCCATCCTTATTTTATCGAAGCTTCCAAAATTGCTACCAAATGATGTCCAATCTAATCAGCTCATCTAATGGAGACACATGTTATATTCGAAAAATATATTATTTGTCTAGTTAGATCACATCGCTTTAAAGAAGAAAATTCTAAATAAAAGAGGTTTTGCTATAGCCATTAATCTATTTAATACTCTTTTTATTTAAGGCACACAAATCAGTCTAGTTGGAAGCCTATCATCTTGTTTAGTGGTTTATCTATGATGGTAAGATTACCCTAGTGGTTTATCTATGATGACGAGGATTTTCCTCCTGCGGTCGGTTCTCACATCTCTTCTTCTTTATCTTCTTTTAATACTGCTATCCCGATCACTTGTCTGAAAAGGTTAGAGAGATATTTTAGAGATTTTCTCTGGGCCTCGATGCAGGATGGTCATGACATCCACCTTCAGTCATGGGACTCCATTTGTATGCCAATTATGATGGTGGCATTGGCATTCAGTCACTGATTGTGAGGAGAGAGGCTCTTCTAGCTAGACATGCCTCTCGGTTTATTCTTGATCCGCACTGCGAGCCAGGTATGGTGGTTGGACCTCGATATGACTATTCAGGCTTTGTGGCCATTCTTTTTTCTGGAAGGAGGTGTGTAGGCATGCACCTGATGTCTTGGAGAACATCACCTGGTTGATTGGAGATAGTACTTCAGTGGATGTTGTTCAGGATGTCTGGATTGCGGAACTCTCTCTCTCACGATGGCCTACTTTTATCATACTGATGTCCCTAGTGGTATGAGAGTCTCTGATTTGATTTCTCAGGATCTCTCCTGCTGGTTTGAGCCCACGATGTCTCGGGTATTTGGTGTAGAGCTTGCTCTCCGTATTCTCTTTATTCCGATCATCGCGGGCCATACTGAGGATACCAGATTATGGAAAAGATCTTGTCTCTCCAGTGTTCCGTCCAGGGAGCTTATGCATATCTATAGGCCACAGGCTCAGCGTACGATGGAGGCAACGTGGGTGTGGAAGCTTCCTATCCATCTCAGGCTTCAGCTCTTTATCTTGAAGCTTCTGTGGGATTGTCTTCCTACTTGCTCTCTCAGAAAGGAGAATGCCCATCCAGCCTACTTGCCCTTTGTGTGGCCAAGAGAATGAGACTATTGATCATGTTGTTTTTCTCTACCCTAAAGCGAGACAGATTTGGCATATGGTCGGATATTAGGTTAGGGAGAGGGGTTCGGTTGCCTGGAGGTCCTCTTTTTTAGCGATATTAGGTGGGGTAACCAGCGGTAGGGAGTCATTTGGGTATCCACAGCCTACCAGATCTGGTTATCAAGGAATCAGCTTATATTCGCTGATGATGTTGTCTCTCCTTAGAGGATTGTTCGGAATGTCTTATCATTCTCTGTTAACTACACTCTCTATTGCTCCGCTGGTGATTTTGATAGCTCTGGGCACTAGGGTTCTTCTGCTGCTTCGGCAGCGAACCGAATAACGGTTTTTATTTCTTTGGAACCCTCCAGGGTTTGTCAAAATTAATTTTGATGGGAGTGTACGGGGCAGATTAGTTGGAGCTGCTTTTATCATTCGAGGACTGATGGAGCCATGCTTGCGGCTGATGATTTTGGCTTTTTAGACTTCTCGGTTCCACTGGCGGAGCTTTATGCAATGTGGGCTGGCATTTTCTATGCTGCTAGGATCCTCTGTGCTCAGAGTCTCTTTATTGAGGGGACTCTCTCACGGTCGTTCGATGGCTTGGAGGGATTGCAAGCACCAGGCTCCGCTGAACCCTCTGCTCATTGATGTATGGTCTACCCTGCGGGATATGCACAGTTACTAGATCCGTCATGTCTATCAAGAAGCCAACTCAGCGGCTGATTGAGTGGCGGCCTTGGTGGCACATCATTCAGGGTTTTGGTTTTGGAAACAGGATGACCCCTGTTCTATTGTACTTAAGCAAATCCTTTTTTCTGATCTATCGAGCTTGATCGTACTAGACTGGTGTGATCACCCACTTGTACCAAAAAAAAAAAACTTCATCATGATAGTTAACTCATCCAGGAATCAATTCATTAGAGCCATCCACTAATAAATAGTCAACTTCAAGACAACTCTCTCAAACACTTATAAAAATAGTTCTAAATATGGTAAACAAGCTTTTAGTCTTAGGTCTCAAACTTATAATTAATGCTTATTTCAAGGACTTTATTTTGTTTCATCTTTTTTTGACACACTTGAGCATTAAGGGATTTTCACTTAAGACTCAAACCTTCTCACACTCTCTTTCATAGGCTCATGCATAAACTTGTTGAAAAAATTCTCTATCATCCGAGCAAGGATAAATCTCATATATTAACATGTAAAGATCGCTTTTAGATGTCAACATTATCATGGTCAAAAATCTCAAATTGTAAAGAGTTCTTGATCAAGCTATATGGTTGACTCCTTGGGTTGGGTTCAGTGTCAATTTTATCATTGATGCGAGGTGTTTGCCATTAGGGGTGCAACTTGGGCTGGGTTGGGGTAGGTGTTTGCCATTAGGGGTGTAACTTGGGCCGGGTTCAATCCCAACCCGGTCCGTCGAACCCGATTTACAGTAGTGTTTAAACTCATGTTTGTCCAACCCGAACCTGAAAGATCCAGATTTAATCCGGCCCGATTTGCAATTGATCCGAGTTAGGATTGACCGCAATCCAAACCCGAGGGTTACCCGAACGGGGGTAGCTTACCGGCACCAGATTTTTGGGTGCGTTGAAGGCACCAATCGGATCAGACGAGATGGCCAACTTGAGGGCAAGGAGGGCAAGGCCATCGATCGCAGACGAGAAAAAGGACAAATATAAGGCGGACCATCCACATATTTCGTTTCACTTCCTGCCTCCTCTTCTTTGTTTACAGCACATCCTCCTCTTCTTTGTTTCAAGCAAGACTTTTTTTTAATACAATGTTAAAGCCCCGAGTCCAGCTTATGCATTCGGCAAGAAATTTTATTTTTTCATCTTTGGGATCCATAATTTGATGTTTATTTACTTTGGAAAAAGCATTTTATTTTATTTTTTCTCATCAACCCAAATTCCAATCCAAAACTCAATCTGAACCCAATTTTTAAAAATAGGGTTAGGATTGAGGTTTTACAAATAGGGTTAGGGTTAGGGTTAGGGTTGACATTTTATAAATAGGGTTAGGATTAGGGTTGAGAAAAACTCAAGTTTCATTAGCCCAATTGCACCCCTATTTGCCATGCTATAGATTTGGTGACATTATCCTATGGTTGAAGGCATCGATGGAGTGGGTGCTCTCCATGCCATTGTGCTCGTTACGGTCAAACGGGATGACCCTGGGGCATTTACTTGATGCATGCTAGCAGGAGTGGGGGAACAACAATGGCAAGTATGGACCCATATCAACGCCGCTTCCACAACAAGTTATCATGAGGGATTTCAACAACGTAGGGCATGCTAATATGTGAAGAGGCTAACCATTTGAAGAAACACGAGAGCATGGACGAGCACGGAATCAATTCCTGGTTAGAATCTATAACCAATTTAATTAGGATTAATTTTAGTATTTTAGATTGAAAACCAAATTGATTCTATTTTGAAACCAATCTAAACTGATACAATTAAATCAGTTTGATTCTAAGCTAGTTCGAAAGCGAAACTTTTTTTTTTCTATTTTATTTGACACATGTTTAGTGTTTAATAACTAATTTAATATTTCAGATTTTTTCAGTAAACTGATAAATAACTTATAAAATATATGTGATATCACTATTTTTTAAAAAAAAACTTAAAGAAAATGTTCTTGTATGTATAAATTTTTTAAGACTCTATTATAAAATAAAAATTCTCGAATCACAATAAACAGAATAAACTCATCGGACCTAGGGTTTGCATGCCTACACTGTTGGGAATTGTATCCTAAAGCCAATCATTTGATGATTGTGCTAATGTAAATAGCATATAAATTGATATATTAACACTACAAAAAAATTGACTTATTATGACGAATTAATTCGTCGCAACAGGTACAAAAGTCGTCGTAATAAATTATTACAATGATAAAAAATTCATCGTAATACATTACAAAATCGTCGTAGTAATATGTTGTCGTAATAACCTATTACGGCGCGTTATTTTCGTCGTACTAGCTTCCTATTACGGCGATAACATATCATCGTTATATATTTTTTAAAAAATTAATTTAATTAAAAACTTATTACGACGACTTAGTTTCGCCGTAATATCAACCTATTACGGCGAAAATAAGTCGCATAATAGGTTTTTATTTAAATTTTAAAATTTAATTAAAATCTTATTACGATGACTTAGTTTTACCGTAATATCAATCTATTACGGCGAAAATAAGTTACCGTAAAAAGTTATTTGACAGTTTATTCATTACGGCTGTGTTTGGATGGGGGAATAAGGCCTGGAATAGGCCCTTATTCCGCCTTATTCCCCAAACACAATGAAAAAGGAGAGTGGGCCCCACTAGAACAGCTATTCCAGTCAACCCTCCTTATTTGGATTTCTTATTCCATGGTACCCCATGGAATAGCTCCTATTCCACTGCAGCTATTCCAGAGGCATCGATAGAATTAAATTAAATAAATTTATTTATAATGTCATTTAAATAAATTAAATAAATTTATTTATAATATAATTTAAAATTAAATAAATTTATTAATAGAAAATAATAAATTAAGTATGTTATTTTTTCTTTATTAATATAAAATAATTTATTAAGTTCGTTCTTATATTATTTTATTAATAATAATTAATTTATTATCTTATTTATTAATAAATAATAATTTATTCAAGTCATTTTAAAAAATAAAAATTGATAAACCATTTTTATTGAAGGGGTATTTTTGGAATTTCAGAAAATTCTTCATCTATTCCTACTAGAATACATGCTTATTCCCATATCATCCAAACATCATTTAGAATAACACTGCATTAATTGCACTAGAATAACATGGTATACCGATTTTCATCCAAACAAAAATCTGGAATAACAAAGGGAATAAACATTCATACGGAATTCGTATTCCTATTCCTTTAATGACTTTTGACATCCAAACGTAGCCTATAAGAACATCTTCTTAAAACTTCTAATAGTAATGAAGCCCTCAAGATCTTCCTTCAAGATAAAGGAGGATTTATCTTTGAAGGTCCTCAAAAGAGTTCGCGACCAAATGATATACTATGACAGGGCCATAGTACTATCAATTATTGGATGTATATCATATTTGTTGGTTGTCCTCTTAACAAAGGAGTGTAGAGACACTGGTATGACATACAGGTGAAAGTGTAGGAGTATATTTCACCGAACATGACTCATTTTCGGATACTCTACTGTCAAGAGTTAATCCGAGAAGATATAGGTATAAGTATCCTTCAGATCTGAAGATCACAACAGGTGACTTGCAAGTAACTCATTGTACTTAGGTGCTGGACCACCTGGATTTCTAATCTAGCTACGAAAGATTACTGGGTGCAGTCAAGTACTTGTGGTAGTTAGTTGTGGATCAAGATGAAATTTGACCTATCCGTTAAAAGGAGAAATTCTTGTGTTTCAATTTAGCAAGACCTTGGCCAAGGCACTTCATGTGAAGGTCACATGATCACTAAAGTTGAAATCACTTTATGGATTTGCTGTTTAGAGTTGACAGGCTCTTAAGCCATCCTTAGCATTTGTGGTCAAAAGGATGAATTATACGGTAACTGTTTCTTAGGGTTCTTGGAGTTTCCTCGGCAACTCTTTGACCTATCCAGACGTCGGGTTCCATTGCTAGATGGGCACATTGATTAGTATAGAAAGTTATTCCTATGCTACCGGCTTAGGTTCGAACATAGAGAGACACACGCATAGAAGTTTCCTAGGATGATCTATTTGCTGATCAATGATTGAGAATCGTATATTATTTAATTAATCAATTTGATTGATTGAATTATCTCAATTGGGTTAAGTACAAGTGAATAAGATTCAATTTGGTTTAGTCTATTAGAAGGACTAATCAATTTCAAATATTGATTTGGAATTAGACTTGATTTGGATTTAAATAGATTCAGGACTAGACAAATTTGATTTGGGTTAGGACCATGATCTATGTAGGTTCAGTCCAATAAATTCAAATCAGCTTAAACCAAAATCCAAACCCAAACTCCTCGCATAAGGATCTCACATGATGAGATAACTTGATTAAATTCTCATGTAGAATTTAATATATTAATTTAATCTTCTCCAAACCATTTTATTGGAATTCTAAGTTTTAGAATTCATGTGGAATTAATGTACCTCTTTGAATTAACCAATGATAGAATTCTAAGTGTTAGAATTCACATCTCTTTGGTTTTCACGACGTTGGAATTCTAAGTGTTAGAATTCATAGGTTTTCACCAAACATCGGAATTAACCAAACATTGCGTCTCTTTGGTTTTCACCGAACGGCAGAATTCTAAGTGTTAATTCTAAGTGTTAGCTAAATTGAGCCTATAAAACAGAGGACATTCTTCACAGATTAAAACTGAACTCACGATATGTCGTGGATTAAAATTCTAAAGTGTTAGAACACAAAATCCTAGTGTGATTCTGATGTTAGCAAAAGTTTGGTTGATCTTGGAGGAAGATTCAAGTGGGAGGATTAAAGATCAGCAAAGTTATTTTTTCGCGAGCTAGCGCTCTCAGAAATCCGATCATTCGGGGGCTTCGTGTGGACGATACTAAAGGCCGGACGATTGAACGGCTGTAGAGCAATAAGGATTTACCTACTGTTCTTAAGGTAAGTGATTTGATCCCTAGATCTTAAGGCAAGCTTCAAGATAAGTAGTATGACTTCTCATCTTGAAGATCAAGATATGACCTTGATGTTTTTATTTATATGCATAATTTAGATCAAACGATCCTATAGTATAAGGCAAAGATATGATCTTGATGCATATTAGATAGATTAATATGTAATCTTTAAGTTTCCACATTGATAATAGTTATCAAATTTTAAAATATGTATGCCTCAGAGATTATTTCTCCCTACAAATGGTATCAAGCAAGGTTTCGTATTGATCTAATTTATAGCATATAAATTAGTGTTCTTATTAATTGTGTAATAATAGCTAAAATGGATCACCAGGCTATCAGGTCATAGATGGATTAAAAATCCAAATTACCCCATTCAACGAGGTATTCTATGACTATAGCGGTACCGCACTCTCAAGATGTTTTATATTTAATACATATTGATGTTGTATAAAAGCATGTTGATTGATTTATATTTAATACATATTGATGTTGTATAAAAGCATGATAATTGCATGTTTAGTATAAAAACATAAATATGAAAGTCTTATTTGAATGTTAAATATTTATTCATAATCTTTTTAGATATGATCTAAATATAGGAATTATGAGTAGTTATATAATGCAAGTGATGCATGATTTGAAATATATGATATGGAAGTTATGGAAATATGAAACATATTTAATCTTTTGGGTTAACTAAATCAGGTCCATAAAGGGTTAGACCCTAAGGTTTAAATCAAATGGACTATAAGAGTATTTGATCAAATCTAAATTAATTAGATTAGGTTAAGGATGCTCTAAATCAAACAATAGTTGTAATTGATCATGTCCATATCTTTGATTAAACCAAATAGAAGTAGATTAGGCTCTATGGTTGAGCATGAATCTCTTAGATGGTCAAATCAAAATTGGTTAACCATATGATGTCAAGGTGAGTTGGCAAGTTGCTTAGGATCAACGATCGAATGGTTTTTAATTGGGAGCTACTCGTACTGATGATCTTTAACTAGTTAATAGCATATTCCTTCCATCGGTCTCACTTACCTGGTCAATATGGTAACCATTTATGATTACGATCATTTATCTGATTCGAGTTGACCCATGCCTGTAAGAAAATCGGTTTGACTGATTTAGGTGCCACTTAACCTGATTAGTCAATTTATCTTCAGATTATTAAATCCTCTAAAATTATTAGGTCCTTAAAATGAAATAGTTATATGATAACTAGATCATAGCCTCATATTAAGGTGAGTGATAATGAGTCAGATGTCTTGATAATCATTGGAGGCACTCTATGCCTGGTGCTTATCAACCATCGAATTATCATTCATTATATGATACGTCAGCGTAACTATTAAATAGACAGTCAGGTGGGCCAAACTTCACTCGGGCTTGGTTGTCTATAGATAGATTGCACTGATTATATTATTTAATGGTTGGACCTAACCAGAACTTTCAGTGGAGGCACTCCATGCCTGCTGAAGAGGAATATGGGGCAAAACTGAACACTAAGAATTGTTTTAGGAAACAATTGGTTTTGAACCTACTCTTAGATGTATGTAGTCTATGTAGATCTTAGTGCCCACTAAATAATTAAGAATAATTCTTCGAATTGGGGTGTAGATGCTGCCAATTTGAACAAAATAGTAGGAGAATCTTTAGACTAAAGTCCAAGTCTTTAGACTGAATCAATTTATATACTACTAAATTTAGTTTTTCCTTATGCAGAAAATGACACTAATTTATCATTAAGGTCCCTATTGGATAGTGACAAGTTGAATGGTTTAAATTTCAATAGCTGGTTTAGAAAACTTAAGATCATCCTTGAGCATGAGAGGATTCTATATATTCTGAATAATCCTGCACCAGAGATACCTAATGCAAACACTCAAAGTTCTGAGAGAGACACTTATCAGAAGTGGCTCAATGATAGAACTAGCATGCGTTGCATCATGCTAGCAGAATGAACGATGAATTCGATCGCCGGTTCGAATGCCAGCCAAAAGAAATCATTCAAGCGTTGAATGAATCTTTCGGCACACCCGACGACGTTGAAAGGCACAAGATGGTTGTGCTATTTTTAATGCTCGAATGAGGGATGGATCACCTGTCACTGATCATGTATTATACATGATCGAAAAGATAGAACTCCTAAGCAAGCTCGACTTTCCCCTACATGAGCAGTTGGAAAAAGATGCGATCCTAAATTCCTTGCCTCCATCCTTCCGACCTTTCCTTACTCATTTTCGAATGACAAAGCCTGCAGTCAACTACCACGGTTTGTTGGGGTCGTTACAGAACTTTGAGAAGGACAACAGCTCTCTAAGGGTTTGGTTAATGTGGTTGAAGGATCTAAGGTAGGGCGTCAACCCTTTGGGAAAGGGAAGAAGAAAAAGAATAAGAAAAATGTGCAACATGTAGGACATCTATAAGGGGTCAGATGTAGAAGAAGAAAGTTGATAAAAGTCAAGCTGAATGCTTTCATTGCAAGATGCAAGGGCACTGAAAGAGAACTGTCCTCTTTACATTGCCACACTTGATCCAAACAGGCCAAAGAAGAAAAAGGGGCAAGATGTTGCTAACAAGGTATTTATATGATAACACCTTGTAATTTTTATGTATAAGATAATCAGACTTGGGTATTGGATACCGGGAGTCCTTTTAACATTTGCAGTTCATTGCAGGGACTACAGGTCACTAGAAGATTTGAGACAATGAAAGATTCCTTAATGTCGGCGATGGAAGATTAGTTCCGGCATTAGGAGTTCTTGAAATAGTTTTCAATAGAAATGTCATTGTACCAAATGATGATCATTTTTTTCCAACGTTCTTGTTAAACATAATTTCTGTAGGCCTTCTGGCCAAAAGTCATTGTGAAATTTAAATAAAGGATGTTACTTTGAATATCATTATGAATGGAGTCACTGTAATGACTGGGCATTTATCTAATGGCATTTATAAATTATCACAGCCTGTGAATGTAGTGTACAAATCAAGTAAGCGCCTTAAAATAACTGATGTCACATATATTTATCTTTGGCACCATCGGCTGGGTCATATCAACAAGAATAGATTAAACATGTTAACTAAGGAGGACATCCTTCGAGTTGATGATTGTGAATCATTAACTACCTGTGAATCTTATTTTCTTGGTAAAATACCAAGTCATCTTTTACTGGAAAAGGTGAAAGAGCTATTGGGTCTAGTACATACTGATGTATGTGGACCAATGAGCACTTATGCCAAAGGTGGATATTACTATTTCATTACTTTTACAAACGATCTTTTAGGTTCGGTTATGTCTATCTTATAAGACATAAATCTGAGTCGTTTGAAATGTTCAAACTATATCATAAAGAAGTAGAAAAACAAACAGGAAAATGTATTAAGACCCTTCGATCAGATCGAGGAGGCGAGTACCTTTCAAATGACTTTGTGACATATCTAAGGGAGAATGAGATTCTCTCCCAATGGACTCCTCCAGGAACACCGTTATGCTCTGCTAGACATGGTTTGGTCCATGATGGGTTTTGCAAGCTTGCCAATATTATTTTGGGGATATGCATTAGAATCACCTTATCATATTCTCAATAAGGTTCCAAGTAAGTCTGTTTCTCAAACTCCACATGAGATGTGGTATGGACATAAACTGTTATCACCTATCTGAGAGTCTGGAGGTGTCCGGCTTATGTGAAACGTGCAAAATCAGACAAACTTGAACCCAAATCTGACAAATATTTTTTTATCGGCTATCCAAAAGAAACCAAAGGATATTACTTCTACAATACTGAAGAACAAAAATTGTTCATTAGTAATAGAGTAGTTTTTCTTGAAAAGAAGTTCCTTAGGGAAGAACAAATGGCTCTAATGTTAAACTTGAGGAAGTTCATCAAGTAGAAGGAACAACACAAACTAGTGAACCCTTAGAATCTGAGTTGATTAGATCAAACTCAAAACCCATTTTAAATGCACCATTAAGGCGATCTGGTAGGGTACCACATCAATCTGACAGATACTTAGGATCCGATCACCTATATGGATGTTATGCAAAGGACTGACTCTGATAAATGGCTTGATACCATGAAATCCGAACTTGATTCCATGAAAAAAAAATGTATGGATATTAGTTAACCCACCCGAAGGGATAAAACCCATAGGGTGTAAGTGGGTTTTCAAGAGGAAAAGAGGCGTAGACGGAAAGGTAGAGACCTATATAGCACGTCTGGTTGCCAAGGGGTATCGTCAACGTTATGGTATTGACTATGACGAAACGTTTTCTCCTGTGGCAATGCTAAAATCCATTCGATTATGCTAGCTATAGCAACACACTTAGATTATAAGATTTGGCAGATGGATGTTAAAACCACTTTTCTAAATGGTAATTTATAAGAACATGTGTATATGATACAGCCTGAAGGTTTTATATCTGAAGATGAGTCTAAAGTGTGTAGGCTACAGAAGTCTATTTATGGACTTAAGCAAGCATCTAAGAGTTGGAACATACAATTTGATAATGTGATCAAATCTTATGGCTTTGTTAAGAATAAAGAAGAACCTTGCATTTATAAATGGGCTAATGGTTATGTTATTATATTTCTTGTATTATATGTGGATGATATTCTCTTAATCGAAAATGATATCCCTGCATTATAAGGAATAAAGACATGGTTATCATCACAATTCTCTATGAAAGATCTGGGAGAAGCATCCTGCATCCTAGGGATGAAGATCTATAGAGATAGATCTAAGAGAATGATTGGTCTATCCCAATCTACGTACATTGACACAGTGCTAAAGAGGTTTAGCATGGAGAATTCCAAGAAAGGCTATCTTCCGATAGGCCATGGAATTCATCTTTCTAAGAAGGATTATTCGACAACTCCTAATGAAAGAAAACGTATGAGTCGAATTCCATTTGCTTCGGCAGTGGGATCGATTATGTACACCATGACATGTACAAGACCAGACGTGGCATACTCACTAGGAGTAGTGAGTAGATACCAATCTAATCTACGTGAAAAACACTGACAAGTTCTTAAGACAATCCTTAAGTATTTAAGAAATACTAAGGACCAGTGGTTAGTCTATGGAGAGTCTGATTTAAAACTTATTGGATATACTGATTCCAGTTTCCAATTAGATCATGATGATAGCAAAAGTGTGTTAGGTTTCGTGTTTATTCTGAATGGTGGAGCTGTTTGCTAGAAAAGTTCCAAGCAACATACAGTGGCAGATTCAGTGTGCAAGGCAAAGTACATCGCTGCATCAGATGCCGCAAAAAAAGTTGTGCGGCTGCAAAAGTTTATCTTTGAGCTTGGAGTGGCACATTCCATAGATGGACCAGTCCTGTTGTACAGTGACAGCACTGGTGCCATAGCTCAAGCAAAGGAACCACGAGCACATCAGCGCACCAAGTATATACTGCGTCGGTTTCATCTTATTCGAGAGATTGTAGAACGAGGTGACATAAATCTTCAGAAGATTGACGGAAAGAAAAACCTAGGAAACCCATTTACTAAAGCACTCAGTATCAAGGAGTTTGATGACTATAAGTTAAAGATGGGTATTAGATACTGTAATGAGTGGCTTTAGGCTAAGTGGGAGTTTGTTGGGAATTGTATCCTAAAGCCAATCATTTGATGATTGTGCTAATGTAAATAGCATATAAATTAATATATTAATAAAAGTTATTTGACAGTTTATTCATTACAAGAATATCTTCTTAAAACTCCTAATAGTAATGAAGCCCTCAGAATCTTCCTTCACGATAAAGGAGGATTTATTTTGAAGGTCCTCAAAAGAGTTCGCGACCAAATGATATACTATGACAGGACCATAGTACTATCAATTATAGGACATTGTATATCATATTTGTTGGTTGTCCTCTTAATCAAGGAGTGTAGAGACACTGTTATGATATACAGGTAAAAGTGTAGGAGTACATTTCACCGAATGTGACTCATTTCTGGATACTCTGCTGTCAAGAGTTAATCCAAGAAGATATAGGTATAAGTATTCTTCAGACCTGAAGATCACAACATGTGACTTGCAAGCAACTCATTATACTTAGGTGCGGACCACCTGGATTTCTAATCCAGCTACGAAAGATTACTGGGTGCAGTCAAGTACTTGTGGTAGTTAGTTGTGGATCAAGATGAAATTTGACCTATCCCGTTAAAAGGAGAAATTCTTGTGTTTCAATTTAGCAAGGCCTTGGCCAAGGCACTTCATGTGAAGGTCACATGATCACTAAAGTTGAAATCACTTTATGGATTTGCTGTTTAGAGTTGACAGGCTCTTAAGCCATCCTTAGCATTTGTGGTCAAAAGGATGAATTATACGGTAACTGTTTCTTAGGGTTCTTGGAGTTTCCTCGGCAACTCTTTGACCTATCCAGACGTCGGGTTCCATTGCTAGATGGGCATATCGATTAGTATAGAAAGTTGTTCCTATGCTATCGGCTTAGGTTCGAACCTAGAGAGTCACACACATAGAAGTTTCCTAGGATGATCTATTTGTTGATCAACGATTGAGAATCGTATATGATTTAATTAATCAATTTGATTAATTGAATTATCTCAATTGGGTTAAGTACAAGTGAATAAGATTCAATTTGGTTTAAGTCTATTAGAAGGACTAATCAATTTCAAATATTGATTTGGAATTAGACTTGATTTGGATTTAAATAGATTCAGGACTAGATAAATTTGATTTGGGCTAGGACCATGATCTATGTAGGTTCAGTTCAATAAATTCAAATCAGCTTAAACCAAAACTCGAACCCAAATCCCTCGCATAAGAATCTTACATGATGAGATAACTTGATTAAATTCTCATGTAGAATTTAATATATTAATTTAATCTTCTTCAAACCATTTTCATTGGAATTCTAAGTGTTAGAATTCATGTGGAATTAATGTACCTCTTTGAATTAACCAACGATGGAATTCTAAGTGTTAGAATTCACATCTCTTTGATTTTCACCGAACATCAGAATTAACAAGACGTTGAAATTTTAAGTGTTAGAATTCATAGGTTTTCATCAAACGTTGGAATTAATCAAACAGTGCGTCTCTTTGGTTTTCACCGAACGACAAAATTCTAAGTGTTAGAATTCAATAGGCTAAAGGCTGAATTGAGCCTATAAAACAGAGGACATTCTTCACTAGATTACAACTCAACTCATGATATGTCATGGATTGAAATTTTAAAGAGTTAGAACACAAAATCTTGATGTGATTCTGGTGTTAGCAAAAGTTTGGTGGATCTTGAAAGAAGATTCAAGCGGGAGGATTCAAGATCAGCAAAGTTGTTTTTCCGTGAGCTAGTACTCCTGGGAATCCGATCATTCGGGGGCTTTGCGTGGACGATACTAAAGGCCGGACGATTGAACGGCTGCAGAGCAATAAGGATTTACCTACTGTTCTTAAGGTAAGTGATTTGACCCCTAGATCTTAAGTCATGCTTCAAAATAAGTAGTATGACTTCTCATCTTGAAGATCAAGATATGATCTTGATGTTTTTATTTATATGCATAATTTAGATCAAACGATCCTATAGTATAAGACGAAGATATGATCTTGATGCATATTAGATAGATTAATATGTAATCTTTAAGTTTCCGCATTGATAATAGTTATCAAATTTTAAAATATGCATGCCTCGGAGATTGTTTCTCCCTACATACACTTCATATGCTGCAATAATTGCTCTTGCTTTGGTTGAAACTGAAAATGTATTGATCGACTATTTTTAAATGGCCAATGACTGAAACTTTATTCTGATTATTGAGTATTTTCAAATGTACCAAGTGGTAGCAAGTTTTATTGGCTACACAACACCAAAGTTAGTGATCAACAACTCATGTTCTTCTAGCTAATGTCAAGTCCATATGCTAATTCAATTAATTTATTAGCGGGCAAAATCACATACCATATGACCTAATTCGTTAGAGGGTAGAAACTATAAGCCATATGGCCCGAAAACTCTAGTGAAAGTTAATGGATAGTAAATAGACTTGAGTTATAAGCACATAACACTTTCTTTTCCATCAAATATGGAATTATTTTTGGGGTGTTACAACATCCTCTCCTTATATGCTCACGTCGGATCTCCGTGTATAAGTAGCCATTTTTGCATACTCATCCATTTTTGCATACTTGGATTAAATCTGATACTATTTGTAATGCTCCAAGCCCACCTGCCGATCTAATTAACTTATTAGCAGGCTGAAACTATATGGCTCAACAACTCGAGTAAAGGTTAATAGGTAGTAAGTGAATTTGAGTTATAAGCATGTAACACTTTTTTTTTCAATTCAATATAAGATTATTTTTGAGATGTTACAAACATTTTCCACCATGCCAAGGAGTCACGGGGACAAATTTTTGCCCTTCAAATCCAGGAAGTTGAATCTAGAACCCCTGTCTGATGCTATATTTGCCTACCCAAGAAATACTTCAATAGCAAAAATATTGGTTGTCATGACTTCGAGTTGGCGATGGGAATACAATGTGTTTTCATCATGCTGCAATGATACGTCCACAATGCAATCAAATTCATTGTGTTCAAGATGCATATGGTAATGGACTGCAAGGCCAACAATCAAATTTGGTAGGTTCTCGCGGATTTCTTTTCTTCATGATGGCATCCTGTGTGGCAAGATTGACCGATGGCATTGTATCCTCCAAGGTTCCTCTCAATGAGGTAGATAGTTCTTGATTTAACCACTTGATGTGGATGAAATTGAAGCTATGTTTGGTTCTCTTGCGCCAAGCAAAGCTCCAGGACCAGCATATGGGCTTATGAGGCAACGTTAAGTTGTTTTACATTTTTTCAAACTGAAAGCTCTTTGTACACCACCATGCATGATGCAGAACGCATGCATTGCTCATATGATTGATTGCGCATGATTAAATATATATATTTGCATCGTACAAGTGGTCGCATGCACGTGTGATCAATGATCTGTTGGAATTGTATCCTAAAGCCAATCATTTGATGATTGTGCTGATATAAATTGCATATAAATTGATATATTAATAAAAGTTATTTGACGCCCGGCTGTACCAAAAAAAAAGTTATTTGACAGTTTATTCATTACAAGAACATCTTCTTAAAACTCCTAATAGTAATGAAGCCCTTAGGATCTTCTTTTACAATAAAGAAGGATTTATCTTTGAAGGTCATCAAAAGTGTTTGTGACCAAATGATATACTATGACAGGACCATAGTAGTATCAATTATAGGATGCTGTATATCATATTTATTGGTTGTCCTCTTAATCAAGGAGTGTAGAGACACTGGTATAATATACAGGTGAGAGTGTAGGAGTACATTTCACCGAACATGACTCATTTTTGAACACTCTGCTGTCAAGAGTTAATCCGAGAAGATATGGAGATAAGCATCCTTAAGACCTGAAGATTACAATCGGTGACTTGCAAGCAACTCATTGTACTTAGGTACCAGACCATCTAGATTTTTAATCCAGCTACGAAAGGTTACTGAGTGCAGTCAAGTACTTATGGTAGTCAGTTGTGGATCAAGATGGAATTTGACCTATCCGGTTAAAAGGAGAAATGCTTATGTTTCAACTTAGCAAGACCTTAGCCAAGGCACTTCATGTGAAGGTCACATGATCACTAAAGTTGAAATTACTTTATAGATTTGCTGTTTAGAGTTGACAAGCTCTTAAGTCATCCTTAGCATTTATGGTCAAAAGGATGAATTATACGATAACTATTTCTTAGGGTTCTTAGAGTTTGCTCGGCAACTCTTCGACTTATTCGACGTCAGGTTCCATTGCTAGATCGGCACATCGATTAGTATAGGAAGTTTCTCTTATGCTACCGGCTTAGGTTCGAACCTAGAGAGTCACATGCATTGACGTTTTCCAAAATGATCTATTTGCTGATCAACAATTGAGAATCATATCTGATTTAATTAATCAATTTGATTGATTGAATTATCTCAATTGGGTTAAGTATAAGTGAATAAGATTCAATTCGGTTTAAGTTCATTAGAAGGACTAACCAATTTTAAATATTGATTCAAAATTAGACTTAATTTGGATTTAAATAGATTTAGGATTAGCTAAATTTGATTTGGGCTAGGACCATGATCTATATGGGTTCAATCCAATAAATTTAAATCAGCTTATACCAAAACCCAAACCCCATGTGTGAAAAAGGTTTTCTCGTGAGATAACTAAAATGTCATTTCATAAAAAATTAAATTCTCATGCAGTATTTAATGTATAATTTTTAATCTTCAACTAAACATTAGAATTTTAAGTATTAAAATTCATGTGAAATTAATGTGCCTCTTTGGTTTTCATGGAATTCTAAGTCTCACATCTCTTTGGTTTTCATCAAACATCAGAATTCTAAGTGTTAGAATTCACGTCTCTTTGATTTTCACCAAATGTCAAAATTCTAAGTGTTAGAATTCAATGGACTAAAGGCTTAATTGTGCCTATAAAATAGAGAACATTCTTCACCAGATCTGATATGAATTGAAATTCAAAAGAGTCAGAACCAAATGATATAGTTCTAAGAGTTAAAACAAAAAATTCTAGTGTGATTCTAGTGTTAGCAAAAGTTTGATGGATCTTGGTGGAAGATTCAAGTGGAAGGATTCAAGATCAGCAAAGTTTTTTTTTCGCAAGCTAGCACTCTCAAAATCCAATCATTCGAGGACTTCGCATGGACAGTTCTAGAGGTCGAACGATTGAATGACTGTAGAGCACAACAAATTTACCTATTGTTCTTAAGATAAGTGATATAATCCCTATATCTTAAGGTATGCTTCAAGACAAGTAGTATGACTTCTTATCTTGAAAATCAAGATATGATCTTGATGATTTTATTTATATGCATAATTTAGATCAAACGATCCTATAGTATAAGGCAAATAAATGATCTTGATGCATGTTGGATAGATTAATATTTAATCTTTAAGCTTTCGCATTGGTAATTATTATCAAAATTTTAAAATATGCATGCCTTGGAGATCGTTTCTCCCTTCAAATGGTATCAGAGCATGGTTTCATCTTGATCTAATTTATTGTATGTAAATTAGTGTTCTTACTAATTTTGTAATCATAGTTAAATCGGATCACTAGGCCATCCGGTTATAGATGGATTAAAAATCCTTATTACCCATTCAACGAGGTATTCTATGACATGTTGCGGTGCCGCTATGGTTCATTCATCTTTGATGATTAGTCAAAAGATAATTTATGTTGATCTTTGACACCAAACACAGATTACACGCACTCTTAAGAGAAGTTTTACTTTTGATACATATTGATGTTATATAAAAGCATGATAATTGCATGTTTAGAATAAAAACATAGATATGAGAGTTTGTTGTCTATGTTATAAAACATACAAATATTTATGAGAGTCTTATTTGAATGTCAAATATTTATTCATAATCATTTTAGATATGATCTAAAATATAGGAATTATGAGTAGTTATATAATGCATGTGATGCATGATTCAAATATATGATATGGAAGTTATGGAAACATGAAATATATTTAGTCTTTTGGGTTAGCTAAATCAGGTCCATTAAGGGTTAACCCTAAGGTTTAAATCAAATGGACTATAAGAATATTTGATCAAATCTAAATTAATTAGATTAGGTTAAGTATGCTCTAAATCAAATAATAGTTATAGTTGATCATGTCCATATCTTTGATTAAATCAAATGAAAGTAGATTAGGCTCCGTGGTTGAGCATGAATCTCTTAAATGGTCAAGTCAAAATTGGTTAACCATATGATGTCAAGGTAAGTTGGCAAGTTGCTCTAGGATCAACGACCTAATGGTTTTTAATTGGGAGCTACTCGTACTGATGCGTCTTTAACGAATTAATGGTATATCCCTCCCATCGATCTTACTTACCTGGTCAACATGGTAAACCATTTATGATTATGATCATTTACGTGATTCGAGTTGATCCATGCCTGTAAGAAAATCAGTCTGACTGATTTATTAGATGCCATGACTTAATCTTATCTTATTCTACTGACTTCATAGATTCAGTGAAAAACTTGATTAGTTAATTTATCTTCAGATTATTAAATTCTCTAACATTATTAGGTCCTTAAAATAAATAGTTATATGATAACTAGGTCATAGCCTCCCATTAAGGTGAGTGATAATGAGTCCAATGTCTTGATAATCATTGGAGGCACTATATACCTGGTGCTTATCAATCATCGAAATTATCATTCATTATATGATAAGTCAGCATAATTATTAAATAAACAGTCAGGTAGGCCGAGCTTTACTCGGGCTTGGTTGTCTATAGATAGGTTGCACTGATTATATTATTTAATGGTTGGACCTAACCAGAACTTTCAATGGAGGCACTTTATGCCTGTTGAAGAGGAACATGGGGCAAAACTGAACACTAAGAATTGTTTATGAAAACAATTCATTTTGAACCTACTCTTAGATGCATATGGGTTGGCCAAGCTCCACTTGGGCCTGTATGTAGTCTATGTGGATCTTAGTGTAGGAAGAAACAATCCCCGAGGCATGTATATTTTAAAATTTTGATAACAATTATCAATGCAAAATTTTAAAGATTACATACCAATCTATCTAACATGCATCAAGATCATATCTTTGCCTTGTATATAGGATCGATTGATCCAAAATATGCATATAAATAAAATATCAAGATCATATCTTGATCTTCAAGATGACTAGTCATACTACTTATCTTGAAGCTTGCCTTAAGATCTAGGGATCAAATCGCTTACCTTAAGAACAGTAGGTAAATCCTTATTGCTCTGTAGCTGTTCAATCGTCCGGCCTCTAGTATCGTCCACGCGAAGCCCCGAATGATCGATTTCCGGGAGTGCTAGCTTGCGGAAAAATAGCTTTGCTGATCTTGAATCCTCCCACTTGAATCTTCCTCTAAGATCCATCACGCTTCCGCTAACACCAGAATCACCAGGATTTTTTATTCTAACCTTTTTAGAATTACAATCCATGACATATCGTATATTGTTGTTCTGTGTTTTCTGGTGAGGGAATGCCCTCTATTTATAGTCTCAATTTAGCCTTAACATTGAATTCTGACATTAAGAATTTGTCGTTTGGTGAAAGCGAAGAGACGCCGAAGGCGCGGCGCTTGGTTAATTTCGACGCTCGGCGAAAACCAAGGAGACACGGCGTTTGGTTTAATTCCGACGTTCGGTGAAAACCAAAGAAACGTGGCTAAATCCGACGTTCGTGAAAACTAAAGAGTCGTGGCTAAATCCGACGTTTGGTGAAAATTAATGTTAGGCATTAAATTCTACATAAGAATTTAATCTCTCATGAGATGAGATTTTAGTCATCTCATCATATGAGATCCTTATGCGAGAGGTTTGGGTTCAGGTGATGGTTTAATCTAATCTAAATTTATTTGACTGAACCCACATAGATCATGGTCCAAGCCCAAATCAAATTTGGCTAGTCCTGAATCTATTTAAATCCAAATCAAGTCTAATTTCAAATCAATATTTGAAATTGACTAGTCCTTCTAGTAGACTTAAACCAAATTGAATCTTATTCACTTGTACTTAACCCAATTGAGATAATTCAATCAATCAAATTGATTAATTAAATCATATACGATTCTCAATCGTTGATCAGCAAACAGATCATCCTAGGAAACTTCTATGCGTGTGACTCTCTAGGTTCGAACCTAAGCCGGTAGCATAGAAACAACTTTCTATACTAATCGATGTGCCCATCTAGCAATGGAACCCGACGTCCGGATAGGTCGAAGAGTTGCCGAGCAAACTCCAAGAACCCTAAGAAACAGTTACCGTATAATTCATCCTTTTGACCACAAATGCTAAGGATGGCTTAAGAGCCTGTCAACTCTAAATAGCAAATCCATAAAGTGATTTCAACTTTAGTGATCATGTGACTTTCACATGAAGTGCCTTGGCCAAGGTCTTGCTAAATTGAAACACAAGCATTTCTCCTTTTAACGGGATAGGTCAAATTCCATCTTGATCCACAACTGACTACCACAAGTACTTGACTGCACCCAGTAACCTTTCGTAGCTGGATTAGAAATCCAGGTGGTCCGGCACCTAAGTACAATGAGTTGCTTGTAAGCCACTGGTTGTGATCTTCAGGTCTGAAGGATACTTATACCTATATCTTCTCGGATTAACTCTTGACAGTAGAGTATCCGAAATGAGTCACGTTCGGTGAAATGTACTCCTACACTTTCACCTGTATGTCATACTAGTGTCTCTACACTCCTTGGTTAAGAGGACAACCAACAAATATGATATACAATGTCCTATAATTGATAGTACTATGGCCCTGTCATAGTATATCATTTGGTCGCGAACTCTTTTAAGGACCTTCAAAGATAAATCCTCCTTTATCGTGAAGGAAGATCCTGAGGGCTTCATTACAATCAGGAGTATTAAGAAGATGTTCTTGTAATGAATAAACTGCCAAATAACTTTTATTAATATATCAATTTATATACAATTAGCACAATCATCAAATGATTGGCTTTAGGATACAATTCCCAACAAACTCCCACTTAGCCTAAAGCCACTCATTACAGTATCTAATACCCATCTTCAACTTATAGTTGTCAAACTCCTTGATGCTGAGTGCTTTAGTAAATGGGTCACCTAGGTTTTCCTTTCCATCAATCTTCTGAAGATTTATGTCACCTCGGTCTACAATCTCTCGAATAAGATGAAACCGGCGCAGTATGTGCTTGGTGCGCTGATGTGCTCGTGGTTCCTTTGCTTGAGCTATGGCACCAGTGCTGTCACTGTACAACAGGACTGGTCCATCTATGGAAGGTGTCACTCCAAGCTCGGAGATAAACTTTCGCAGCACACAGCTTCTTTCGCAGCATCTGATGCAGCGATGTACTCTGCCTCGCACACTGAATCTGCCACTGTATGTTGCTTGAAACTTTTCCAGCAAACAGCTCCACCATTCAGGATAAACACGAAACCCGATACACTTTTGCTATCATCATGATCTGATTGGAAACTGGAATCAGTATATCCAACAAGTTTCAAATCAGACTCTCCATAGACTAACCACTGGTCCTTAGTATTTCTCAAATACTTAAGGATTGTCTTAACAACTTGCCAGTATTTTTCTCCTGGATCAGATTGGTATCTACTCACTACTCCTAGTGAGTATGCCACATCTGGTCTTGTACATGTCATGGTGTACATAATCGATCCCACTGCCGAAGCATATGGAATTCGACTCATACGTTCTCTTTCATTAGGAGTTGTCAAACAATCCTTCTTAGAAAGATGAATTCCATGGCCTATCGGAAGATAGCCTTTCTTGGAATTCTCCATGCTAAACCTTTTAGCACTGTGTCAATGTACGTAGATTGGGATAAACCAAGCATCCTCTTAGATCTATCTCTATAGATCTTCATCCCTAGGATGTATGATGCTTCTCCAGATCTTTCATGGAGAATTGTGATGATAACCATGTCTTTATTCCTTGTAATGCAGGGATATCATTCCCGATTAAGAGAATATCATCCACATATAATACAAGAAATACAATAACGGAATCGTTAGCCCATTTATAAATGCAAGGTTCTTCTTTATTTTTAATAAAGCCATAAGATTTGATCACTTTATCAAATCGTATGTTCCAACTCCTAGATGCTTGCTTAAGTCCATAAATAGACTTCTGTAGCCTGCACACTTTAGACTCGTCTTCAGATATAAAACCTTCAGGCTGTATCATATACACCTGTTCTTCTAAATCACCATTTAGAAAAGCGGTTTTAACATCCATCTGCCAAATCTCATAATCGAAGTGTGCTGCTATAGCTAGCATAATCCGAATGGATTTCAGCATTGCCACAGGAGAAAACGTTTCATCATAGTCAATACCATAACGTTGACGATACCCCTTAGCAACCAGACGTGCTTTATAGGTCTCAACCTTTCCGTCTGCGCCTCTTTTCCTCTTGAAAACCCACTTACACCCTATGGGTTTTATCCCTTCGGGTGGGTCAACTAATGTCCATACATTATTGTCCTTCATGGAATCAAGTTCGGATTTCATGGCATCAAGCCATTTATTAGAGTCAGTCCTTTGCATAGCATCCATATAGGTGATCGGATCCTCGTTGTTCTCATCGAGTTCAACAGGATCATCGTTCTGGACCAAGAAACCTAAGTATCTGTCCGGTTGATGTGGTACTCTACCAGATCGCCTTAATGGTGCATCTAAAATGGGTTTTGAGTTTGATCTAATCAACTCAGATTCTAAGGGTTCACTGGTTTGTGTTGTTCCTTCTACTTGATGAACTTCCTCAAGTTCAATATTAGAGCTATTTGTTCCTTCACTAAGGAACTCCTTTTCAAGAAAAACTGCTCTATTACTAATGAACAACTTTTGTTCTTCAGTATTGTAGAAGTAATATCCTTTGGTTTCTTTCGGATAGCCGATAAAAAATATTTGTCAGATTTGGGTTCAAGTTTGTCTGATTTTGCACGTTTCACATAAGCCGGACACCCCCAGACTCTCAGATAGGTAATAACCGGTTTATGTCCATACCACATCTCATGTGGAGTTTTAGAAACAGACTTACTTGGAACCTTATTAAGAATATGACAAGCTGATTCTAATGCGTATCCCCAAAATGATATTGGCAAGCTTGCAAAACCCATCATGGACCGAACCATGTCTAACAGAGTTCGATTCCTTCTTTCCGACACACCGTTATGCTGCGGTGTTCCAGAGGAGTCCATTGGAGAGAATCCATTCTCTCTTAAATATGTCACAAATTCATTGGAAAGGTATTCGCCTCCTCGATCTGATCGAAGGGTCTTAATACATTTTTCTTTTTTTTCTACTTCTTTATGATATAGTTTGAACATTTCAAACGACTCAGATTTATGTCTCATAAGATAGACATAACCAAACCTAGAAAGGTCGTCTGTAAAAGTAATGAAGTAGTAATATCCACCTTTGGCACAAGTGCTCATTGGTCCACATACATCAGTATGTACTAGACTCAATAGCTCTTTGGCTCTTTCACCTTTTCCAGTAAAAGATGACTTGGTCATTTTACCAAGAAGACATGATTCACAGGTAGTTAATGATTCACAATCATCAACTCGAAGGATGCCCTCCTGAGTTAACCTGTTTAATCTGTTCTTATTGATATGACCCAGCCGATGGTGCCAAAGATAAATGTCTGTGACATCAGTTGTTCTAGGGCGCTTACTTGATTGTACACTACATTCACAGGCTGTGATAATATATAAATGCCATTAGATAAATGCCCAGTCATTACAGTGACTCCATTCATAATGATATTCAAAGTAACATCCTTTATTGAAATTTCATAATGACTTTTGGCCAGAAGGCCTACAGAAATTACGTTCAACAAGAACGTTGGGCAAAAATGACAATCATTTAGTATAATGACATTTCTATTGAAAACTATTTCAAGAACTCCTAATGCCAGAACTGGAACTAATCTTCCATCGCCGACATTAAGGAATCTTTCATTGTCCTCAAATCTTCTGGTGACCTGTAGTCCCTGCAATGAATTGCAAATGTTAAAAGGACTCCCGGTATCCAATACCCAGGTCTGATTATCATATACAGAAAAATTACAAGGTGTTATCATATAAATACCTTGTTGAGCAACATCTTGCCCCTTTTTCTTCTTTGGCCTGTTTGGATCAAGTGTGGCAATGTAAAGAGGACAGTTCCTCTTCCAGTGCCCTTGCATCTTGCAGTGAAAGCATTCAGCTTGACTTTTATCAACTTTCTTCTTCTGCATCTGACCCCTTATAGATGTCCTAGCATGTTGCACCTTTTTATTATTCTTTTTCTTCTTCCTTTTCCCAAAGGGTTTACGCCCTACCTTAGATCCTTCAACCACATTAACCAAACCCTTAGAGAGCTGGTTATCCTTCTCAAAGTTCTGTAACAACCCCAACAAACCGTGGTAGTTGACTGCAGGCTTTGTCATTCGAAAATGAGTAAGGAAAGGTCGGAAGGATGGAGGCAAGGAATTCAGGATCGCATCTTTTCCCAACTGCTCATGTAAGGGAAAGCCGAGCTTGCTTAGGAGTTCTATCTTCTCGATCATGTACAATACATGATCAGTGACAGGAGATCCATCCCTCATTCGAGCATTAAAATAGCACAACTAGTCTTGTGCCTTTCAACATCGTCGGGTGTGCCGAAAGATTCATTCAACGCTTGAATGATTTCTTCTGGCTGAGCATTCTCGAACCGGCGACCGAATTCATCGTTCATTGCTGCTAGCATGATACAACGCACGCTAGTTCTATCATTGAGCCACTTCTGATAAGTGTCTCTCTCAGAACTTTGGGTGTTTGCATCAGGTATCTTTGGTGCAGGATTATTCAGAATATATAGAATCCTCTCATGCTCAAGGACGATCTTAAGTTTTCTGAACCAGCTATTGAAATTGGAACCATTCAACTTGTCACTATCCAATAGGGACCTTAATGATAAATTAGTGGCCATTTTCTGCATAAGGAAAAACTAAAGTTTATTAGTATATAAATTGATTCAGTCTAAAGACTTGGACTTTAGTCTAAAGATTCTCCCACTATTTTGTTCAAATTGGCAGCCTCTACACCCCAATTCGAAGAATTATTCTTAATTCTTTAGCGGGCACTAAGATCTACATAAACTACATACAGGCCCAAGTGAAGCTTGGCTAACCCATATGCATCTAAGAGTAGGTTCAAAACCAATTGTTTTCCCAAACAATTCTTAGTGTTCAGTTTTGCCCCATGTACCTCTTCAGCAGGCATGAAGTGCCTCCACTGAAAGTTCTGGTTAGGTCCAACCATTAAATGATATAATCAGTGTAACCTATCAATAGACAACCAAGCCCGAGTGAAGCTCGGCTCACCTGACTGTCTATTTAATAGTTACGCTGACTTATCATATAATGAATGATAATTCCGATGGTTGACAAGCACCAGGCATGGAGTGCCTCCAATGATTATCAAGACATCGGACTCATTATCACCCACCTTAATGGGAGGCTATGATCTAGTTATCATATAACTATTTCATTTTAAGGACCTAATAATTTTAGAGGATTTTAATAATATGAAGAAATTGACTAATCAAGTTCTCCCACTGAATCTATGAAATCGGTAGAATGAAACAAGATTAAGTCAGGTTAAGTGGCACCTAAATCAGTCAGACTGATTTCCTTACAGGCATGGGTCAACCCGAATCAGGTAAATGATCTGAATCATAAATGGTTCACCACATTGACCAGGTGAGTGAGATCGATGGGAGGGATATGCCATTAACTCGTTAAAGACGCATCAATACGAGTAGCTCCCAATTAAAAACCATTCGATCGTTGATCCTAGAGCAACTTGCCAACCCACCTTGACATCATATGGTTAACCAATTCTGATTTGACCATCTAAGATTCATGCTCAACCACGGAGCCTAATCTACTTCCATTTGGTTTAATCAAAGAGAAGGACATGATCAACTACAACTATTGTTTGATTTAGAGCATTCTTAACCTAATCTAATTAGATTTGATCAAATACTCTTACAGTCCAGTTGATTTAAACCTTAGGGTCTAACCCTTTATGGACCCGATTTAGCTAACCCAAAGGATTAAATATATTTCATGTTTACATGTCATATATTTCAATCAAGCATCATATATTATGTCACTACTCATAATTCCTATATTTAGATCATATCTAAAGTGATTATGAATTAACATTTGACATTCAAATAGACTCTCATAAATATTTGTATGTTTCATAACATAGACATCATGCCATCATATCATATCTATGTTTTATACTAAACATGCAAATATCATGTTTTATATAACATCAACATGTATCAAATATAAAACATATTTTGAGAGTGTGTGTAATCAGTGTTTTGAAGCCAAAGATCAATTTAAATTATCACGACAATATGTCACAGAATACCTCGTTGAATGGGTAATTTGGATTTTCAATCCATCTTTGACCGAATAGACCTGAGATTTTTTAGCCTTGATTACACAATTAATAGAAGCATTAATTTACATGCAATAAATTAGATCAATACGAAACCATCGCTCTGATACCATTTGTAGGGAGAAACAATCCCCGAGGCATGCATATTTTAAAATTTTGATAACAATTATCAATGCGAAATTTTAAAGATTACATACTAATCTATCTAACATGCATCAAGATCATATCTTTGCCTTATATATAGGATCGATTGATCCAAATATGCATATAAATAAAATATCAAGATCATATCTTGATCTTCAAGATGACTAGTCATACTACTTATCTTGAAGCCTACCTTAAGATCTAGGGATCAAATCGCTTACCTTAAGAATAGTAGGTAAATCCTTATTGCTCTGCAACCGTTCAATCGTCCGGCCTCTAGTATTTTCCACGCGAAGCCCCGAATGATCGGATTTCCGGGAGTGCTAGCTCACAAAAAAATAGCTTTGCTGATCTTGAATCCTTCCACTTGAATCTTCCTCTAAGATCCACTACGCTTCCGCTAACACCAGAATCACCAGGATTTTTTATTCTAACCTTTTTAGAATTACAATCCATGACATATCGTGTATTGTTGTTTGTGTTTTCTGGTGAGGGAATGCCCTCTATTTATAGTCTCAATTTAGCCTTAACATTGAATTCTGACATTAAGAATTCCATCGTTTGGTAAAAGCGAAGAGATGCCGAAGGCGCAGCGCTTGGTTAATTCCGACGCTCGGCGAAAACCAAGGAGACGCGGCATTTGGTTTAATTTCGACGTTCGGTGAAAACCAAAGAAACGTGGCTCAATCCGACGTTCGGTGAAAACCAAAGAGTTGTGGCTAAATCTGACGTTCGATGAAAATTAATGTTAGGCATTAAATTCTACATGAGAATTTAATCTCTCATGAGATGAGATTTTAGCCATCTCATCATATAAGATCCTTATGCGAGAGGTTTGGGTTCAGGTGATGGTTTAATCTGATCTGAATTTATTTGACTGAACCCACATAGATCATAGTCCAAGCCAAAATCAAATTTGGCTAGTCCTGAATCTATTTAAATCCAAATCAAGTCTAATTTCAAATCAATATTTGAAATTGACTAGTCCTTCTAGTGGACTTAAACCAAATTGAATCTTATTCACTTGTACTTAACCCAATTGAGATAATTCAATCAATCAAATTGATTAATTAAATCATATACGATTCTCAATCGTTAATCAGCAAACAAATCATCCTAGGAAACTTCTATGCGTGTGACTCTCTAGGTTCGAACCTAAGCTGGTAGCATAGAAATAACTTTCTATACTAATCGATGTGCCCATCTAGCAATGGAACCCGATGTCCGGATAGGTCGAAGAGTTACCGAGCAAACTCCAAGAACCCTAAAAAACAGTTACCGTATAATTCATCCTCTTGACCACAAATGCTAAGGATGGCTAAAGAGCCTATCAACTCTAAATAGCAAATCCATAAAGTGATTTCAACTTTAGTGATCATGTGACTTTCACATGAAGTGCCTTGGCCAAGGTCTTGCTAAATTGAAACACAAGCATTTCTCCTTTTAACGGGATAGGTCAAATTCCATCTTGATCCACAACTGACTACCATAAGTACTTGACTGCACCCAGTAACCTTTCGTAGCTGGATTAGAAATCCAGGTGGTCCGGCACCTAAGTACAATGAGTTGCTTGTAAGCCACTGGTTGTAATCTTCAGGTCTAAAGGATACTTATAACTATATCTTCTCGGATTAACTCTTGACAGTAGAGTATCCGAAAATGAGTCACGTTCGGTGAAATGTACTCCTACACTTCCACCTGTATGTCGTACTAGTGTCTTTACACTCCTTGGTTAAGAGGACAACCAACAAATATGATATACAACGTCCTATAATTGATAGTACTATGTCCCTGTCATAGTATATCATTTGGTCGTGAACTCTTTTAAGGACCTTCAAAGATAAATCCTCTTTATCGTGAAGGAAGATCCTGAGGGCTTCATTACAATCAGGAGTATTAAGAATGTGTTCTTGTAATGAATAAACTGCCAAATAACTTTTATTAATATATCAATTTATATACAATTAGCACAGTCATCAAATGATTGGCTTTAGGATACAATTCTCAACACTTAGTGCCCACTAAAAAATTAAGAATAATTCTTCGAATTGAGGTGTAGAGGCTGCCAATTTGAATAAAATAGTGGAAGAATCTTTAGACTAAGTCTAAGTCTTTAGAATGAATCAATTAATATACTAACAAAGTTTAGTTTTTTCTTATGCAAAAATATCCACTAATTTATCATTAAGGTTCCTATTGAATAGTGACAAGTTGAATGGTTTAAATTTCAATAGCTGTTTAGAGAACTCAAGATCGTCCTTGAGCATGAGAGGATACTGTATATTCTGAATAATCCTGCACAAAGATACCTAATGCAAATACCCATAGTTCTAAAAGAGACACTTATCAGAAGTGGTTCAGTGATAGAACTAGCGTGCGTTGCATCATGCTAGCAGCAATGAACGATGAATTCGGTTGCCGATTCGAAAATGCTCAGCCGAAAGAAATCTTTTAAGCGTTGAATGAATCTTTCGGCACATCCGATGATGTTGAAAGGCACAAGACTAGTTGTGCTATTTTAATGCTCGAATGAGGGATGAACTTCCTATCACTGATCATGTATTATACATGATTAAAAAGATAGAACTCCTAAGCAAGCTCGACTTTCCCCTACATGAGCAGTTGGAAAAAGATGCGATCCTAAATTCCTTGCCTCAATCCTTTCGACCTTTCCTTACTCATTATCGAATGACAAAGCCTGCAGTCAACTATCATGGTTTATTGGAATTATTACAGAACTTTGAGAAGGATAACCAGCTCTCTAAGGGTTTGATTAATGTGGTTGAAAGATCTAAGGTAGGGCGTCACCCCTTTGGAAAAGGAAAGAAGAAAAAGAATAAGAAAAAGGTGCAACATGCTAGGACATTTATAAGGGATTAGATGCAGAAGAAGAAAGTTGATAAAGTTAGGCTGAATGCTTTCATTGTAAGAAGCAAGGGCACTGGAAGAGGAACTATCCTCTTTACATTGCCACACTTGATCCAAACAGGCCAAAGAAGAAAAAGGAACAAAATGTTGCTCAACAGGTATTTATATGATAATACTTTATAATTTTTCTGTATATGATAATCAAATCTGGGTATTAGATACCGTAAGTCCTTTTAACATTTGCAATTTATTGCAGGAACTACAGGTCACTAGAAGATTTGAAGACAACGAAAGATTCCTTAATGTCGATGATGGAAGATTAGTTTCAGTTCTGGCATTAGGAGTTCTTGAAATGGTTTTCAATAGAAATGTCATCGTACTAATTGATTATCATTTTAGTCCAACATTTTTGTTGAACATAATTTCTGTAGGCCTTTTGGCAAAAAGTCATTATGAAATTTTAATAAAGGATGTTACTTTGAATATCATTATGAATAGAGTCACTGTAATGACTAACACCCATTAGCTGACTCCCACGCTAGCTACTTATGTTCAAAATTAAGTAAATAGAAGTCTAGCACTAATTAGCTGACTCCCATGCCAGCTACTAATGTTCAAAATTGAGTAAACAGAAGCCTAGCACCAATTAGCCGACTCCCATGCTAGCTAATAAGAAAATTCTGAGTCACAAACTGGTTTTCCAGAAGCTCAGAATCAGTTGGTTGGCATGGTAACCAGCTACTATGTCCCTTACAGAGAACACTCTATAGTTAGCCGGCATGGTAGCCTACTAACCCAGAGATAGGCACTGTAATGGCTAGTTTTGATATGTTCCAACTTTTGATATCTTCAATGCAATGTGTTTTAACGGTCTAAAACAGCAAGTAAACGTTGTAATCCTTCAAAAGATTATAAATACAAGTTCAAATGAGTGATTAAAGGGTTTTTAAAAAGATTTTAAAAGAAAAAAATTCAAGAGATTTCAGTTTTCTGTTTTCAAGAACAACTATACTTCAAAGGAATGAAAGTCATTTAAAGCTCATTCAAGGCTCCACCAAACATTAAGAGAAGACCTTCCAAAAATTTGTAAAGTACCATTATTATTATATTTGCTTGTTAGAGTTTCAACTTGGTTGAAACTTATATTGAGTGTGACAAACCCGTAATTAGTAGTTTGATTGGTCTCATCGTGCCGTGTAAACAAGAAGCTAGCTGGGTTAGCTAGAGTTGTAATAGTTATGGAAATGATTAGTGAAGAAAATTTTTAAAAGGTTCTTGGCAAGTGAATGTAGGTGCAAGGTTGGTACCAAATCATTATAAATTATTTATGTTTATATAATTGGCTTCTTTGCTTAATTGCTCTTGATTTAGTGAAGAAAACTAGTTTTGATACGATTGTTTGGGTCACAAGGGAGCCTTCTGTTTTCGTAGGCCTCATCTAATGCACGTTAAATGGTATTGGAGTACAAACCAAAAGGAGATGATTTAAATTGAGTTAAAAAGAGGCATTGCCTTTTGTTCACCATCAAAGCTGTGATAGTAGAACGTGATGTTAGAGAATTCACCGACTACTCTTTCCTTGGCTGTCCAAATGACACGACTGAATCCTCTGTGCCCACCTTTTGCAGCAGTGAAATCATAAGATTAATATATGGAAGGATGAGATAAGTACATGAAGATTTTTATTGAAAAATATTATCGAATTGTGTACCATGAAGTGTGTTATTCCCATCATTGGGGTATAGATGATAGACTGTTCCATTTATAGAAAATTGTGCCTTTGCAATCCTATTGGCCACTCGTCCGACCAGAGCTCCAAAATAAGTTGTATCGTTCTGATAAAAATTAATTTAAAAAATGAAGAGGAGAATAAAGGCTTAATGAGACGCTTTAGATTTTCTCAAGAATTACAAATACAAATTTGAGTTGATTAAGAGCTTTTGACATAGCAGTGAAATATAAATCCTCTTCTTATCAGTACAGAAAAAAAAAAAAAAACACACACACACACACATAAAATAAAATTTAAATACCTTTTATTTTAACTTCTAAGGAGAAAAAAAAAAAAAAAAGCTTCTACCACCATAATTTCACCAGCTTAATATTAGATAATGAGCACCAATGTTAAAATCTTACAAAAGAACAACCCTCACCCAATGCTACTAATATAATAAATGATAACAGTGATGATTGTCATGGCACCGGTCGCAGGGACTCCATACGACTTCCTGAAGCCCAGGACGGTTGGAAGTGGGATCGATGGAGTCCCAGGAGGGTACGACATAAACTACGTATTGGATTCACCTGCAGACGTGCAGGGGGTGAGGCAGGTAGCGATTGTGGAGGACGGCAAGTCAGGGAGGGTGCTGGAGCTGTGGGCCAACCAGCCTGGGGTGCAGTTCTACACTGCAAACCAATTAAAGGATGAGGAGGGGAAGAAGGGTGGCCATCACTACAAGCAGCAGCATGATGGACTCTGCTTGGAGACTCAGGACTTCCCAGATGCAGTGCACCACCCCAACTTCCCATGGGAGATTTACAACCCTGGGGAGGTTTACAAGCACTATATGTTGTATAAATTTTCTGTCAGATAAGATAAAAGTGAGGCCGTCGCCCTGGGATGGTTTCTATGTTTTTAAGTTATCTTTTAAAAAAAAAAAATCTGGAGGTTGAAAGGCTCTGTATGAAATCAAGAGTGTGATTTTTAATTTGCTTCTAATTGCTGCGAACAAAATACTTTCAAGCAATCGTTAACACCTCCATTTTCTTTCTTTTGCTTGATTGATTGGAATGGCTAGCTATATATTTTAATAGACCACCTATGTTTAAATTAGATGTTCTTTCATTAATCGCACCTTAAGAAAAATCATAAGATCCAACCCATTATATAAAGTTTTGCTCTGTCTCTCTCATGCTACACATGGTTATCCTTACATTTTACATTATCATCTTTTACTATATATAATAAAGATAAGTGTTTATGCAATTATCATGGTTATGTTCTCAATGCTCATAGCTGTTGAAGGATGAAAAAGATTAGAAATTAAAAAGATTTTGGTGTGATAAACCGAGCGTTATGTAATTAATAGGGCCAGACTGAAGAGCTAATTATTAATTTGTGCAACACAAGGCCATAGGAATCATTATTCAAAGGTGCATTTTCACCCCCTTCGAATTCTAATTTTTACTTTCAAGTTTATATTGAGCTAAGACGTCGTTGTCAAATTATTATTCGGAGCCAATGATTTTTCTTGTACCATAGAGATCTGCTCGTAATTTACATATATCGTATAATTTTTGCTAAAATTATTATTGAAATTTAAATTATTGAATCCTAATTATTCAAATTATTACCCTAATTATTATTCAGTCAAGGAAATCAAATATATTATTTTCTAGCACAACACTGTTGTTATCATATTTTTTTTTCTCTTTTGATACCCTGATTAGAACTTCATCTTAGCCATATTGTTTTAATTCCAATACTAGATTGCATCTTGTAAGGCTGAAGTTAACAATGAGGGCTTGACCACATGGCTCTAAATCAATATTTTTTTAATTTTATTTATTTTTTTGTCAACTATGTCAATTTTTATCTAAATTTCATGTGATAGATAGATGCTGAGTAAAAATGAGAGAGATTGAGAAAAAATTATCCCTCTTTCAATTAAAACCAAAGCAGAAATTACCTATTGCTTCCAAAGGAGGGGAAAAAAAAAAGAAAGAAAGAAAGAAAAAAAAAAGATCAACAGAATATTTTTATATGGTATGATGTAAAAAAGGAGAAAATAACAGGAAAATAAGAAGGCCTTAGGGAAAAAAAAAACAACATTATATATGTGGTCGGGTATCTAGGGGTGCAACTTAGATTGGGTTCAATTCGAACCCAGTCCGTCGAATCCAATTTACAGCAGTGTTTAAACTCATGTTTGCCCAACCCAAACCCTAGGGATGCAATTTTCTCCGTTTTTTCATTTACCCGGCCGGTACCGTTTTTAATGAATCGAAAAATCTCCATTTTAAACGGCTTAACGGGTAACGAAAATTTTTTGCTCCATCCCCGTTAACGGGTAAACGGTTCGGGGATGGCATTCTTCGCTCCATCCCCATCCATCCCCATCCCCGTTAGCTTTATATAATAACTCAGTGACTCTTACGCACCGTCTCTTGCTCTTCCTCTTTCACTCAGTCGATCTGAGGTTCTGAAGTCTGAACCTACTCATCTCTTGCTCTTTTGAAATGCAATTAGAATTTGATAGATCATTTCCTATCTTGTTTGTTACAATGTTAAAGCTAATGTATCTGGTTTGTTACGATGTTAAAGATAATGTGTTAGATGTATCAATATCAACGATGGATTGTTGGCGTTTATTCTATCTTATCCTAATTAATTTTATTTTTTTTAATTTTTAATAAATTATAAATTTAATAAAATAATTTTATTTTTTATGTAAACGGGCAAACGGGTACCCTGCCCGGTCGGGTATCTTCGTCCTCGCCCCGTTAATTATAACGGCTTAATGGGGCAGGGAATGGGGATATTTTTTCTAATGAATGGGTACCGTATAGACTATCTCGGTCCATCCCGGGCCGTTGCCATCCTGCCGAACCCGAAAGACCCAGGTTTAATCCGGCCTGATTTGCAATTGATCCGAGTTAGGGTTAACCGCAATTCGAACCCAAGATAATTCGAACCCGAGGGTTACCCGAACTGGGGTAGCTTATCGGCATTAGGTTTTTGGAAGCGTTGAAGGAGCCAATCGGGTTGGACGAGATGGCTAACTTGAAGGCGAGGAGGGCAAGGCCGTCGGTCGCAGGCGAGGAAAAGAACAAACATAAAGGCAGACCATCCGATTTCGTTTCACTTTTCGCTTCCTCCTTTTTTTGTTTACGACACCTCCTTCTCTTCTTTATTTCAGGTAAGACTTTTTTTTTAATATAATGATAAAGCTCCGAGTTCAGCTTTTGCGTTTGGCAAGGAATTTTATTTTTTTATTTTTGGGATTCATAATTCGATGTTTATTTACTTTAAAAAAAATTTTATTTTTTTTTATCAACCTGAATTTCAATTCAAAACTTAATTCAAATCTAATTTTTAAAAATAAAATAAAATTTAAAATTTTATAAATAAAATTAAAATTAGGATTAATATTTTACGAATAAAGTTAGGGTTAGAACGAAGAGAGAGCTTCATGAGCTCGAATTACAAACCCCCCCCCCCCCCTACGGGTATCTTTCCACACCCAGAGATCCTTGGGCCCACCTTAATCGAACGATGACAGCTGAGGTTTCTTTTTGGGTCAGTGTTGCCTTGGGCCCTTTTTAGATGCCTCCTTGATAAAAAAACTCCATGGCCCTTCTACCCTTCATCCCGGCCAAAATCCTCAGCCTACCGGCGGCGCCCCCTCCTCTCCGACGAGGTCCTTCCCCATCCCGGGATCTGGAGCTCAAATTTGTTCATAGGCTTACATCTCTATCAATCTCGAATTCTTTCTCCTTTCGTTTCTTGATATAAACTCTACCTATGTCATTTTTCCTCGTTGATCTTCGAGAATTCCTGTCAAAATTGTAACCTTTTGAGTACAGATTCCAGCTAAAGTTCGTGTTTTTGGTGGCATTTTAAGTTCGTTAATCTAATTTATTGCATGAGCGTTTATTATTTTAGGGCGTTTCTGTTCTTCCATCCATTTAGGCACTGGTGCAGCTCAGCTTCCCGTGAATTCTCGCATTAAGATGTCATCTTCTGTGGTTTCGGACCGAAATGAGGAATCGAAGCTTGTGTGGGTGTGGACTGAGAGCAGGCAGGTGATGACGGCAGCGGTCGAGAGAGGATGGAACACTTTCGTTTTCGGCTCGGAACCCCGATCCAAAGAACTCGCGCATGAGTGGTCATGTAAGTTACTAAGGAAGAGATAGGGTTTTTCTCTCTTTTTTAATTTTTCACTTGTTGATCTTTAATTTTCTGACTTCATGTTTCGCTTGTTGATGCTCGGTAGCTAAAGAGCGGCATTGCATGAATTTTCTGTGGAAGCATAGGTGCAGTGCTTTCATCTTTTTATATGATTCCTTGATCTATTGGAAATGTAAAGCTCAAAAGAACAGTTTTATATGCCATTTCATTCGGTTCAATTATTGTTTCTAAATTTTGTTGTATCAGTTTCATTATTGATGAAGCAAGTAGTTATGTGTCTTCTTGCGCAATGGCTGTCTACCCAGTGATTCTAATTAATTGTAAAATGAGTGAGCCTTTTATATTTATTTTTTTATTTTTGCTATTATACTTGATCTAGCTTGATGATTCAGAACCATTCTTAGTTAGATACTAATGAGTGCTTGGAGAGACGCTGCGATTCTGCGCTTAAAAATACAATACTTATTGTGTATGCTCTGCATAGCTAACATTAGAATGCAGTAAAAATAATTCTAGCTTAACCAGATGTCATGGAGCTTATTAAACTTAGTGTACCTCTCTATTTTTGAGACCTGTTCTAGCCAAGTTGAATACGATTGCACTTGATGGTAATGCTGAGGTATTGGTAATTTGTGCAGCTATTGCGTTGATACATCCCCTCTTCATTGAAGGCTCAGAGCTTTTTGATGTGCAAAGTAGAAGAGTTGCCACACTGTATGATGTTTCTTCTCCGCAAGAACTAGAACTACTCCAATCAGATGAGGAGCAGTTGGATAATGTGGTTATAACTATCCCAGGAGAATGGCAGGTTTGAGTTTGTCCTCTGTATTTCCATCTCACCATATAAAATATCATATTCGGACAAATTGGCATTCGCCTCTATTCTAGGCACACTCCGTTTGGGAGTGACTTGACCTCATTTCAATTATGAATAATTGAGTCATATTAGTCAGCTTCAGCATAATTTTTTCTTTCTATCAGTTGCCATTCATCCCTTAACTTCTTTAATGCTGAAAATATTGCCTGCAGGTCCACCTTCCTACCCTATATTCATCATATTATCTTGTATGATACCTATGCTTAATTCAGGCTGTCAAATACTGCATCTATTATTATTTCTCCTAGTTCTTCTCTTCATTGTTGTCTAAAGTAGGAATTGGCCATATTGGTCAAATATCCAAGCCACATTGGTTTTCAAATCATTCGACTACTTTCAGATGTCATGCTAAATTTCCCTGAAGTTTCTAGAAAAATTCTCACCATCATTAATGTAAGCATATGAAATAAAAGCTGTTTTAGATGCTATCTGGGGAAATAAGAAATTATTCTTTGTTTTTCCTATAAATTCTTTCCTTCCTTTTCTATATTTTGTTGATGATGGTTCTGCATTTCATAGGTTATACCTGCAGAGAATATGGTTGCAGCGTTTCAAGGTTGTAAGAGGACTGTACTTGCAGTTTCAACAGCTTCATCTGAAGCGCAAGTTTTTCTTGAGGTCATTCTAAATCTTTGTGCTTGAACCTAAAGAGGAAACTGAAAAACATATGAACTACAAATGATTTTTTGGGGTGAAACTTGTGGCCATGTTATGCGAGACATCCTCTAAAACCATCTTAACTGTGGTATTTGTAGGCCTTGGAGAAAGGTCTTGATGGTGTTGTTTTAAAGGTTGAAGAAATTGGGGAAATTCTTAAACTAAAGGTATGCTATTGGATTTCGCAAATTACACCATTAATAATGTGATAGATACAGCTGAAGCTATATGATCTGTTTCCTTCCTGGTAGAAAATTTCAAAGAGTTCTTGACCTTAAATATTTTTACTATTATGAATGCATCTAGGAGAATTTTGGATATCACTTATACTTTCTGCTGTTATTGCTCTATCTGTTATGAAAAGTCCTTACACAGAACAATGGAACTTGGAAGATATCATGATCCCCCATGCCTAACCCCTTTTTTTGCTGTCCATGATGCATTACTTGCTTTTGCTATTATTTTTGTTTATCATAAAGAATTGATTTTGTATTACACCTTGGGTGCATCTGACTATATAATTTTTATTTATGATGAAGTTTCTATTGACCTCAAAAAATAATTGAGGTTATCCATTGCTTCTAGCTCTCCATGTGTCTGTGGCCTGTTCCCAGATATTACACACTTTTAATTATTTGCTTTTTTCCTGATATGTAGCACACCATGTTATATGATCTACCATCTGCAAACTTGTACCATATGCATTCAACTATGTTCTAGCCAACAAAACTACCACGTTTTCCTTCATGTTCTTTAAGTTAATCACAATTATTTGATGTTAATTTTTTTTTTTTTGGTTGATATCAGGACTATTTTGACAGAAGAAATGAGGTAAAGAATCTGTTGGCATTGACAAAGGCCACTGTTACACGGGTAGATGTAGTTGGAATGGGCGATCGGGTGTGTGTTGATCTTTGCAGTCTCATGCAACCAGGTGAAGGTCTTCTGGTGTGTACCATATTTTCATAACATTTGACTTATTCGTCTTGCTTAGTGACACAAAATTGTATTAAATTTCATTGCAATGTTCATTGATGTAGCACTGCACGCCCCTTGTAGGTTGGTTCTTTTGCTAGAGGACTTTTCTTGGTTCACTCAGAATGCCTAGAATCAAATTATATTGCTAGCAGGCCCTTTCGGGTTAATGCAGTAAGTATTTTCACTTTGGCGGTAGTTATTAGTTAGAACCTCTCAAGGAAATTCTGGTCTTGTTTAGGCCCACTCCAACATATTTAAGTTAATCATAAGCAAACATCGATGAAGACAATCAGTTGCCTAGAAGTTTTTTCTCCCTCCCATTTGTCTCTCTCTGAAACATTCTTTCAGAAAAGTTCACTTTTGCTTCAAGGTTTCATGCAATCAACATTTTTGCCATTCTTTAATCTATTAATTGCTCTGGTCCACCTTGGAAATTAAAATGTTTAAGTGTTAGTAAAAGCTTGCTTTTTTAATGTCCCTAAAATAAAGAGTATTAGCAAATTCACCACCCTGAAGACAAATGAAAAGCAACAAAACCATCACCAAAAACAGTGAGTGATAGTGTGTTTAAATGAAAAATTATTTATTGAAAATTTTAAGACTTTACTAAGAATCTGAGATGGAATATTTAGGTCCTTTCACTATGCCAGACATTTTTTTTTCCTCCTGTCTCCAATCTGCAGGGACCGGTGCATGCCTATGTTGCAGTTCCAGGTGGAAAGACTTGCTACCTCTCGGAGTTGAAGGCAGGTAAAGAGGTAATGGTGGTTGGCCAAAGTGGTTTGCAGCGGACAGCAATGGTGGGGCGTGCGAAAATAGAATCAAGACCACTTATCCTAGTAGAGGCAAAGGTTTGTACTGCTTGCCCCTTTTATTTAAGTGAATATACCTACGGAAATGAAAGCATGCTTGGTTCATAGGAGATCCTGAGGATTTGTGTTACATGCCAATATTGCAAGTTTATGTTCTATGAACTTCTTGGCATGCCATTATTATCATATGCAAAGGGGGAAAAGTGAGATCAATCTATTTTGTTATATTCCATAGATTTATAGCGTTGCTGTGGACTGCAACATGAGAGTCATTGCAGGAATAAAAAGATCCAAGTGCTGGTAGTTACCAGAACAATGCAAGTGGCTCAAATGAAAAAATGGATCTTCCTAGATCCATGAGTAACTTGTTCATCTTTGGGAGAGGGTTGCAATTTACAAACCGTGAAAGATTAAAGAAAAGCTAGTCAAACATATTCTAGATTATTTTCTAAAGCCCTGTTGATATTGATTTGCAGGAGAACACAGGTCATGAGACCTATAGTATCTTTCTACAGAATGCAGAAACTGTTGGCTTAGTCTGCCCTCATGAAGGTTCTTTCATCTTTCTTTCCAGTTTTTCCAATAGTAAGCTGCTTTTCACCTTCCTTTCTCCAATCCATTCTTTGCACCTCACCTTTACAGGAGACCAGACTACCAAGACAGCAATTCCTGTAACCTCCCTAAAAGTCGGAGACATTGTCATGTTAAGAATACAAGGTGGTGCCCGTCACACTGGAATAGAAATCAAGAATTCATTCTTGAGAAATGAATTGCATGGGAAAGTTTGTCTTTAGGTTGTTCCTGTCATGAATGAGTATATTTCCGAAGAAGAGGGAAAAATTTTGTTGTACCATTTTTCCAGCAAATAAATTCAGAAAATGAAATGCATACAATGTTGGTTTAGTATTGTTATTTGTTTACTAATTTATACTTGTGCTACTTCATGTAACATTATTACTGATAAAGAATGAAATATCTTAATTTATATTAATTACATTGTGTTAGACTCCAATATAACTAGAAGCAGGATCTCTTGTAGCAACTTCTCTGAACCCCATGTCATTCCTTGCTTCTTGAACGCTGTCCCACTCCCCAATCATTGCATGCAAATTTGATTTCAATATATAGTTTCCACTATGTTCTGGTTCCAAATTTAGTACATAGTCCATCATTTGTCTGGCTAAATTCATGTCTCCTTGATCTCTACATGCTCCTACCAATGTGCGCCATATCACAGCATCCGGTTTCACAGGCATGCTAACCACAAACTGGAACACCTCATTTAGCAACCCAGCTTTGCACAGCAAGTCCACCATGCTTCCATAGTGCTCTATGCTAGGTGCCATGCCATGCTCCTCTACCATGGACTTAAAACACTGCTTCCCCTCGACCACTAGACCAGCATGACTGCATGCATTCAAAACACTTTGAAAAACGATATCGTCTGGCTTGAATCCTTCCCTCTGCATCTGAGAGAACCGAACGAGGGCAGCCACACCATAACCATGCATTGCCAGTCCTTGTATTACTGCAGTCCATGATATCAGGTTCCTCTCTGACATCTGATCAAATATCTGGCACCCCTTCTCTATGTTCCCACATTTGCTATGCATGTCGACCAGTGCATTCACAATGTTTATGCTCTTCTTGAACCCATTCTTCTCAGCATAGGCATCAATCCATTCCGCCATCTCTGAGCTTCCCAATTTTGTGCACATAGAAACCACTGCTAACACTGTTACTTCATCAGCCTAATCCCCGTTGCCTCCATTTCTTTAAACAGAGCCAGTGCTTCGCTTGGGTAGCCATTATCACCGTAGCCATTGATAAGCGAAGTCCATGAAACTACGTTTCTGCGTCCCATCTTCTTAAAAACATGATGTGCATGCGATAAGCATCCACATTTCGCATACATATCGATCAAAGCATTGTGAACGAAGGTGTCGAATCCCATGAGGTTTTTTGTCGCATAGCCATGCATTTGCCTTCCACGTTCTAGAGCTTTCAGTTGGGAACAAGCAGAGACGATGCTGACAACAGTCACTTCATCGGGTCTCACGTTCTCATTTATCATAGCGTGGGCCGCTAGAATTGCCCTGCCGGGATGGTTTCTCTGGGCAAGTATAGAAATGAAAGCATTCCACTGAACGATGTCCCTCTGAGGAGTTTCATCAAACACTTGCTGTGCAGCCAAAGCGTCTCCAAACAGACCATACATCCCGAGGAGAGCAGTCTGCGTTACAAGCTCCGAGCCAAAACCCGATTTCAGAGCCTGGGCGTGCGTCTGTTTCCCCTCAAAGACTCCTGGCACGAGGAGGCTGCAGGCCTTGATCGCAAACAGAAGGGTGTAGCTGTCCATTTTGATCCCTCTCCTCCTCATATGAGCAAACCCAAGAATTGCTTTCCTCGGGTCATTTCTCTCCAGGAAGCCTCTCAGAATGGTGTTCCACTTGTAGGCACCATCCTCTCTGATAAAATGGCTGAAAGAAATAGTGGGTCTTATGTCTCCACCTTCGGCCATTTGGGTAAAAGGAGTGGTAGGCACTGCTATAGAGAAGGCGGCTTAGAGATGGCATTCATCTCGTGATGTGTAGGTATTTTGGGTGGGTGAATTACAAGGGCAAATTCTATGTCAACTGTACCATCATTTTTTATTAGTCCACGTATATTTTATTTGGCTTAACACGGATAATAGAAATCATTAATAAGTGATACCATATTCCTGATGGAACGGAACACGATGGCTTGCCTTCCAAAAAAAATTAAGATATTCCGATTGTAAAATTACTACATAGTTATAAAATTGCAACACCCAATAAAAAATATTAAGACAGCTTTACGACATTTCGATTGAAAAAAATTAAATATTCGGTTGTAAAATTACTACACATAGTTATAAAATTACAACACTCAATCAAAAAATATTAAGACAGCTTTACGACATTTCGATTGAAAAAAATTACGATATCCTAGTTGTAAAATTACGATACTGTAGTTATAAAATTACGACATCCATTTCAAAGCCGAAAAAAAAATTACGACATCCCAGTTATAAATTTACGACACCGTAGTTATAAAATTACACCTATTCAGAAAATGTTAAGGCAAAGCTTTACGACATCCTGATAAAAAAATTACGACACTCTAGTTGTAAAATTATGGCATCATAGTTATAAAATTACGATACCCATTCTGAAAGTCAAAAAAAATTATAACATCCGAGTTGTAAATTTACGACACCGTATCCATAAAATTACGACACCTATTCAGAAAAAGTTAAGGCAAAGCTTTACGACATCCCGGCCAAAAAAAAATTACGAGACCCAGTTGTAAAATTATGACATCATAGTTATAAAATTACGACTTCCATTCAGAAAGCTAAAAAAATTACGACATCCTAGTTATAAAATAATGACACTGTAGTTATAAAATTACGACACCCATTCAGAAAATATGCGTTGCACCGCCTCTGTTCTGTACACAAATTTAAAAAGAAAGTTTAACGAATATTCAGAAAACCAGAAATTTTAGTGCTCAGAAGTTTTGGAGCTTTTAGACTAATTACATCTTTAGGAAGACGTTTCTGGTTAGAACATTGACCACAAGTTGACATATTTTCTTGTGAAGTCTTGCCATTTAATGAAGAGTTAGTTTGAAAATGGTGGTCTTTTGATGAACATTGAGTATGTGTTCTTGAAATCTCTGTTGAATAACCACTTTGCAATGAGCTCAAGAAACTTTCAGCATTAGCTTAGGAACTATTGGTGCCACTTTCTTCCAAAGGTTTGACCTTTACCTCAACAGGAATGATAGGCAGTGTTGAATCATCCACCTGATCACTCTATTGGATCTAGAGCGGGACACAAGAGGAAACCCTAGATTAGATTCGTGGGGAGAGCGAAGGGAGGGAGAGAAAGAGAAGGACCGGATCCAAGCCATTGATCGGACGGATCTAGCAACTATGACTTTCTTCGCCTAGCAAGTCTAGAGCGGGACACAAGAGGAAACCCTAGATTAGATTCGTGGGGTGGGGAGAGCGAAGGGAGGGAGAGAAAGAGAAGGACCGGATCCAAGCCATTGATCGGACGGATCTTCCTTCGCCCAGGATCTATAGCAGCGAGGCGAGGGGAAACCCTAGATTAGATTCGGGGGGTGGGGAGAGCGAAAGGAGGGAGAGAAAAAGAAGGACTGGATCCAAGCCGACGAATCTAGCAACTATGACTTCCTTCGCCCATGATCTATAGCAGCGATGCGAGGGGCTTCTTTTCTAAGGATCTAGCGATCATAGTCTTCTCGGCCACGTATCCGACGGTGATGGACTCCTCCGTGTCCGTGGATCCAGCAGCGAAACGCGACCAAAATATGTCCTTGTGTTAATAAAATGGTGCCAAATTCAGTTCAAGTTAAAACTAAACCCTTGGAAAGTAGCTTGTTGAGCAAATGTGAGAATCATGTATCCTTCCGAAATCTGATGTATTGGGAGCTGATATCAAGAGGAAAACCCTTGATGAACTATCTGTAGATGTGACCGATCATATCCTGAAAGTAGGACAAGCTATGGAGCCAATTTTAGGAATTTTTTCTAATGTAGATCATGGCGACAATCAGAATTGCTCTCAACAGTATGTGCCACATGGTCCAGATTGTTCTGTCAACTCTATAAATGCCAAATCAAGCCATTTTGCTCTTCGAAGAAAAAGGAAAAAAACTGCAACGTCTGTAGTGACCTGCGATGACATTTCACTTTTCATCTTTATGTTCTATAATCATTTTGTCCATGAATATACTTTGTTTACAATTTTAAAAACAATCAATGCAGGATTCAGTGGAAACTGCACTCGAGGAAGATGCTCCTGGACTTTTGCAGATGAATATAAGATTTGACTTGATGCGGTCAGTCATATTTTGAACTATTGGATTTTGGGCATGTTCTACTGGATAAAGGAATTGCAGTTAAGGAACTTAAACTTTATGGGGATGTAGAAGATGATGAAGCATTAGAGGACTCTTCCACAGATGAAAGTTTTTATGATCTTGAAACTGTGTTGACTAAGGTAGCTGATTTAGCATTCAGTATGCATACCACAATGATGATAATTTTTTATTAATAATATATCATTGAACTTTTGAATCTGTTTTTGTGAACAAATATTTGTCTTAGACATATCCAGTATTTAGCATCATCTTTCCAGATATAACAAATTTTGGAATGTAATATTTAGCATTCTATATTTCTATTATAGTAGTGCATATGTTAGCTTCTTCTTCTGGAGTTCAATATGAATAAATACGTTTAGATACCATATTATAATGTCAACAGAAAGGAAACTGTATCTCACATTCTTGTTTGTGCTTCATAGTCTGCATCTTATATGAGATGATCTTATTTTATTCAATTCTTAAGAGATTCACTCGAATTTGATTTAAAAATATACTTCTTTCTTCTGTTGTGGTTGATTTCAATTCTGTAGAATAGTTTTCTAAATTTTGTATGGCATGTGATTTTCCATGTATAGTTTTTACATATGCCTAACTTCCAACATTGGGAATGCTAGCTAGATTACTTATTTTTAGTTGCTCATTTTGTTAAACTAGTGTTATTCAGCTTATTATTATTGTTGTTGTATGCATCAGATCCGAAATCTTAGTTAATTTTTCCATCAAGACAATAATTTAGTGTCGACCATTTAGCAAGCATTTTACATTTTACATTTTGCATTTTTCATGCCTAAAGAAGACCATGTTTAGGACTAACTAATTCTAATTTAGCCTCGGTATTAAAACAAAACAAGATTCTAGTAGGGGATGCGGGTCAACCCAATCGACCTGTCCCAACTCAACTGTCACCACAACCAGTGGCCGGTCGGGCCACCCGGTTTCTGAATAAAACTACTCGATCGGACAAATCAAATCATTTCGTCCTGCGAATTGATTGCATCGTTGGGTCATGCTTCGCTGCTGGATCCACGGACACGGAGGAGTCCCTCACCGTCGGATACGTGGCCAAGAAGACCATGGTCGCTAGATCCTTAAAAAAGAAGCCCCTCGCCTCGCTGCTATAGATCATGGGTGAAGGAAGTCATAGTTGTTAGATCCGTCGGCTTGGATCTGGTCCTTCTCTTTCTCTCCCTCCATTCGCTCTCCCCACCCCACGAATCTAATCTAGGTTTTCCCCTTGCCTCGCTGCTATAGATCCTGGGTGAAGGAAGATCTATCCGATCAACGTCTTGGATCCGGTCCTTCTCTTTCTCTCCCTCCCTTCGCTCTCGTCACCCCACGAATCTAATCTAGGGTTTCCTCTCATGTCCCGCTCTAGACTTGCTGGGCGAAGGAATCATAGTTACTAGATCCATCCGATCAACGGCTTGGATCCGGTCCTTCTCTTTCTCTCCCTCCCTTCGCTCTCCCCACGAATCTAATCTAGGGTTTCCTCTCGTGTCCCGCTCTAGATCCAATAGAGCGATCAAGTAGGTGATTAAATACTGCCTATCATTCCTGTTGAGGTAATGGTCGAACCTTTGGAATAAAGTGGCACCAATAGTGTTCCTGAAGCTAATGCTGAAAGTTTCTTGAGCTCATGGCAAAGTGGTTATTCAACAGAGATTTCAAGAACACATACTCAATGTTCATCAAAAGACCACCATTTTCAAACTAACTCTTCATTAAATAGCAAGACTTCACAAGAAAACATGTCAACTTGCGGTCAATGTTCTGACCAGAAACGTCTTCCTAAAGATGTAATTAATCTAGAAGCTCCAAAATTTCTTAGCAGTAAAATTTTTGGTTTTATGAAAAGTACTTATTTAGAAAACTCTTTAACAATTTCTTAGTGCTCAGCTATGGGGGTAATTACTAGAAAAACATATTGTCAAATGGGGACTATTTGTTAGAAGAATGTGACAGAAATTGTTCTGGTCAGATCTCTTTTCCTGAGGAAATATGTCCTGGTGTTAATAATATGGTGGCAAATTTAGTTCAAGTTAAGACTGAACACTTGGAAAGTGGCTTGTTGAGCAAATGTGAGAATCATGTATCTAGTCTTCCGGAATCTGATGTATTAGGAGCTGATACCAAGAGGAAAACCCTTGATGAACTCTCTGTAGATGTGACCGATCATATCCTGAAAGTTGGACAAGCTATGTAGCCAATTTCAGAAATTTTTTCTAATGTAGATCATGGCGACAATCAGAATTGCTCTCAACAGTATGTACCACATGGTCCAGATTGTTCTGTCATCTCTAGAAATGTCAAATCAAGCCATTTTGCTCTTCAAAGGAAAACGAAAAAACTGCAACGTTTGTAGTGACCTGCGATGACATTTCACTTTTCATCTTTATGTTTTATAATCATTTTGTCCATGAATAAAGTTTGTTTACAATTTTAAAAACTATCCATGCAGGGATTCAATGGAAACTGCACTCGAGGAAGATGCTCCTGGACTTTTACAGGTGAATATAAGATTTGACTTGATGCAGTCAGTCATATTTTGAACTATTGGATTTTGGGCAGGTTCTACTGGATAAAGGAATAGCAGTTGAGGAACTTAAACTTTATGGGGATGTAGAAGATGATGAAGCGTTAGAGGTCTGTTCCACAGATGAAAGTTTTTATGATCTTGAAACTATATTGACTAAGGTAGCTGATTTAGCATTCAGTATGCATACCACAATAATATATTTTTTATTAATAATACACCATTGAACTTTTGAATCTGTTTCTGTGAACAAATATTTGTCTTAGACATATCCAGTATTTAGCATCATCTTTTCATATATAACAAATTTTGGAATGTAATATTTAGCATTCTATATTTCTATTATAGTAGTGTATATGTTAGCTTCTTCTTCTGAAGTTCAATATGAATAAATACGTTTAGATACCATATTATGATGTCAACAGAAAGAAAACTGTATCTCACATCCTTGTTTGTGCTTCATAGTCTGCATCTTGTATGAGATGATCTTATTTTATTCAATTCTTAAGAGATTCACTTGAAATTGATTTAATAATATACTTCTTTCTTCTATTGTGGTTGATTTCAATTTTATAGAATATTTTGCTGAATTCAGTATGGCATGTTATTTTCATGTATAGTTTTTACATATGCCTGACTTCCAACATTGGGTATTCTGGCTAGATTACCTCATTATTAGTTGCTCATTTTGTTCAACTAGAGTAATTTAGCTTATAATTATTTTTGTATGCATCACATCCGAAATCTTAGTTAATTTTTCCATCAAGACAACAATCTAGTATTGACCATTTAGCAAGAATTTTGCATTTTACAATTTTCATGCCTGAAGAAGACCACATCCAGGACTAACCAATTCTAATTTAGCCTTAGTATTAAAACAAAACAAGATTCTAGTCGGGGATGCAGGTCAACCCGGTCGACCTGCCCCAACTCAACTATCACCACAATCGGTGGCCGGTCGGGCCACCCGGTTTCTGAATAAAACTGCTCGATCGAAAAATCAAATGGTCGCTAGATCCTTAGTAAAGAAGCCCCTTGCCTTGCTGCTATAGATCCTGGGCAAAGGAAGTCATAGTTGCTAGATCCATCAGCTTGGATCTGGTCCTTCTCTTTCTCTCCCTCCCTTCGCTCTTCCCACCCCACGAATCTAATCTAGGGTTTCTCCTCGCCTCGCTGCTATAGATCCTGGGCGAAGGAAGATCCGTCCGATCAACGGCTTGGATCCGGTCCTTCTCTTTCTCTCCCTCCCTTCGCTCTTCTCACCCCACGAATCTAATCTAGGGTTTCCTCTCGTGTCCCACTCTAGACTCACTGGGCGAAGGAAGTCATAGTTTTTAGATCGTCCGATCAACGGCTTGGATCCGGTCCTTCTCTTTCTCTCCCTCACTTCACTCTCCCCACGAATCTAATCTAGGGTTTTCTCTCATGTCCCGCTCTAAATCCAATAGAGCAATCAGGTGGATGATTCAATACTGCCTATCATCCCTATTGAGGTAAAGGTTGAACCTTTGGAAGAAAATGGCATCAATAGTGTTCCTGAAGCAAATGCTAAAAGTTTCTTGAGTTCATTGCAATGTGGTTATTCAACAGAGATTTCAAGAACACATACTCAATGTTCATCAAAAGACCACCATTTTCAAACTAACTCTTCATTCAATGGCAAGACTTCACAAGAAAACATGTCAACTTGTGGTTAATGTTCTGACCAGAAACGTCTTCCTAAAGATGTAATTAATCTAGAAGCTCCAAAACTTCTCAACAGTAAAATTTTTGGTTTTATGAATAGTACTTATTTAGAGAACTCTTTAACAATTTCTCAGTGCTCAGCAATGACCGGTAATTACTAGGAAAACATACTGTCAAATGGGAACAGTTTGTTAGAAGAATGTGACAGAAATTGTTCTGGACATATCTCTTTTCCTAAGGAAATATATCATGGTGTTAATAATATGGTGCCAAATTCAGTTCAAGTTAAGACCGAACCCTTGGAAAGTGTCTTGTTGAGCAAATGCAAGAATCATGTATCTAGCCTTCCGGAATCTGATGTATTGGGAGCTGATATCAAGAGGAAAACTCTTGATGAACTCTCTGTAGATGTGATAGATCATATCCTAAAAGTAGGACAAGCTATGGAGCCAATTTCAGGAATTTTTTCTAATGTAGATCATGGTGACAATCAGAATTGCTCTCAACAGTATGTGCCACATAGTCCAGATTATTCTGTCAACTCTAGAAATGCCAAATCAAGCCATTTTGCTCTTCGAAGGAAAAGAAAAACACTTCTACGTCTGTAGTGACCCGCGATGACATTTCACTTTTCATCTTTATGTTCTATAATCATTTTGTCCATGAATATACTTTGTTTACAATTTTAAAAATAATCCATGTAGGGATTCAGTGGAAACTGCACTCGAGGAAGATGCTCCTGGACTTTTATAGGTGAATATAAGATTTGACTTGATGCAGTCAGTCATATTTTAAACTATTGGATTTTAGGCAGGTTCTACTGAATAAAAGAATAGCAGTTGAGGAACTTAAACTTTATGGGGATGTAGAAGATGATGAAGCATTAGAGGTCTCTTCCACAAATGAAAGTTTTTATTATCTTGAAACTCTGTTGACTAAGGTAGCCGATTTAGCATTCAGTATGCATGCCATAATGATGATATTTTTTATTAATAATACACCATTGAACTTTTGAATCTGTTTCTGTGAACAAATATTTGTCTTAGACATATCCAGTATTTAGCATCATCTTTTCATATATAACAAATTTTGGAATGTAATATTTAGCATTATATATTTCTATTATAGTAGTGCATATGTTAGCTTCTTCTTCTGGAGTTTAATATGAATAAATACGTTTAGATACCATATTATGATGTCAACAGAAAGGAATCTGTATCTCACATCCTTGTTTGTGCTTCATAGTCCGCATCTTGTATGAGATGATCTTATTTTATTCAATTCTTAAGAGATTCACTCGAAATTGATTTAATAATATACTTCTTTCTTCTGTTGTGGTTGATTTCAATTCTGTAGAATATTTTACTGAATTTCGTATGGCATGTGATTTTCATGTATAGTTTTTACATATGCCTGACTTCCAACATTAGGAATGTTGGCTAGATTACTTCATTTTTAGTTGCTCATTTTGTTCAAGTAGTGTTATTCAGCTTATTATTATTGTTGTATGCATCAGATCCAAAATCTTAGTTAATTTTTCCATCAAGACAACAATTTGGTGTCGACGATTTAGCAAGCATTTTGCATTTTGCATTTTTCATGCCTGTAGAAGACCACATCCAGGACTAACCAATTCTAATTCAGCCTCGGTATTAAAACAAAACAAGATTCCAGTAGGGGATGCGGGTCAAACCGGTCGACCTGCCCCTACTCAACTGTCACCACAATCGGTGGCCGATCAAGCCACCCTGTTTCTGAATAAAACTACTTGATCAAACAAATCAATTCGGTTTCATCCTGCGAGTTGATTGCATCATTCGGTCGTGCTTCGCTGCTGGATCCATGGACAAGGAGGAGTCCCTCACCGTCGGATACGTGGCCGAGAAGACCATGATCGCTAGATCCTTAGAAAAGAAACCCCTCACCTCGCTGCTATAGATCCTGGGCGAAGGAAGTCATGGTTGCTAGATCCATCGGCTTGGATCAGGTCCTTCTCTTTCTCTCCCTCCCTTCGCTCTCCCCACCCCACGAATCTAATCTAGGGTTTCCTCTTGTATCCCGCTCTAGACTCGCTGGGCGAAGGAAGTCATAGTTGCTAGATCCGTCCGATCAACGGCTTGGATCCGGTCCTTCTCTTTCTATCCCTCCCTTCATTCTCCCATGAATCTAATCTAGGGTTTCCTCTCGTGTCCCGCTCTAGATCCAATAGAGTGATCAGGTGGATGATTCAATACTGCCTATCATTCCTGTTGAGGTAAAGGTCGAACCTTTGAAAGAAAGTGGCACCAATAGTGTTCCTGAAGCTAATGCTGAAAGTTTCTTGAGCTCATTGCAAAGTGGTTATTCAACAGAGATTTTAAGAACACATACTCAATGTTCATCAAAAGACCATCATTTTCAAACTAACTCTTCATTAAATGGCAAGACTTCACAAGAAAACATGTCAACTTGCGGTCAATGTTCTGACCAGAAACGTCTTCCTAAAGATGTAATTAATCTAGAAGCTCCAAAACTTCTTTGCAGTAAAATTTTTGGTTTTATAAATAGTATTTATTTAGAGAACTCTTTTACAATTTCTTAGTGCTTAGCTATGGTTGGTAATTACTAGAAAAACATATTGTCAAATGGGGACTGTTTGTTAGATAAATGTGACAGAAATTATTTTGGTTAGATCTCTTTTCCCGAGGAAATATGTCCTGGTGTTAACAATATGGTGCCAAATTCAGTTCAAGTTAAGACTGAACCCTTGGAAAGTGGCTTGTTGAGCAAATGTGAGAATCATGTATCTAGCCTTCCGGAATCTGATGTATTGTGAGCTGATATCAAGAGGAAAACCCTTGATGAACTCTCTGTAGATGTGACCGATCATATCCTAAAAGTAGGACAAGCTATGTAGCCAATTTCAGAAATTTTTTCTAATGTAGATCATGGCGACAATCAGAATTGCTCTCAACAGTATGTCCCACATGGTCCAGATTGTTCTGTCATCTTTAGAAATGTCAAATCAAGCCATTTTGCTCTTCAAAGGAAAACAAAAAAAACTGCAACGTTTGTAGTGACATGCGATGACATTTCACTTTTCATCTTTATGTTCTATAATCATTTTGTCCATGAACAAAGTTTGTTTACAATTTTAAAAACTATCCATGCAGGAATTCAGTGGAAACTGCACTCGAGGAAGATGCTCCTAGACTTTTACAGGTGAATATAAGATTTGACTTGATGCAGTCAGTCATATTTTGAACTATTGGATTTTGGGCATGTTCTACTGGATAAAGGAATAGCAGTTGAGGAACTTAAACTTTATGGGGATGTAGAAGATGATGAAGCGTTAGAGGTCTCTTCCACATATGAAAGTTTTTATGATCTTGAAGCTATATTGACTAAGGTAGCTGATTTAGCATTCAGTATGCATACCACAATGATGATATTTTTTTATTAATAATACACCATTGAACTTTTGAATCTGTTTCTGTGAACAAATATTTGTCTTAGACATATCCAGTATTTAGCATCATCTTTTCATATATAACAAATTTTGGAATGTAATATTTAGCATTCTATATTTCTATTATAGTAGTGCATATGTTAGCTTCTTCTTCTGAAGTTCAATATGAATAAATACGTTTAGATACCATATTATGATGTCAACAGAAAGGAAACTGTATCTCACATCCCTGTTTGTGCTTCATAGTCTGCATCATGTATGAGATGATCTTATTTTATTCAATTCTTAAGAGATTCACTTGAAATTGATTTAATAATATACTTCTTTCTTCTGTTGTGGTTGATTTCAGTTCTGTAGAATATTTTGCTGAATTTCGTATGGCATGTGATTTTCCATGTATAGTTTTTACATATACCTGACTTCCAACATTGTGTATGCTGGCTAGATTACTTCATTATTAGTTGCTCATTTTGTTCAACTAGTGTAATTTAGCTTATAATTATTGTTGTATGCATCAGATCCGAAATCTTAGTTAATTTTTCCATCAAGACAACAATCTAGTATTGACCATTTAGCAAGAATTTTGCATTTTGAAATTTTCAAGCCTGAAGAAGACCACATTCAGGACTAACCAATTCTAATTCAGTCTCGGTATTAAAACAAAACAAGATTCTAGTCAGGGATGCGGGTCAACCTAGTCGACCTGCCCCAACTCAACTATCACCACAATCGGTGGCCGGTCGGGCCACCCGGTTTCTGAATAAAACTGCTCGATCGAAAAATCAAATCGGTTTCATCCTGTGAGTTGATTGCATCGTTCGGTCGCACTTCGCTGTTGTATCCACAGACACAGAGGAGTCCCTCAACGTCGGATATGTGGCCGAGAAGACCATGGTCGCTAGATCCTTAGAAAAGAAGCCCCTCGCCTCGCTGCTATAGATCCTGGGCAAAGGAAGTCATAGTTGCTAGATCCATCGGCTTGGATCCGGTCCTTCTCTTTCTCTCCCTCCCTTCGCTCTTCCCACCCCAAATCTAATCTAGGGTTTCTCCTCGCGTCGCTGCTATAGATCCTGGGTGAAGGAAGATCCGTCCGATCAACGGCTTGGATCCGGTCCTTCTCTTTCTCTCTCTCCATTCGTTCTCCCCACCCCACGAATCTAATCTAGGGTTTCCTCTTGTGTCCCGCTCTAGACTCGCTGGACGAAGGAAGTCATAGTTTTTAGATCCGTCCGATCAACGGCTTGGATCCGGTCCTTCTCTTTCTCTCCCTCACTTCACTCTCCCCACGAATCTAATCTAGGGTTTCCTCTCGTGTCCCGCTCTAGATCCAATAGAGCGATCAGGTGGATGATTCAATACTGCCTATCATTCCTGTTGAGGTAAAGGTCGAACTTTTGGAAAAAAGTGGCATCAATAGTGTTCCTGAAGCTAATGCTGAAAGTTTTTTGAGTTCATTGCAATGTGGTTATTCAACAGAGATTTCAAGAACACATACTCAATGTTCATCAAAAGACCACCATTTTCAAACTAACTCTTCATTAAATGGCAAGACTTCATAAGAAAACATGTCAACTTGCGGTTAATGTTCTGACCAAAAACGTCTTCCTAAAGATGTAATTAATCTAGAAGCTCCAAAACTTTTTAATAGTAAAATTTTTTATTTTATGAATAGTACTTATTTAGAGAACTCTTTAACAATTTCTCAGTGCTCAGCTATGGCCGGTAATTACTAGAAAACATACTGTCAAATGGGGACAGTTTGTCAGAAGAATGTGACAGAAATTGTTCTAGTCATATCTCTTTTCCTGAGAAAATATATCCTGGTGTTAATAATATGGTGCCATATTCAGTTCAAGTTAAGACTGAACCCTTGGAAAGTGTCTTGTTGAGCAAATGCAAGAATCATGTATCTAGCCTTCCGGAATCTGATGTATTGGGAGCTGATATCAAGAGGAAAACTCTTGATGAACTCTCTGTAGATGTGACCAATCATATCCTAAAAGTAGGACAAGCTACGGAGCCAATTTCAAAATTTTTTTCTAATATAGATCATGGCGACATTCAGAATTGCTCTCAATAGTATGTGCCACATAGTCCAGATTGTTCTGTCAACTCTAGAAATGCCAAATCAAGCCATTTTGCTCTTCGAAGGAAAAGAAAAAAAACTGCAACGTCTGTAGTGACCCGCGATGACATTTCACTTTTCATCTTTATGTTCTATAATCATTTTGTTCATGAATATAATTTATTTACAATTTTAAAAACAATCCATGCAGGGATTCAGTGGAAACTGCACTCGAGGAAGATGCTCCTGGACTTTTATAGGTGAATATAAGATTTGACTTGATGCAGTCAGTCATATTTTGAACTATTGGATTTTGGGCAGGTTCTACTAGATAAAGGAATAGTAGTTGAGGAACTTAAACTTTATGGGGATGTAGAAGATGATGAAGCATTAGAGGTCTCTTCCACAGATGAAAGTTTTTATTATCTTGAAACTATGTTGACTAAGGTAGCCGATTTAGCATTCAGTATGCATGCCACAATGATGATATTTTTTTATTAATAATACACCATTGAACTTTTGAATCTGTTTCTGTGAACAAATATTTGTCTTAGACATATCCAGTATTTAGCATCATCTTTTCATATATAAAAAATTTTGGAATGTAATATTTAGCATTATATATTTCTATTATAGTAGTGCATATGTTAGCTTCTTCTTCTGGAGTTCAATATGAATAAATACATTTAGATACCATATTATGATGTCAACGGAAAGGAATCTGTATCTCACATCCTTGTTTGTGCTTCATAGTCTGCATCTTGTATGAGATGATCTTATTTTATTCAATTCTTAAGAGATTTACTCAAAATTGATTTAATAATAATATACTTCTTTCTTCTGTTGTAGTTGATTTCAATTCTGTAGAATATTTCGCTGAATTCCATATGGCGTGTGATTTTTCATGTATAGTTTTTACATATGCCTGACTTCCAACATTGGGAATGCTGGCTAGATTACTTCATTTTTAGTTGCTCATTTTGTTCAACTAGTGTTATTCAGCTTATTATTATTGTTGTATGCATCAGATCCAAAATCTTAGTTAATTTCTCCATCAAGACATCAATTTAGTGTCAACCATTTAGTAAGCATTTTGCATTTTGCATTTTCCATGCCTGAAGAAGACCACGTCCAGGACTAACCAATTCTAATTTAGCCTCGGTATTAAAACAAAACAAGATTCTAGTAAGGGATGTGGGTCAACCCGATCGACCTACCCCAACTCAACTGTCACCACAACCGGTGGCCGATCGGGCCACCCGGTTTCTGAATAAAACAGATCGATCGAACAACTCAAATCGGTTTCATCCTGCGAGTTGATTGCATCGTTCGGTCGCGCTTCACTACTGATCCACGGACACGGAGTCCCTCACCGTCGAATACGTGGCTGAGAAAACCATGGTCGCTAGATCCTTAGAAAAGAAGCCCCTTGCCTCACTGCTATAGATCCTGGGTGAAGGAAGTCATAGTTGCTAGATCCGTCGGCTTGGATCCGGTCCTTCTCTTTCTCTCCCTCCATTTGCTCTTCCTACCCCACGAATCTAATCTAGGGTTTTCCCTCGCCTCGTTGTTATAAATCCTGGGCGAAGGAAGATTCGTCTGATCAACGGCTTGGATTCGATCCTTCTCTTTCTCTCCCATCCTTCGCTCTCCCCACCCCATGAATCTAATCTAGGGTTTCCTCTCGTGTCCCGCTCTAGACTCGCTAGGCGAAGGAAGTCATAGTTGCTAGATCCGTCCGATCAACGGCTTGGATCTGGTTCTTCTCTTTCTCTCCCTCCTTACGCTCTCCCCATGAATCTAATCTAGGGTTTCCTCTCGTGTCCCGCTCTAGATCCAATAGAGTGATCAGGAGGTGATTCAATACTACCTATCATTCCTGTTGAGGTAAAGGTCAAACATTTGGAAGAAATTGGCACCAGTAGTGTTCCTGAAGCTAATGCTGAAAGTTTCTTGAGCTCATTGCAAAGTGGTTATTCAATAGAGATTTCAAGAATACATAATCAATGTTCATCAAAATACCACCATTTTCAAACTAACTCTTCATTAAATGGCAAGACTTCACAAGAAAATATGTCAACTTGCGATCAATGTTTTGACCAGAAACGTCTTCCTAAAGATCTAATTAATCTAGAAGCTCCAAAACTTCTTAACAATAAAATTTCTGGTTTTATAAATAGTACTTATTTAGAGAACTCTTTAACAATTTCTTAGTGCTCAGCTATGGTTAGTAATTGCTAGGAAAACATATTGTCAAATGGGAACCATTTGTTAGAAGAATGTGACAGATATTATTCTGGTCAGATCTCTTTTCCTGAGGAAATATGTCCTGGTGTTAACAATATGGTGCCAAATTCAGTTCAAGTTAAGACTGAACCCAAGGAATGTGGCTTGTTGAGCAAATGTGAGAATCATGTATCTGGCCTTCCGGAATCTGATGTATTGGGAGCTGATATCAAAAAGAAAACCCTTGATGAACTCTCTGTAGATGTGACCGATCATATCCTAAAGTAGGACAAGCTATGTAGCCAATTTCAAAATTTTTTCTAATGTAGATCATGGCGACAATCAAAATTGCTCTCAACAGTATGTGCCATATGGTCCAGATTATTCTGTCGACTCTAGAAATGCCAAATCAAGACATTTTGCTCTTCGAAGGAAAAGGAAAAAAATGGTAACGTCTATAGTGACCTGCGATGACATTTCACTTTTCATCTTCATGTTCTATAATCATTTTGTCCATGAATATACTTTGCTTACAATTTTAAAAACAATCCATGCAGGGATTCTGTGGAAACTGCACTCGAGGAAGATGCCCTGGACTTTTACAGGTGAATATAAGATTTAACTTGATGCAGTCAGTCATATTTTGAACTATTGGATTTTGGACAAGTTCTACTGGATAAAGGAGTAGCAGTTGAGGAACTTAAACTTTATGGGGATGTAGAAGATGATGAAGCATTAGAGGTCTCTTCCACATAAGAAAGTTTTTATGATCTTGAAATTGTGTTGACTAAGGTAGCTGATTTATCATTCAGTATGCTTACCACAATGTTGATATTTTTTTATTAATAATACACCATTGAACTTTTGAATCTGTTTCTGTGAACAAATATTTGTCTATGATATATCCAATATTTAGCATCATCTTTTCATATATAACAAATTTTGGAATGTAATATTTAGCATTCTATATTTCTATTATAGTAGTGCATATGTTAGCTTCTTCTTCTGGAGTTCAATATGAATAAATACGTTTAGATACCATATTATGATGTCAACAGAAAGGAAATTGTATCTCACATCCTTGTTTGTGCTTCATAGTCTACATCTTGTATAGATGATCTTATTTTATTCAATTCTTAAGAGATTCATTCGAAATTGATTTAATAATATACTTCTTTCTTCTCTTGTGGGTGATTTCAATTCTGTAGATTATTTTGCTGAATTCCTTATGGCATGAGATTGTTCATGTATAGTTTTTACATATGCCTGACTTTTAACATTGGGAATCGTGGCTAGATTACTTCATTTTTATTTGCTAATTTTGTTCAACTAGTGTTATTCAGCTTATTGTTATTGTTGTATGCATCAGATCCGAAATCTTAGTTAATTTCTCCATCAAGACATCAATTTAGTGTCGACCATTTAGCATTTAGCATTTTGCATTTTCCATGCCTGAAGAAGATCACGTCTATGACTAACCAATTCTAATTTGGCCTCAGTATTAAAACAAAACAAGATTCAGTAAGGAATGCAGGTCAACCTGGTTGACCTGCCCCAACTCAACTGTCACCACAATCGATGGCCGGTCGGCCACCCGGTTTCTGAAAAAACTGCTCAATCGGACAAATAAAATCGGTTTTGTCCTGTGAGTTGATTGCATCGTTTGGTCACGCTTCGCTGTTGGATCCACGGACACGGAGGAGTCCCTCACCGTCGGATACGTGGTCGAGAAGACCATGGTCGCTAGATCCTTAGAAAAGAAGCCCGTCACCTCACTGCTATAGATCCTAAGCGAAGGAAGTCATAGTTGCTAGATCCGTTGGCTTGGATCCAGTCCTTCTCTTTCTCTCCCTCCCTTCGCTCTCCCCACCCCATGAATCTAATCTAGGTTTTCCCCTCGCCTCGCTGCTAAATATCCTGGGCGAAGGAATATCCGTCCGATCAACGGCTTGGATCTGGTCCTTCTCTGTCTCTTCCTCCCTTCGCTCTCCCCACCCCACGAATCTAATCTATGGTTTCCTCTCGTGTCCCGCTCTAGGCTCACTGGGCGAAGGAAGTCATAGTTGCTGGATCTGTCCGATCAATGGCTTGGATCCGGTCCTTCTCTTTCTGTCCCTCCCTTTGCTCTCCCCACGAATCTAATCTAGGGTTTCCTCTCGTCTCCCACTCTAAATCCAATAGAGCGATCAGGTGGATGATTCAATACTGCCTATCATTCCTGTTGAGGTAAAGGTTGAACCTTTGGAAGAAAGTGGCACCAATAGTGTTCCTAAAGCTAATGCTAAAAGTTTCTTGAGCTCATTACAAAGTGGTTATTCAACAGAGATTTCAAGAACAAATACTAAATGTTCATCAAAAGACCACCATTTTCAAACTAACTCTTCATTAAATGGCAAGACTTCACAAGAAAACATGTCAACTTGCGGTCAATGTTCTGACCGGAAACATCTTCCTAAAGATGTAATTAATCTAGAAGCTCCAAAATTTCTGGTTTTATGAATAGTACTTATTAAGAGAACTCTTTAACAATTTCTCAGTGCTCAGCTATGGCTGGTAATTACTAGAAAAACATATTGTCAAATGGGGACAGTTTGTTAGAAGAATGTAATAGAAATTGTTCTGGTCAAATCTCTTTCCTGAGGAATTATATCCTGGTGTTAACAATATGGTGCCAAATTCAGTTCAAGTTAAGACTAAACCCTTGGAAAGTGGCTTGTTGAGCAAATGTGAGAATCATGTATCTAGCCTTCCGGAATCTGATGTATTGGGAGCTGATATCAAGAGGAAAACCCTTGATGAACTCTCTGTAGATGTGACCGATCATATCCTGAAGTAGGACAAGCTATGTAGTCAATTTCAGAAATTTTTTCTAATGTAGATCATAGCGACAATCAGAATTGCTCTCAACAGTATGTGCCACATGGTCCAGATTATTCTGTCAACTCTAGAAATGCCAAATCAAGCCATTTTGCTCTTCGAAGGAAAAGGAAAAAAACTGCAACGTCTGTAGTGACCTGCGATGACATTTCACTTTCATTTTTATGTTCTATAATCATTTTGTCCATGAATATACTTTGTTTACAATTTTAAAAATAATCCATACAGGGATACAGTGGAAACTGCACTCGAGGAAGATGCTCCTGGACTTTTACAGGTGAATATAAGATTTGACATGATGCAGTCAGTCATATTTTAAACTATTGGATTTTGGGCAGGTTCTACTGGATAAAGGAATAGCAGTAGAGGAACTTAAACTTTATGGGGATGTAGAAGATGATGAAGCATTAGAGGTCTCTTCCATAGATGAAAGTTTTTATGATCTTGAAATTGTGTTGACTAAGGTAGCTGATTTAGCATTCAGTATGCTTACCACAATGTTGATATTTTTTTATTAATAATACACCATTGAACATTTGAATCTGTTTCTGTGAACAAATATTTGTCTTTGACATATCCAATATTTAGCATCATCTTTTCATATATAACAAATTTTGGAATGTAATATTTAGCATTCTATATTTCTATTATAGTAGTGCATATGTTAGCTTCTTTTTCTGGAGTTCAATATGAATAAATACGTTTAGATACCATATTATGATGTTAACATAAAGGAAACTGTATCTCATATCCTTATTTGCTTCATAGTCTGCATCTTGTATGAGATGATCTTATTTTATTCAATTCTTAAGAGATTCATTCGAAATTGATTTAATAATTACTTCTTTCTTCTGTTGTGGGTGACTTCAATTCTGTAGAATATTTTGCTGAATTCCTTATGGCATGAGATTTTTCATGTATAGTTTTTACATATGCCTGACTTTCAACATTGGAAATCCAGGCTAGATTACTTCATTTTTATTTGCTCATTTTGTTCAACTAGTGTTATTCAGCTTATTGTTATTGTTGTATGCATCAGATCGAAAATCTTAGTTAATTTTTCCATCAAGACATCAATTTAGTGTCGACCATTTAGCAAGCTTTTTGCATTTTGCATTTTGTATTTTCCATGCCTGAAGAAGACCACGTCCAGGACTAACCAATTCTAATTCAGCCTCGGTATTAAAATAAAACAAGATTCTAGTAGGGAATGCGGGTCAACCCGGTCAACCTACCCTAACTCAACTGTCACCACAATCGGTGGCCGATCGGGCCACCCGGTTTCTGAATAAAACTGCTCGATCGGATAAATCAAATCGATTTTGTCCTGCGAGTTGATTGCATCGTTCGATCGCGCTTCGCTGCTGGATCCATGGACACGGAGGAGTCCCTCACCATCGGATACGTGGTCAAGAAGACCATGGTCGTTAGATCCTTAGAAAAGAAGCCCCTCACCTCGCTGCTATAGATCCTGAGCGAAGGAAGTCATAGTTGCTAGATTCGTCGGCTTGGATCCGGTCCTTCTCTTTCTCTCCCTCCCTTTTCTCTTGAAAAACGCACAAATAATCATCATAAACATATTAATTAAGAGGTCAAATTATCTTTATTATTTAATATTTAATTATTTCATATAATATTTATAGGTAAAGCCCATCAACTTAATAGCTCAATTTTAGGAGTCCAACGATGCAAACAGCAAACTTAAACTTTATGGGGATGTAGAAGATGATGAAGCGTTGGAGGTCTCTTCCATAGATGAAAGTTTTTATGATCTTGAAACTGTGTTGACTAAGATAGCTAATTTAGCATTCAGTATGCATACCATAATGATGATATTTTTTTATTAATAATACACCATTGAACTTTTGAATCTGTTTCTATGAACAAATATTTAATTAGACATATCCAGTATTTAGCATCATCTTTTCATATATAATAAATTTTGGAATATAATATTTAGCATTCTATATTTCTATTATGGTAGTGCATATGTTAGCTTCTTCTTCTGGAGTTCAATATGAATAAATACGTTTAGATACCATATTATGATGTCAACAGAAAGGAATCTGTATCTCACATCCTTGTTTGTGCTTCATAGTCTGCATCTTGTATGAGATGATCTTATTTTATTCAATTCTTAAATGTTTCACTCGAAATTGATTTAATAATATACTTCTTTCTTCTGTTGTGGTTGATTTCAATTATGTAGAATATTTTACTGAATTCCGTATGGCATGTGATTTTCCATGTATAGTTTTTACATATGCCTGACTTCCAACATTTGGGAATGCTGGCTAGATTACTTCATTTTTAGTTGCTCATTTTGTTCAACTAGTGTTATTCAGATTATTATTATTGTTGTATGCATCAGATCCGAAATCTTAGTTAATTTCTCCATCAAGACTTCAATTTAGTGTCGACCATTTAGCAAGCATTTTGCATTTTGAATTTTGCATTTTCAACGCCTGAGGAAGACCATGTCCAGGACTAACCAATTATAATTTAGCCTCGGTATTAAAACAAAACAAGATTCTAGTAGGAAATGCGGGTCTACCCGGTCGACCTGCCCCAACTCAACTGTCACCACAACCGTGGCCGATCGGGCCACCCGATTTCTGAATAAAATGGATCGATCAAACAAATCAAATCGGTTTCGTCCTGTGAGTTGATTGCATCGTTCGGTCCTGCTTCACTGCTGGATCCACGGACACGGAGGGGCCCCCACCGGCGAATACGTGGCTGAGAAGACCATGGTCACTAGATCATTAGAAAAGAAGCCCCTCACCTCGCTGCTATAGATCCTGGGCGAAGGAAGTCATAGTTGCTAGATCCGTCGGCTTGGATCTGGTCCTTCTCCTTCTCTCCCTCCCTTCACTCTCCCCACCCCACGAATCTAATCTAGGGTTTCCCCTTGCCTCTCTGCTATACACCTTGGCGAAGGAAGATCCATCCGATAAATGGCTTGGATCCAGTCCTTCTCTTTCTCTCCCTCCCTTCGCTCTCCCCACACCACGAATCTAATATAGGGTTTCCTCTCGTGTCCTGCTCTAGACTCGCTGGGCGAAGGAAGTCATAGTTGCTACATCCGTCCGATCAACGGCTTGGATCCAGTCCTTCTCTTTCTCTCCCTCCCTTCGCTCTCCCCATTAATCTAATCTAGGGTTTTCTCTCGTGTCCCACTCTAGATCCAACAGAGCGATCAGGTGGATGATTAAATACTGCCTATCATTCATGTTGAGGTAAAGGTCGAACCTTTAGAAGAAAGTGGCATCAATAGTGTTTCTGAAGCTAATGCTGAAAGTTTCTTGAGCTCATTACAAAGTGGCTATTCAACAGAGATTTCAAGAACACATACTCAATGTTCATCAAAAGTCCACCATTTTCAAACTAACTCTTCATTAAATGGCAAGACTTCACGAGAAAACATGTCAACTTGCGGTCAATGTTTTGACCAGAAACGTCTTCCTAAAGATGTAATTAATCTAGAAGCTCCAAAACTTCTTAGCAATAAAATTTCTGGTTTTATGAATAGTACTTATTTAGATAACTCTTTAACAATTTCTCAGTGCTCAGCTATGGCTGGTAATTACTAGGAAATCATATTGTCAAATGGGGACAGTTTGTTAGAAGAATGTGATAGAAATTGTTCTGGTCAGATCTCTTTTCCTAAGGAAATATATTATGGCATTAATAATATGGTACCAAATTCAGTTCAAGTTAAGACTGAACCCTTGGAAAGTGGCTTGTTGAGCAAATTCGAGAATCATGTATCTAGCCTTTTGGAATCTGATGTATTGGCAGTTGATATCAAAAGGAAAACCCTTGATAAAAACTCTGTATATGTGACCGATCATATCCTGAAAGTAGGACAAGCTATGGAGCCAATTTCAGGAATTTTTTCTAATGTAGATCCTGGTGACAATCAAAATTGCTTTCAACAGTATGTGCCACATGGTCCAGATTGTTCTGTCAGCTCTAAAAATGCCAAATCAAGCTATTTTGCTCTTCGAAGGAAAAGGAAAAAAACTGCAACGTCTGTATTGACATGTGATGACATTTCACTTTTCATCTCTATGTTCTATAATCATTTTGTCATGAATATACTTAGTTTACAATTTTAAAAACAATCCATACAGGGATTCAATGGAAACTGCACTCGAGGAAGATGCTCCTAGACTTTTACAGGTAAATATAAGATTTGACTTGATGCAGTCAATCATATTTTGAACTATTGAATTTTGGGCAGGTTCTATTGGATAAAGGAGTAGCAGTTGAGGAACTTAAACTTTATGGGGATGTAGAAGATGAAGAAGCATTTGAGGTCTCTTGCATAGATGAAAGTTTTTATGATCTTGAAACTATGTTGACTAAGGTAGCTGATTTAGCATTCAGTATGCATACCACAATGATGATATTTTTTATTAATAATACACCATTGAACTTTTGAATTTGTTTCTATAAAAAAATATTTGTCTTAGACATATCCAGTATTTAGCATCATCTTTTCATATATAACAAACTTTGGAATGTAATATTTAGCATTCTATATTTTATTATAGTAGTGCATATGTTAGCTTCTTCTTTTGGAGTTTAATATGAATAAATACGTTTACATACCATATTATGATGTCAATAGAAAGGAATCTGTATCTCACATCTTTGTTTGTGCTTCATAGTCTACATCTTGTATGAGATGATCTTATTTTATTCAATTCTTAAGAGATTCACTCGAAATTATTTTAATAATAATATACTTCTTTCTTTGTTGTGGTTGATTTTAATTCTGTAGAATATTTTGCTAAATTCCATTTGGCATATGATTTTTCATGTATAGTTTTTACATATGTTTGACTTCCAACATTGGGAATGCTGGCTAGATTACTTCATTTTTAGTTGCTCATTTTGTTCAACTAGTGTTATTCAGCTTATTATTATTGTTGTATGCATGAGATCCAAAATCTTAGTTAATTTCTCCATCAAGACATCAATTTAGTGTCAACCATTTAGTAAGCATTTTGCATTTTGCATTTTCCATGCCTGAAGAAGACCACGTCCAGGACTAACCAATTCTAATTAAGCCTTGATATTAAAACAAAACAAGATTCTCGTAAGGGATGCAGGTCAACCTGGTCGACCTGCCCCAACTCAACTGTCACCACAACTGGTGGCCGGTCAGGCCATCCGGTTTCTAAATAAAATGGATCGATCGGACAAATCAAATTGGTTTCATCCTGCGAGTTGATTGCATCATTCGGACGTGCTTCGCTGCTGGATCCATGGACACTGAGGAGTCCCTCACCGTCGAATACATGGCCGAGAAAACCATGGTCGCTAGATCCTTAGAAAAGAAGCCCCTCGCCTCGCTGCTATATATCTGGGCGAAAGAAGTCATAGTTGCTAGATCCGTCGGCTTAGATCCGGTCCTTCTCTTTCTCTCCCTCCATTCGCTCTTCCAACCCCACGAATCTAATCTAGGGTTTCCCCTCGCCTCGCTGCTATAGATCCTAGGCGAAGGAAGATCCGTTCGATCAACGGCTTGGATCTGGCCCTTCTCTTTCTCTCCCTCCCTTCGCTCTTCCCACCCCACGAATCTAATCTAGGGTTTCCTCTTGTGTCCCGCTCTAGACTCGTTGGGCGAAGGAAGTCATAGTTGCTAGATCCATTTGATCAACGGCTTGGATCCGGTCCTTCTCTTTCTCTCCCTCCCTTCGCTCTCCCCACGAATCTAATCTAGAGTTTCCTCTCGTGTCCCGCTCTAGATCCAATAGAGTGATCAGGTGGATGATTCAATACTGCCTATCATTTCTGTTGAGGTAAAGGTCAAACCTTTGGAAGAAAGTGGCACCAATAGTGTTCGTGAAGCTAATGCTGAAAGTTTCTTGAGCTCCTTGCAAAGTGGTTATTCAACAGAGATTTCAAGAACACATACTCAATGTTCATCAAAAGACCACCATTTTCAAACTAACACTTCATTAAATGGCAAGACTTCACAAGAAAATGTCAACTTGCGGTCAATGTTCTGACCAGAAACATCTTCCTAAAGATGTAATTAATCTAGAAGCTCCAAAACTTCTTAACAGTAAAATTTTGGTTTTATAAATAGTACTTATTTAGAGAACTCTTTAACAATTTCTCAGTTCTCAGCTATGGCTTGCAATTACTAGGAAAATATATTGTCAAATGTGGACTGTTTGTTAGAAGAATCTGACAGAAATTGTTCTGGTCAGATCTCTTTTCCTGAGGAAATATGTCCTGGTGTTAGCAATATGGTGCCAAATTCAGTTCAAGTTAAGACTGAACCCTTGAAAACTGGCTTGTTGAGCAAATGTGAGAATCATGTATCTAGCCTTCCGGAATCTGATGTATTGGGAGCTGTATCAAGAGAAAACCCTTGATGAACTCTCTGTAAATGTGACCGATCATATCCTGAAAGTAGGACAAGCTATGTAGCCAATTTTAGAAATTTTTTCTAATGTAGATCATGGCGACAATCAGAATTGCTCTCAACAGTATGTGCCACATGGTCCAGATTGTTCTGTCAACTCTAGAAAATGCCAAATCAAGCCATTTTGCTCTTCGAGGGAAAAGGAAAAAAACTGCAACGTCTGTAATGACCTGCGATGACATTTCACTCTTCATCTTCATATTCTATAATCATTTTGTCCATGAATATATTTTGTTTACAATTTTAAAAACAATCCATGCAGCGATTCAGTGGAAACTACACTCGAGGAAGATGCTCCTGGACTTTTACATGTGAATATAAGATTTGACTTGATGCAGTCAGTCATATTTTGAACTATTGGATTTTGGACAGGTTCTACTGGATAAAGTAGTAGCAGTTGAGGAACTTAAACTTTATGGGATGTAGAAGATGATGAAGCGTTAGAGGTCTCTTCCACAAATGAATGTTTTTATGATCTCGAAACTGTGTTGACTAAGGTAGCTGATTTAGCATTCAGTATGCATACCACAATGATGATATTTTTTTATTAATAATACACCATTGAACTTTTGAATCTATTTCTGTGAACAAATATTTGTCTTAGACATCACATGTCAACTTGCAGTCAATGTTCTGACCAGCAACGTCTTCTAAAGGTGTAATTAATCTAGAAGCTCCAAAACTTCTTAGCTGTAAAATTTCTGGTTTTATGAAAAGTACTTATTTAGAGAACTCTTTAATAATTTCTCAGTGATCAGCTATGGCTGGTAATTACTAGAAAAACATAATGTCAAATGGGGACAATTTGTTAGAAGAATGTGAAAGAAATTGTTCTGGCAAGATCTCTTTTCCTGAGGAAATATATCCTGGTGTTAATAATATGGTGCCAAATTCAGTTCAAGTTAAGACTGAACCCTTGGAAAGTGGCTTGCTAAGCAAATGCGAGAATCATGTATCTAGCCTTCCGAAATCTGATGTATTGGGAGCTAATATCAAGAGGAAAACCCTTGATGAACTCTCTATAGATGTGACCGATTATATCCAGAAAGTAGGACAAGCTCTGGAGCCAATTTAAGGAATTTTTTCTAATGTAGATCATGGCGATAATCAGAATTGCTCTCAACAGTATGTGACACATGGTCCAGATTGTTTTGTCAACTCTGAAATGTTAAATCAAGCCATTTTGCTCTTCGAAGGAAAAGAAAAAAAACTGCAACATTTGTAGTGACCTGCGATGACATTTCACTTTTCATCTTTATGTTCTATAATCATTTTGTCCAAGAATATACTTTGTTTACAATTTTAAAAA